>CM076569.1:26578627-26698491 GCA_034641835.2 Pinus albicaulis | reverse complement strand
ATATGCGGAAAACACAAGCACACAAAACACATAAAACTAGAGAGAGACAGATATACGTGGTTCACCCAGTTTGGGCTACGTCCACCCCAAATAGCCAGTCCTTCCTTTCTATTATCCAGCAAAATGAAGAGACACAACCTACAGCAGATCCACTGCAATATCCTATGTTCTCTCTCACAGTCTCCCTCTCTGTTTCTCGCTCCGAGAATACACATACCATACACAGCCGCAATAAAATAGCTTCATACAAGCGAGGGGGTGCCTTCTAGGGCAAAAAAAACCTAAACTAAACATAACTTCTACCGTCAGATCATCCGCCTAATGAACGACCTAGATTGAATAGAAATTACTATACTTTTACAAGACAATTTTACATCTATTTTTAGCTTTGGGGACATGCCCCCGAGACCCCCCGTCAAGGGGGGGCGGGGCTCCATGAAGTTGTAGCCACCCCCCCTGGACCCCCCAGGCACGTTTAATTACGGGCAGCGTTTCCGCCCCCATTAAGGTATAGGGGTTCAATGCTGTGATACAAAATAAACAAGATAATCAGGCTCCACACCCAACAATCTCCCACTTGGAGACTGATTGTAGCAACTCTACCGCTGCTTCATTTTCTGGAAAATGACTCCTCTTTGGACCTGGCTCTTTTTCATCTTCATCGTCATCCTTGAAGACCAATTGAAACTGAGCATATTCTCAGTTTCTCCCTGGTTACAAATTTTGTTAGCATATCTGTAGAATTATGGCTAGTGTGTATCTTTTCCAGCTTCAACCGTCCATCTTCCAATATTGACCATATGAAATGGTACTTGAGCTGTATGTGTTTAGTCTTGGAATGAAATTTTGAGTTCTTTGCAAGATGAATGGCACTTTGGCTATCACTGTATAATGTGCCCATATCATGCTTCTTACCCAATTCATCCATAAACCTTTGTAACCAAATCATTTCCTTACTAGCCTCTGTAGCAGCAACATACTCTGCTTCTGTTGTTGAAAGTGCAACAACACTCTGGATTTTTGAAACCCAATTGACAGCTGTTCCACCTACAGTATGTTGGGGTTCCCATGTTTTGGCTAGATTGGCAAGACCAAAAGATGAGACAACATTAGAACCACTTTTGGGCCCTAGGATCTAGCCCTCCTGGACCCGGAGAGGGATCTCTCCAATAAAGCAAAGAATGATGTATCTTTGAGGCTTAAACTGAGGTGTTAGGCTAGTTATGAAGCATAGAGGGGGGGTTTAAATTGATTTGGTTGGTTGGTTGCTGGGTTGGTTAGGAGACCATAGACTGAGAAGGTAATGGGAGAAAAGGAACAAGGAAGAATGATATTTCAGCAAAGGGGATAGGCCAAGAAAGTGCCATCCATTGGGCTATGGAGTCATGAAAGGAAATTACATGCAACAACTAGCCAAGGCTCCCACAGGGAAAGTCATCTACACTAAAGGATCTTTTAGATAGATGATGGGATGGAACGTTAAGGAGAGAAGGTGGAAGAAGGAAAGACAACCAAATTTCTGTCTATAGATCAGGTTAGAGGTCATTTAACTCCAGACCTGCTTGGACATACTCAAAGGCAGCTCTCCAAGAGGGACAAAGGGGCTTCTTATAGATCGGACCAGAGGTCATTTAACTCCAGGTCTGCTTTAGCAACCCCAAGGGAAAAAATAGGGATAGATTCGACAAAGAAACATCCAAGCAGCAAACCCCTAAGTTCATACATCAGCCAGTAGGCAATAACATCCACTGTGCTGGTTAAACCACATGAATTCACTCTTAGATACACATAAAGCAGAAAACATTAAAGTTAGGGAGAGCAGGAACATAGGGCACCTAACAAGGGTGAATCCTCTGTTATACTTTTGTTGCCTACCAGAAGAACATGAAATAGTATGACAATGTAAAAAAACAGAGTAAGAAAACATCACCAATAGTAATAGACTAGGATCCTGTGAAATGTGCTTTTATTAATTGGTGCAAAAATAGTCATGTACAGTAAGCTCAATGGCTAATACAATCCAAACTTTCTCCTCCCAGCCTATTACATACAAACTAATCTGTAACTCCCTCCCAAGACTGTTCTAACAGTCAAACTGAATCCCCCTAACAGCAACAACCGAACAACTGAACAACAACCTTTTCAATGTGTTCTTGTGGATTCTTATAGGAAAAAACAGAGCAAAAGATGGTAGGTGAAGAATTAAATGAAGAATTAATGCTCAGAATAGGAGTAAGGCCACAACCCATTCTGCTTTAAATCTGTGCAATTACTTCTGGTACTCTGGCTGCAGAACTACTGCCATTCTCTGTTGACTGGAGAAACAGGCGAAATAATGATGCTAGGGTGTCCATACCGTGTAACTAATGCTTCTTGATGGTATAGGACTGCTGAAAGGGTGTAGATCTTCATTCGAGGCACAATGTAGACTGAAAAATGATGTGTACCGTGTCCTTTCATGGGAGAACGCTCTGCTGATATGGAAAACCTGATAATATTATCTCTCTATGCATAGGACCACCCAAGAGATCCACGGGGTCTTCCAAATTGTACTTTTGCCTTCTAAAAGTCCCTGCAGAAGTCTCCTATTTATTGCCTCGAGCTCTTTGTTGTTCCTGTGCTGTCTCTGTCTGTGAATTTCGAGCTTCAATGGTGCCGGAGGGTTGGTAGAGTTTAAACTCTGTCCGTTGATGAATTTATGGCGCAAGCAGCCCTCAGATGCTTCCTGTAACATTAAGCTATGAATATATCCTCTGCACCTGGTCTTCATTGATCCCTCTGTCACTATGACAGAGATCGCGCATCATGGCGGTCATTTACTGTTGAAAACCCTACAACAACACAATATCTGTGGAGAAAAAAATGGATGGGCAATGGATGATGTGGACGGATGGAGGAGATGGCCATGCAGGAGTGATGGAGGTGAAACTTGCAGAGGAAACGGTGAGAATCGCTCTGGCGGGGGTTGATGGTCTGCAGAGCGAATATACGTGGAAAACAACTGAAGACACAAAACGAACCGATTATACGTAATGGAAAGGGCGCATGTACGGAGGGTGCACGTGGGGTGACGTGGCGTATGGTGAAGACACGTGGACGGATGGTGTGGAGGCCAGGGCAACGATGGAATGGTCAACAGCAGGCAGACGGATCTGGACCGTTGATCGTGGCGGAGATCAACGGCGAAGGACGACGGACGACGGGCCATGCGTGAGCTATTGCACACGCAACTTCATTAGAATTCGTGCATCTTGAGCGGGCGATGACCGTTGGATGGCCCGTCCCAGATCGGATGATCGACGATCATTTCACTAGGCACCCACGTCTGACAGATAATGCGCGGGGGATGAATTTAACGGGTGGGAAAAGTGGTTTGGGAATCGTACAGAAGGAGGCGTGTCGGGCGCTGAGTGGGATCGCTGGCCTCTGGGGAAAAACCACCAAGCGCGCGAGGGTGGTGCGGAATAAACCGGAGGTTTGTGAACAGTGAAAGTGGGGAGTGGGACCACCATGTCAGGCATGTTCCGCGCCGTTAGATCTAGAACATATCAACGGTGGAAAATGTGCCCGAAGCGCTCTGACTATGAACCGTTGATCTGTGGATTTAAACAGACGGTGGAGATGGACTGCGTGGGGCTAGGGTGTACGGGCATGGGAATTTTGGAGCGACCCCCCGTAGTGAATAACAACCGTCAATTTGAGTCGTCCCATATCCCGAGGAGTCAACTGCGGGGGCTCCATGGTTTGACTCTACGGACAGAGAAAGACCCCCGCAGGGAAAAGCCTTGGTCACGGCGCCAGGCTATATGGAGCGGAAAGGCGCTGGGCTAGCGGAGAAGGGGGCTTAGGCCGATTATAAGATCGGAAGTGGGTTTTTAACCCATTTCTAATGTATTTTGAGGCCCAAATGGTAACGATAGAGAGATGGAGGGGGAAAATGGGGAAACAAAGAGTGTGGGAAAAACTTGAAGGGGATTTTGGAGGGGTTTAGAGGGTTGATAGGGGGAAATAGAGGGGAGCAGAGACACTTTTACAGAAGGAGAAAAAAGTGAAAAGGGACATTTTGCAGGGGTACAAGGGGTAAATGAAGGCTTTGAGATAGGGAAACAGCAGAGGGGATTTGTATAAGGCAAAGCACATAGAGACCTCAAAGATGATGTGTCTTCAAGGGAGATGCATTCCTTGAAGGTCTCCAAAATGACATAGCCCCCCAGCTTTCTTGTCAAGAATTTCATAGGGGGGGGCTAACACAGTAAATACATATCCTGTAGTGCTCCTCCTAATATCTCTGTCACCTGCCATATCTGCATCAACATATCCCTGTAGAGAAATGTTTGAGCCACCAAAGCATAATGCTTGATTTGTGGTACCTCTCAAATATCTGAGAATCCATTTTACTGCCATCCAATGTTCTTTTCCTGGATTGTTCATGTACCTGCTTACAACTCCCATTGCATGTGCAATATCAGACCTTGTGCAAACCATTGCATACATTAAGCTTCCAACTGCTGATGCATATGGAAATTTAGACATATATTCCATTTCTTCGTGGGTCTTTGGGCACATCTCCTTACTCATTTTGAAATGGCTAGCAAAAGGTGTACTAACTGGTTTTGTATTATGCATATTAAATCTTTTCAACACCTTTTCTATGTACTCATTATGAGACAATGTTAATGTGCAATTTTTCCTATCTCTAGTTATCCTCATACCAAGGATTTGTTTTGCAGCTCTCAAATCCTTCATTGCAAATGAATTTGCCAATTTTCTTTTGAGTAAATTTATTTCTTGCATGTTAGACCCTGCAACAAGCATGTCATCTACATACAATAACAATATAATATAGCTACCATCATTTTGCCTTTTCAGATAAACATAATGATCAGAGTGACATCTAGTATAACCCTGTTCAGACATAAATGTGTCAAGTTTTAGATACCACTGCCTTGGAGCCTGTTTTAAGTTACATGTTTTTCTTTTAACTGTATTAATTAATTCTTTTCTTTGACTTACAGCCTTCAATACCCATATCTCTTTCCTCCAAATTCCGCTGAGAAATAGCATCTTTACATTCAACTATTCAAGATGTAAATATTCCGCTACTACAAGACTTAAGATAGTTCTGATTGAATTCATCTTAACAACAGGAGAAAATATTTCATCAAAATCAATACCTTTCTTTTGTGCAAACTCCTTCACCACAAGTCTAGCTTTGTACCTCTGTTTTCCTCCATCTTCTTCCTTCAGCCTGTAAACCCATTTATTCTGCAATGCAGTTTTACCTGCAAGCAACCCGACTAAGTCCCAAGTCCTGTTACTATATATTATTATCCATCTATTTTCCAGTACAGGCTCCCCACTTCTTCCCGCTCAACCCGTCACAAAGGTTTCTTCCATAACATCCGGTGTTCACTTAACTGGCCAATAATAAATAATATAACATACTAAGAGTAACGTCTCCAGGGGGTTCACTTATCCCAGTACACATTTCCCAACACCACTGTGTGTTTATAGGCTCATATTTGTGGTTGTTGTTGTTGTGGCTACAGATTATTATTATTTTCAGCACCTTTTACTTTTTCCTCGTTGATTTCATCACATCCGTGTATTCTTTGTTTTTTTCTTCGCAATCGGGATTCTTTATATTAACACTTTTCATTGAATATTACATCTCTACTCCTAATGATTTTGTGATTTTCATAATCATATAAGCGATAACCAAAATCATTAACCCCATATCCAATAAAGGTACATTTCTTTGATTTTTCCTCAAGCTTTATTTTGTTTTCTTTATTAATATGGACAAAGGCCTCACAACCAAAAGGCTTTAAAAAAGAGTAGTTTATTGTTTTACCTGTCCATGCTTCCTCTGGAATACCACTATCCAAGGAAATTGAAGGCCCTCTGTTTATTCGATAAGCAACAGTATCTACAACATCTGCCCAAAATTGTAAAGGCAATCCCGCATGCAATCTCATGCACCTTGCACGCTCCATGATTGTTCTGTTCATCCTTTCTGACACACCATTTTCTTGTGTTTTTCTTGGAACTGTGTTCTCTTTACGAATTCCATGCTCTGAACAATACCTATCAAAATATTTGCTGCAATATTCACCTTCTTTCCTGTCTCTATCTCAACCAAAGATTTCAATTTCTTGAAAGTATCAAATACATCAGATTTATTCTGAATACAATAAATCCAGGTTTTTCTAGTTGCATCATCAATAAAAGTAACATAATAACGAGAGCCACCGAGAGATGATACCTGAGCAGGTCCCCATACATCTGCATGCACAAGCTCTAATTTTTCACTCTTCTTTTCTTTCCCAACTCTGAGAAATCTGACTCTCTTATATTTTTCATAAATGCAATTATCACAGAAATCCAAATCAACATTCTTCAAACCTGACAAAAAAATTCTTGAGTGAAGAATCTTCATCCCCTTCTCACTCATGTGTCCGAGCCTACGATGCCATAATGTTGCATCTGCTCCTTTGGAAGTTAAAGCATTAACATAGTTAGAAATACCATTGCATAAATACAATGTACCAACCTTTTCGCCTTTTGCTATTACCAGTGCTCCTTTGTTGACCTTCCAGGTTTTATCCGTGAAAGTTGTCACACAACCTTCACCGCCTAACTGCTCTGTTGAAATCAGACTTTTCTTCAAATCTGGAACATGCCTTACCTCCTTTAGTAGCCATTGGTTTCCATTCTGTTTTTTTACAATAAATTTACCCATTCCAACAATTTTACAAGGTTTATCATCACCCAAATGGACTTGTCCAAAATCTCCTTGGACACAGTCATGAAAATATTTCTTATCAAGTGTGGCATGGGATGAAGCCCCTGAATCTACAACCCAAGAATCAGTAACATTTTCGAAAGAAAGAATCAAAGCATATTGTAACACATCACTTGTCACATTTTCTTCATGATTGTTTTCTTGCTGTGTGTCTCCTTCTTTTCCCTTCCGAGATCTACAGTATTTCTTTATGTGTCCTTTCTTTCCGCATTTCCAGCACACTATCGTCGATCTGGACTTGGATTTGCCTTTTCTTGATTTACTGCGATATCTCGAGCTCTTTCCTCTTTCCATTCTTCTTCCCTTAGAATCTGCACTCAAAGCATTACCCGATGTCTCACCGGAGCTTTTCCGTTGCATTTCCTCGCTAAGGATAGCACCGACAACATCATCAAACTTTAAAGTACTAGATCTAGAGACAGAGTTACTAATGGCCATAACTAAACCATTCCAGCTTTCTGGCAATGAGCATAGAAATAATAGAGCTCTAACTTCATCATCAAAGTTTACCCCTACAGAACTTAACTGACTGGTAACTATATTAAAATCATTTAAATGGTCTGCAACATATCCACCTTCCGACATATTCATATTAAATAAATGTTTCATAAGAAATACCTTGTTTGAGGCCAAGGGTTTTTTATATAGTTTCGCCAATGCCTTAATCAAACCCTCTGTTGTTGTTTCCTTCGAAATATTGAAGGATACTGACGCCGCAAGGCACAACCGTACTGTTTCGAGTGCCTTTCTATCGAGAATCTCCCATTCTGCATCTGTCATAGCTGTCGACTTCTTTGTTTTTCTGCTCAATGGTAGGTACAAATCTTTCTGATACAAATAATCTTCCATTTGCATCTTCCACAGCGGGAAGTTTTGGCCGTTAAATTTCTCGACCCTAAATTTACCATCTTCCGCCATTTATCCCACTCGAACCAAGAAACCCTTCTTTCCTACGACTTTATCAACCAAATAGACCTTCGGCTCTGATACTAGTTGTTAGAAAATTAAATATTACAGAGCAATGAAACACATAAAATATGCGGAAAACAAAAGCACACAAAACACATAAAACCAGAGAGACACAGATATACGTGGTTCATCCAGTTTGGGTTACGTCCACCCCGAAAAGCTAGTCCTTCCTTTCTATTATCCAGCAAAATGAAGAGACACAACCTGCAACAGATCCGTTGTAATATCCTCTATTCTCTCTCACAGTCTCCCTCTCTGTTTCTCGCTCCGAGAATACACATACCATACACAGCCGCAATACAATACCCTCATACAAGCGAGGGGGTGCCTTCTAGGGAAAAAAATCCTAAACTAAACATAACTTCTACCGTCAGATCATCCGCCTAATGAACGACCTAGATTGACTAGAAATTACTATACTTTTACAAGGCAATTTTACATCTGTTTTTAGCTTCGGGGGCGCTGCCCCCGAAACCCCCTGCCAGGGGGGGCGGGCGCTCCATGAAGTCGCAGCTGCCCCCCCTGGACCCCCCAGGCAGCGTTTAATTATGGGCGGCGTTGCCGTCCCCATTAAGGTACAGGGGTCCAACGCTGTGATACAAAATAAACAAGATAATCAGGGTCCACACCCAACAATTCTCAATACTGAATGGTGTCTATGTTTTTGGCAGATTTAAATCAGTTTTATCAGACACTATTTTTCCAGCCATTTTAGTTTGTTGATTTTCATTGGGAATCTCAGATGAATAAGTTTTGTCAGGGCTACTAGTTGATGTACTAGTGTTGCTTTCTGGATTGTTTTTGTCTTTACTTTTTTCAGAACTTCTAACCGTTTTATTAAAGTTTTCTGCCGTTTTTTCAGGATCAATTTCAGGGGTCTTCTTAGCAGAAATTTCAGGTCTGTTTCTCTTGGGAGTGTCTTGGGTTTTCTTGCTCCTGGGTCATATTGCCTATGTACTTCCATAATGGAATTTTCGAATCCTTTTTTATAGTCTTCAGATTCTAGGCACTCTTCTTCATTTGGGGAAAATATGCCTTTCTATTCCTCAGTGAGGAAAACAGTATCCTCATTATTTTCTCCCATTTGATTGATTTGACTTTGATTTGGTTCTTCAATCACTCCCTCATCCTCATCTGCATAATTTTCTTAGAAAGGAGGCCTGATTTGCTGGTCAGGTCCTCTCTGTCTTATTTGAGGAGGGTTTCTTCTAAAGTTTTGGTTTTGGTTCTGGTTTCTATTTAGAGGAGCTGTTTGGTTTTCCCTAGGAAAATCTCTCTCATTCATGTTCATTCTCTGCATCATCCTTTCCATGGTTCTAACTAAGTTATCAATCTTAGTATCAGATGATGAGAGTACAACCTCTTCCCTATATGTGACTCTTTTTTCATTTCTCATTCTAGCCCTTTTGGAAATCAGATTTTCCTCTACACATACTACACCCCTCTACATGTATTCTAATGTAAGAGGGTATCTTTCCCTTAGTTGGTAAGCCATTTATGGGTCAAAGCCATCTGTAAATTGTTGAGAATCTGGAGGGCTATAGGCTAATACAAATTCTCTTCTTGATAATTAATTGAGGGCGTGCTTGTGTTATTTATGTCTTCTTTTCTTTTAGTTTAGTTAATCTTTCATCAAGTCAATTATCAAAATGCACAAGAAACAGAAGTTAGGCTCCTAGAGCCAGGGAAAAAACCTCTCCCTCTTGGAGAGGAAAACCCACAAAGAATTCTTCTTATATATCTTCAAATGACAAGTACCATGACCAAGACTTAGACCCTTGACCTAGATATGCTTCCAAGACCTCGCTTCCTCAACTTTAATTCTTCTTTTCAGCAATTTTCTTGCTGCCTCTTCTCCTTAAGATGACTGTATTATCTTTAATAAACTCTTTCTTTAGATCAACAATCTTGAATTAATACTTTTCTACACTTGTCCACAACTTAGCTTGTATCTCTATACTTTCCTCAATTTCCTTTCCTGCTGCATAACATGCTGTCTCTTTGTTAACTTATGATAGCATTACACTTCAGTCCTGCACTGCACTTTGCATTAAACTTCAACACTTCGTATTTAACCTTCAACTCTTCGCATTTAATCTTCAACACTTCGCCTTGACCTTCAACACTTTGAATTTACCTTCAGCACTATGTATTTAACTTCATCACTGCGTATTTAACTTCAGCACTGCGTATTTTACCTTCAGCACTGCGTATTTAACTTCAGCACTGTGTATTTTACCTTCAACATTGCGTATTTAACCTTCAGACCTTCACATTTACCTTTAGACCTTTGCATTTAACCTTCAGACCTACATTTCGTATAAACTTACAAAACTTGTCTGAAATTTTTATACACTCAAATAAACCGCAGAGCAACTATATATAGGTGTATGTTTCCTGGTTTGTAAGCCGACTTACAAAGTTGAATTTAGGGCAACTTGTCCATAGTTTGTAGGTCGGCATAAATAGTATTTCATGAGGTGTTTATTCCAACATGTTGGAGAGTTGTCTTCGTTGTATAGGAGCTTGACTTTCAATGCCTTTTAAAGCTTGTCTTCCATCTTCTTTGAGGGTTGTTTGTTTGCTTATTTACAAGGTCTTTGGACCATACTAAACTAAATCCTTCATGTATACATGACACCTAATTATATGCATTCCTATGATCCTGATAGACATCAAGAAGAAGTCTATCTACATAATAAAATATTTCTCATGAAACCCATGAAGCAAGTACACCAATTTTTTATTATTATTATTATTATCTTTGACATCTTCTTTACATAATTACATTGTCAACATGAAGACCGACCTAGTTACACTTTTCAACACTCCCTCTTAACTAGGGAGGTATTCATACAGGTACATGGTCACTTTCAAACTGAACAATCTCATAAGAAGAATCGGATTGGTAATCGCATCTGTATAACATCATATCAACAAGCATTGTCCTAGTGCAAGGCCTTGACTAACATCCCTGTTTCTCAACGAGACAATGGGATACAATGCTGGCGAGACACATGAATTATAGACACCATCATCATTGTCTCTCCAAGGTACATACTCCACCCGGGTGTTCCCTGTTGGGTATGTGTTATATTGGGTAATTTTTTTGGACCTTATTTTCCTTTGGGCGGACCTGCCCATGGTTTTGTGCATGGGTTTGCACTTGGTTTTGGGGCATGATGGTGTTCGGCCCCTGATATTTTGTAGATCCGGTCAAGGGAACTACGGTTATGTTCTAATCCAGGGTTAATGGATTGGGTTTATGTGTGCTTCGGCATGTATATATATGTGTTATAACACTAAAAGGAATATAATGAAAAATCAAGCTGGTCATCCCAATTTGGGATCCGGGGGAAAAATATTTGTGTTTATCTGTTTTATGTTTTATGCTCTCACTATTGTTTATTTTCTGTTTTAAAGATTTGTTTGTAGATAATTTCTGTACAGGGTTAAAACCTACATTTGGTATCAGAGCTGTTTTGGCTTCAAGGGGATGCCTTTGTTGCTGAGGGGTTTTTTTCTCGAGCCTGTGGTAGACCCTGTTTAGTGGGAGATCTACGAGATCGATTCTTGTAGTGAAAGAAGAGGGCGAGCAACAGAAAGATAGAGATCGAGAAATTTAATGGTCAGAGTTTTGAGTTGTGGAAGCTCAAGATGGAGGACCTGCTGGTCAATAAAGATCAATGGATCGTGATATATCTAGGTACTAAACCAATGGTAATGTCAGATGAAGACTAGAAGAAGTTGGATCGGAAGGCGAAGAGCACAATAAGATTGTGTGTCTCAAATTTGGTATTTTTAAATGTATATGGGGAAGCTACGACGAAGAATTTGTGGGACAAACTTGGGACTTTGTACCAATCTAAGTCTCTAGTGATTAAATTGTTCCTACCGAAAAAGATGTATAACCTGAGGATGAAGGATGGAGACTCGGTGACAAAGAATCTGAACGCCTTCAATACTATGGTAAGTCAACTGTCATCTGTTGATATTAAAATCTCAGATGAAGACAAGTGCATCAGTTTGTTGTGTTCTCTACCAAACTTGTGGGAAAGTTTGGTTATTGCAATAGGTAGCAATACAACTACCTTGAATTTTGATGACATTGTCTCAGCCTTACTATCGGAGGAAATGAGACGGAGAAATTGGAGGGCCAAAATGGAGATGCCTTATCTGTACGAGGAAGGTCCAAAAATAGAAACAATAATAAGGTTTCAAGTGGGAGATCTAAATCTGGAGGGAGATCTAAATCTGTTGGAAAGTTTATAAGTGTGTTGGAAATGCGGAAAGGAAGGGCACTACAAAAAGGACTGCATATCTAAAGCTCTTGAGAAAGGAAAGGGATCCGATGATGCTCCTTTTGCAGAGGGAAAAACCACCTCGGATGAAGGTGGGGATGTGTATTTTGCTTCTTCTTCAAATGAACATTTAGATCATGAGTCATGGTTGATTGACTCGGGTGCATCCTTTCACTTCACTCCCCATAGGGAGTGGTTCAACGAGTATGATAAATATGATGGCAGTGATGTATTCCTAGGGGATGATAAGAAGGCCAAAATCGTCGGACGTGGAAAATTCAAGCTGAAGCTGCAAGGTGGAAGGATTAGAACACTTCCTGGTGTTCTACACATTCCTACATTGGCCAGATATCTGATTTCTATAAGAAATATGGATGATGCAGGTGTAAAAACAATGTTCGAGAAAGATACCTATAAGATGGTTCAGGGAGCACTAGTATTAATGCGAGGAGTTCAGATTGGAACTCTGTAAAGCTTTAGGGAAGCACTGTTATTGATGGGTGCAATAGTTTTGTGGTTCCTGAAGGTGGAGCAGAAAGCCTAGCGGTCTCTGGAGAAAAGACCATGCTATGGCATCAAAGGCTTGGACATATTGGAGAGAAGGGCCTTCAGATACTACATGGAAATGGTCTGGTAGAAGGTATGTATAATTGTTCTCTGGATTTTGATTTCTGTGAACATTGTGTATATGGGAAGCAGAATCAGGTGAGTTTTCCTTCTGGTGCTAAGAGGGCGAACAAGATATTAGATCTTGTGCACAGT
Source organism: Pinus albicaulis (assembly GCA_034641835.2). NCBI lineage: Eukaryota > Viridiplantae > Streptophyta > Pinopsida > Pinales > Pinaceae > Pinus > Pinus albicaulis. Next base: position 26,685,654 of record CM076569.1, on the reverse strand, counting down.
GATGTGTTTGGACCTATGTCAGTTCCATCACTGGGTAAGTCTGTGTACTATGTTTCATTCATAGATGACTTCTCAAGGAATACATGGTTATATTTCTTGTGGAAGAAATCTGAAGTCTTTGACAAATTTAAATAATTTAAGGCTCTGGTGGAAAACTAGACAAAGAAGAAGATAAAGGTTCTGAGGACAAATAATGGTGGGGAGTTCTGCAAGAATGAATTTGAAGATTTCTTTAAGAAGTGTAGTATAGCATGGCAGAAGACTACTCCATACACACCTCAGAAAAATGGAGTTGTAGAAAGAATGAATAGAACGTTGATGGAAAAGGCAAGAAGCATGCTCAGTAGTACCAGGTTAGGACAAGAATTCTAAGCAGAGGCAGTGGAGACTACATGTTACCTCGTTAACAAATCACCTTCATCAACGTTGGAGGAGTAGACTCCACATGAGGTATGGACTGGTAAGAAAACCTCTCTTTCACATCTAAGGGTATTTGGATGTGATGCATATGGACATGTTCAGAAGGAGAAAAGGACCAATTTGGATAATAAATCTGAAAGGTGCATCTTTATTGGATATAAGGATGGTTTAAAGGGTTACAAGCTTTGGAACCCAGAAACAAGGAAGGTTGTGCATAGCCGAGATGTGGTGTTTAGAGAGGTGAAATATGCTATTAAACATGAATTACTACCAAAGGAACCTGAGAAGATAGAGTTTGAGCTAAAGGAGGATGAATCAGACTCTACAACAGAAGAAGACTCAGAAGAGGAAGAGCCACAAACTCTAGTTGTGAGAAGATCAGTTCGGGAAAGAAGGCAACCAGAAAGGTATAGTCCATCTGCTTTCTGTTCAAGTTTTGCCTTAGCTAAAAATGATGATGATCCCAGAACTATCATGGAGGCAGTAGATTCAGAGGATGGAGAACTCTGGATGGAGGCCATGGTTGATGAAATGGCATCCTTGCATAAAAATGAGGCATGGGATTTGGTGGAGTTGCCGGCTGGAAGGAAGCCCATCGGGAGAAAATGGGTGTTTAAGAAGAAGATGAATGTAGAAGGCAAGGTGGAGAAATAAAAAGATCGGTTGGAAGCAAAATTTTATTCCCAGGTGTTGAGAATTGATTTTGGTGATATTTTTTCTCCTGTTGCCAAAGTTACTTCTATTAGATTACTATTATCTGTTGCTAGTGCATTTGATTTTGAGGTAGAACAGATGGATGTGAAGACATCATTTCTTCACGGGGATCTGGAAGAGGAGATCTACATGAAACAACCTAAAGGCATTAGGGGAATTTTGAGGTCTAAAATGGGCTTCTAAGGAAATAATAAAATAATAGCTAAACCAATAAAATAATATTTATGAATTTTCAATTCACTTTTTGCACCACAATCCATGTAACCATAGTTAAATTCAATTCAAAAGTTATACCAAAATAAAATTAATAAAAAAATTGTATTGATGTGACTATAAATAAGAATGAGTTTTTCAAGAAAAATTCATTATAATTGAACAACTAATGCATTTGTCCTTTGTACTTATTTAACTTAAAATCAAATATAAATATAAATTTATAAATTCTTAATTATATTATATGATATTAATTAAAATTTATATTATTTAAATCTTATAATAACATGTAATTAATATACTATATAAAAATAATATAATAAATGTATAGGGATATGCATTGTTTCTTTCAAGAAATATGAAATGACAATAATATATTTTTAGTCAAAAAGTGTGAAATGACATATATTATGAGTACTTTACTTTGACTTTAAAAGTACTTAGAGCACTACCATGGTTAACCATGATTTTTTATCCACCATTGAGAATGTGACAAGTAATTACCTTTAACTCAAGCAATGTCACCTCAATCGTTACAGATGACGTCATCCCCTAAAATGTGATTGGTTATCATAAAGTGAATTTTGATTGTACATTTTCCTTAGGAGGCCCATTTTAGACCTCAAAATTCCCCTAATGGATTTATGGTGAAGGTAAAGAAAGAACTAATATGCAGGTTAAAGAAGTCTCTGTATGGGTTAAAACAGTCACCAAGGATGTGGTATCAGAAATTTGATACCTATATACGGGGACTCGGCTTCACCAGAAGCAAGGAGGATCAATGTGTTTATTTTAAATTAATTTGTGACCTTGTTATTTATTTGGTATTGTATGTGGATGATATGTTGTTGATTGGAAATGACAAATAAATTATCCAAGGTTTGAAGACCCAACTGTTCTCCAAATTAGACATGAAGGATCTTGGTGCTGCAAAATATATTTTGGGCATGGAAATTAAGAGAGATCGGGCAAAAAGGAAGCTCTGGTTAAACTAGAGGAAGTATGTCGAGACTATATTGCAGAGGTTCAATATGCAAGATAGTAAACCGGTGAATGTTCCGATTCCTGTAGGTGTAAAACTGTATGTTGAACAGTGTCCCAAGACACAAGAAGAAGAGGAGGATATGTCCTGTGTTGCATATGCAAGTGCAGTGGGTAGCCTAATGTATGCAATGGTCTGTACTAGACCAAACATTGCACATGCAGTGGGAGTATTGAGCAGGTTTATGTCAAACCTAGTAAGGAGCATTAGGCAGCAGTGAAGTGGGTTTTTAGATATTTGGGTGGCACTAGTGATTATGGTTTGTGCTACCAGGGAAGACCAGGATTCGAAAGAGTGTTAGACATTCGTGGTTTGTTGATGCAGACTGGGCTGGAGATCTGGACCAAAGAAGATCTACAAGTGGGTATGTGTTTAGCCTATTTGGAGGTGCAGTTAGTTGGATGAGTAAAAGACAGTCTATAGTGGCTCTTTCAACTACAGAGGCAGAATACATAGTAGCCACTCATGCAAGCAAGGAAGCAGTTTGGTTGTAGAGATTGTGTTCAAGTATGGGGTTGGTGCAGCAAGCTATAAGGATAGACTGTGATAGCCAAAGTGCAATTTTCTTGGCTAAGAACCCTGCTTATCATTCAAAGACAAAGCATATTGATGTTCAATATCAATTTGTGAGAGATATGGTTGAGGCTAAAAGGGTGTTCCTGGTAAAGGTGGACACCTTGAAGAATGTTGCAGATGCATTAACGAAGTCTGTGAGAACTCAAAAGTTCTCTTGGTATAGAGAAACAATGGGTGTTGCAGAACTGGGCTAATGACTAATCTCTCATGTGGCCCCATGCGGAAAGAAAACAACAAGTCGGAGAATGTTGGGTATGTGTTATATTCTTTCCACGACTAGTCATGCATGGGGGGGCGATAGCCCCTCCTGTACATTGCGTCGGGCGCAGCAGTGGGGTAGGCCCCCCTGTTGGGGTCTAGAGTAGGGTCCCGAGAAAAAAAATCTGGACCTTATTTTCCAGTGGGAGGATCCGCCCATGGTTTTGTGCATGGGTTTGCACATGGTTTTGGGGCATGATAGTTTTCGGCCCCTGGTATTTTGTAGATTCGGTCAAGGGAACTACGGTTATGTTCTAATCTAGGGTTAATGGATTGTGGTTTATGTATGCTTCGGCATGTATATATATGTGTTGTAACACTAAAAGGAATATAATGAAAAATCAAGCTGGTCGTCCCAATTTGGGATCCAGGGGAAAATCTCTATGTTTAGCTGTTTTATGTTTTATGCTCTCACTATTTTTTATTTTCTATTTTAAATATTTGTTTGTAGATAATTTTTGTACAAGGTTAAAACCTACATTCCCAAAGTATGACCTTCTTGGACTATTCTTCTCTTGTGTTGCTAGCCCTCAAAGAATATCGGTCCCTGACTACTCTTATATTGAATTCCCTAACACATTCTCAAAGAGTATCGAATGCCAGATGATTACCCAATCCTCCATTCTGTCTTCCCAAGTGAAGACCAGAATGATGTGTCTATCTCTCCCTCTCAACCATGGAGGACCTATTCCACAAGGGAATGTACTCATTACTATACAAGGAATGTACCTAAGCTCATTCTTAGGAATTACCAAGTTTCTTCGAAGTAAGAAACTTATCATCATGCTCCCTCTTAACTAGGGACTTCTAGCAGTAATAGTGAGACACCCAACTGCTCATGAAGAATTCATGTCCTCGATGTCATGGATTTCGATATTGAGAAACCTTCAACTTTTAGCTTCATAGGGCACATATCATCCATAACTTTCATCCTGAGTCATGTTAGCTGTCAGAAAGTGATTCATCAGACTTCCTTTTCTGGTCCACTATTGTGTCAAGCTGCTTTCCTTTGAATCATCTCCTAGGATCATACATCCTTTATCATAATTAGAAGCCTTGCACAAATTTACCCAGATAAACATATACATATGAAATTTTAAAACAAAAGTTACCTCAGTGATGATCTTTCACCATGACATCTTCCTGTAGGCATTGGCGTCCTTCATACAGATTGACACATCTCCTAACGATATGTTTTTCCAAGGGTCTTCTGGACTTCCGTCAGAGTCTAGATATCTTTCCAGGAGATCTCCTAGTCACATCTTCTTGGCCTCCGGATGATAACCGCCTCTTGACATGGTTTCATTTCATGATCTCTTCCTCTCTGCACATTCTTGATTCCCAGGAACATATAAATTTTCTAGTTTCTTGTTCATATACAACTACCTCATATTCCATGAGGATATATTATGTTGATTTCATCTGTCCATGCATTGAGAGATACTCCTCCATAGATCATACTTCTAAGTATATAATTCCATTACCTGCAACCACATGACATGAATTCACAACATCCAATGTCAGAATATAAATATATACATACTTGATACCTTCCTTGAGTCATCCTGTAGAAATTTCTCTTGAATGAAGAGCTTCATTCCTTTGACTTGCTTCAACAATATGTCATCACATCCAAAAATTTTGTCTCCATGATGACCCTTGATCTGATGACTAATTTACTTTTAGTAGAGAGGTTTTCCAGAAGCTTTTTCACCGAGAGGTCCGTCCATGATTTTATCAAGATGCTTCTTAATGTACATGCTATCATACAATTTTACAATTAATCAGAGATCATTTATAAAGGAAGATGATCTCAATCATAATAGATATCTCTTGCTTCCTCCTTAGATCTTTTAGCGTCAGGTTCTTCTCTTTCATAAGTGACATGGGCGTCTTCCTTATTCCTCTTGTCCTTTCTAGATTTAGGAAAATCTCTTTTATAATGTCCAAGCTCATCACATCCAAAGCATCACACATTGTCCATAATTCTTCTTTTATTCTGAGGGCCAAATTTTCCAAATCTTCCTTTCTTCCTGTATGAGGTTGCAAATCTTTGATGGTAAGGATTATTTTCTTGAATGAATTGATCTTTTGAATGAGGTAGGAGATCTCACTTGAAGTAGTTAGATAGTCTTCCTTGTAAACTGATTTCTCTTTCCAACCCAAACTTTGATCTTTGCTTCTTTGAGTGTCTTGTCGACAAGCAACCCTTATGTTCAATTCCTTAGCTCTAAAACCATGTTGAGAATTTGGAGGGCTATAGGTTAATACAAATTCTCTTCTTGATAATTAATTTTGAGCGTGCTTGTGTTATTTATGTCTTCTTTTCTTTTAGCTTAGTTAATCTTTCATCAATTAAATTATCAAAATGCACAAGGCACAGAAGTTAGGCTCCTAGAGCCAGGGCAAAAACCCCTCCCTCTTGGAGAGGAAAACCAGCAAATACTTCTTCTTATAGATCTTCAAATGACAAGTACCATGACCAAGACTTAGACCCTTGACCTAGATATGCTTCTAAGACCTTGCTTCCTCAACTTTAATTCTTCTTTTCTACAATTTTCTTGCCGCCTCTTCTTCTTAAGATGATTTTCTTATATTTAATAAAATATTTCTTAATATTAGCAATCTTGAGTTAACACTTTCCTACACTTGTCCACAACTTAGCTTGTTTCTCTATACTGTCCTCAATTTCCTTTCCTGCTACATAACATGTTGTCTCTTTGTTAACTTATGACAGCATTACACTTTAGTCCTACACTACACTTCACTTTAACTTCAACACTTTGTATTTAACCTTCAACTCTTTGCATTTAACCTTCAACACTTCACCTTGACCTTCAACACTTCACATTTACCTTCAACACTGTGTATTTACCTTTAGCATTGCGTATTTAACTTCAGCACTGTGTATTTTACCTTTAGCACTGCGTATTTAACTTTAGCATTGTGTATTTTGCCTTCAACACTCTGTATTTCACCTTCAGACCTTTGCATTTACCTCCAAACCTTTGCATTTAACCTTCAGATCTGCATTTCATATAAAATTACAGAACTTGTCTAAAATTTTTATACACTCAAATGAACCACAGAGCAACTATATATAGGTGTATGTTTCCTGGTTTGTAAGCCGACTGACCAAGTTGACTTTAGGTCGACTTGTACACAGTTTGTAGGCTGACATAAATAGTAATTCATGAGGTGTTTATTCCAGCATGTTGGAGGGTTGTCTTCGTTGTATATGAGCGTGACTTTCAATGCCTTTTAGAGCTTGTCTTCCATCTTCTTTGAGGGTTGTTTGTTTGCTTCTTTACAAGGTCTTTGGAGCATACTAAACTAAATCCTTCATGTATGTATTATATGTATTCCTATGATCCTGATAGATATCAAGAAGAAGTTTATCTACATAACAAAATCTTGCTCATGAAACCTGTTGTTCCTTGAGAAACAATTTCTTGCTGTGTAAAGAAATTTGTGCTCAAGACATTAAAGATTATGTCACAAACAAAAGTATATCTGTCTCTGTTCTATAAACCTTCAAACATTAATTATATAATCTTCAAATATTAAACCCATGAAAGGTTCTGCAATGCCATGTCCTCCTTATGCTGAAATGAGAGGATGGAAGAAACAAGAAAGAAAGGATTTCAATTTGATATGCTGCTTGAAACAGAATCTATCAGTGTAAAATCCTGAAGGAATGAGTAATGATAACGTTAAAATAGAGGAGCGCCCATTAAGGTTTATTTAACTCTTAAATACACATGTATCTAGAGACCTGCAACTCAAATTACTCTATTTAACTCACAGATATGGAAAAAAAAATGAAAACTGAGAAACTATTCAGCATAAACAGAATGAAGGAAACTTGCAAAAACTTTTCATTAATTCAGTATTCTTCAGTACAAAATTTTAGCGTAAAGGTCCAAAACTCGAAACCTTCATCTTTCTTGAAATTGTCCTTTAATACAGTATCACAAGACAGTTTCCAGTAATGAAACTGATTCTAACTGCTCCAACTAATTCTAATTGTTTAAACCACTAACTGTTATGGAAGCACATGCTTCAGAAAGTCTAATTACATTTACATAGTTTTGAAAAATAAAATAAAAATTTTAAAACTCCTAATCTATGAGAACATATGGTCCTGAAGCTATTGCCGAGTCAATGGCTACTTTTGATTGAGCCCTTTGGTGCAGGGGCAACCCTACCACTCCCACAATTCAATCAAACGACCAATCCACGGAACACACCGTACCTTGCTAACCTCCGGGCGCTTTTATTAAACTTCTGGCAACTACGACACGTGATCACCATCCGATGTCGAACCTTCAGATCAACGGTCCGTATACATTCCGCTCGGCGTCCAACTTCGATCCTTAACGCGCGAAATCGCAGTTTAAACGGTGGTATTTGAACAGTGGCCTAGCCACGTGTCACGAAGTCTATGGAATCACTGCAAATTTATCAAAACCACTTTCCGTATAAAAGTGGTGTGGAGGAACCCGTGGTTTCGTTCCAAACTACTTTTACTGTTTCTCCTGGTCAAGGTTCCGCTCCTCTCCAGGTTCCGGTTCTTCGTTTTCTGCGCTCGGGTTCCGTCTATTCAATATAATGTAGTTCTAATGCGTCTTCGCTCCTTTTGCTCGGTTCCGCCAGGGTTAACACAGATTCTATTATTCGCTTGACTATAACATTCTCATGTCGCTGCTCGACGATACATTGGGGTCTCTTTTTCTTGCCTGATGACGTCATTACGGGGGGTCCGGGAGTACGGCAGAAAACTTCGACCTATACCCCCCGTAAAGAATCTCAGCCGTTGATCACGGCTCGCCCAAGATTTGACCAGTCAACTACGGGGGGTCTGGTTTTGATAATCTTCGAGCTATTTTCCCCACCGTATTAACTAATCTGGAACCACTCTTTCACGATCACGACTTCCGCTCGGGAAGCTGCTCGAATTTTATGCTTGAGAATATACTTATCGAAATAAAGCTTTGTGACTACTTTATGTACATCAATATTTGTAAAACATTGCATTTGTTTTTTATGCTAAAGTATAAAAATTTCATACTATAGCATATTTTTCGAATTTCCAGATTTTTTGATTTTCGAAATAAAATATAAAAAAGGATATGCAAATAATGATCCACAACATCTGGCTCCACCTGGGGATAGTGTTTTTACTACGAAACACTAAGAACCTGCAGATTAGTGCCTTCACCTCGGGCATGGAGTCACACATTGCTTGATGGAAATGTACAAAGATCACATCGGATATATACAATGATGAACAAATAGCTGCTTAATGCCGAAAATAATGCTTGAGATATTGCCCATTCACAGGCATATCCAGCACTTCTCCTTCAAGATTTTCCAGCATGAAAGTATTATTTCCTCTGACTTCATTAATTTTGAATGGGCCATACCACAAGGGATCAAATTTTCCGTGTTTCCCTTTGTCTTCCCTTCGTGTATCCCATCTCAATACTAAGTCTCCCTTCTGAAACATGATTTATTTTGCTTTCCTGTCAAATATTGCCTTCATCTTCTGCTGATAAGTGAGAAATTTGTCCCGAACTTGATTTCTGTTTTCACTTAGCTCCATCACATTGTTCATTCTTCTGATCATGGTATTTGGTTTTTCTTGAGCATCTTGGAGGAAAGAAATCACAGGTTTTACCAATTGTGTGGGAAACAATGCTTGAGTACCGTATACGAGCTCATAAGGAGACTTGCCAGTAGACCTCCTAGTGGTCATCCTTGTTGCCCATAGAGCAAAAACTAACTTTGTATCCCAATTCTTCTGGTTTTCACTGATTGTCTTCTTCAAAATTCTTACCAATGTTTTGTTGGAAGATTCTGCCAATCCATTTCCCTGTGGATGATAAGTTGTAGAATGAGACAATATTACACTGTAAGTCTGACAAAAATTAATAAACCTGAGTGAACTGAAAACTTGGGCATTATCTGTCACAATCTTCACTGGACATCCAAACCTGCTAAAGATATTCTCCTCTAGAAACTTCATAACAACCAAATCATTTGCCTTCCTGGTGGGGATTGCCTCCACCCACTTTGTAAAATAATCTGTAGCGGTAAGGATCCACTTAAATTGCCCACTGGATGGTGGATTGATTTCTCCAATGAAATCCAACCCCCATTGTCTAAAAGGTTCTTCAATAAAAACAGGGAGAAGAGGTAATGGAGCTAGATTTTTCTTTTCTACAAATACTTGGCATTTTTGACAACTTTTGACTGCTTTATAGACATCAGCAAACAAAAATGGCCAATAAAAACCTGATTTGAATATTTTATGAGCAGTTACCTTCCAGCTGTAATGACCTCCACATAAGCATTCATGATATTCTTTGATTACTTCTGAAACTTCTTCCTCTGTCAAACATAACAACAACACACCAGCAGGGTCCTTCCAATATAATTTTGCTTCAATTATGACATAAGGCTGGGCCTTGAGTTTTAAAGCTCTGTATTTAGTTCTATTTATTGAAGGAGGACAAGAAAGAAAGCAAAAATAATGAATAATATCTTTGTACCAATCTGAGTAGAGAAATTTATACTTAATTGCTGTCTTTGACTGATTATCACCTGCTTCTCCATCGACTTCTTCTACAGGGGCCAAAAAATTGATTCCCAATGCTTGGAAATTTGACTCTGTCAATAATTTGGCCAATCCCAATCCTTTGACCAATTTGGTTGGCTTTACATCCAGGTCATATTATTGGATTTTAGCAATCCATTTTCCCCTTTTACCTTCCACATCGCGCTGTACTAGGACATCTTTTACAGCTGAATTGGGAACATATGCTAAGATTTGAGAATGAAGGATATAAGTTCTGAATGCTTTCAATGCTTTTACCAGAGCGTATACCTGTTTCTCCAATATATTATATTTCAATTCTGCATCTCGGAGAACTTTACTAAAATATGCTACAGGCTGTTCATGCTTTTCTTCATTTCTCTGTAATAACACATCATCAATTGTTGAAGGAGATGCAAATGAGAAAATTTGAAATGGCTTCAAATAATCCGGACTAATGAGAACAGGTGCTTCCTTTAAAGCTTCTTTAATCCTTTGGAAAGATTCTCGAGCTTCTTTGTCCCACTTCAATTCGGCATCCTTTTTCAACATGTCCGTTATCTTTTTGACGATTTCTGTGTAATTGGGAACGAAACTTCTTAGAAAATTAATTTTTCCAAGAAATCTTTGAATATCTTTTTTGCTTCGGGGCAGTGGAATGGATTGTATTGCTTCAACCCTCGCTGGATCTATTTTCACACCTTGTTTTGAAACAATATGACCCAACAGTTTACCTTCTTCCGGGGCAAACAAAGACTTTTTAGGATTCAGCGATAATCCAAACTTTCTACACTTCAGGAAGGCTTTCTGCAGATGCTGTAGATGCTCTTCATCAAAACTCGAAAAAATGGTGACATCATCTAAATAAACTACCACAAACTCATCTCCCACAAATGCGATATCCATCGCCCTTTGGAACGTGGCCCCCGCATTCATCAGGCCAAACGACATCCTGGCGTACATGAATGTTCCCCAGGGTGTAGTGAAAGCAGTTTTCTTTTGATCTTCCTTCTCCACAGCAACCTGATTATACCCTGAAAAACCATCTACCATAGATAATCTATAAGCCTTAGTGAATTTTTGTAAGACAAAATCCATTTTCGACAAAGGATAATTATCCTTCAATGAAGCCCTATTCAAGTTCCTGAAATCTACGCACAGTCTTATCTCTCCATTTTTCTTTCGGACTGGTACAAGATTGGAAACCCAATCTGAATATCTTAGGGGAACAATTATTTTGGCCTGCAACAATTTCCTCACCTCCTTTTCAATCGGAGCCAACAATAATGGATTGATTTGTCGGAGCTTCTATTTATGCGGCTTGAATCCATCTTTCAGTGGGATTTTATGCTGTATGATACCCTTATCATACGTTTTCAAATCATCATAGGACCAAGCAAATACATATTTGAATTTTCTAAACAGATCTATGTACCTTTCTTTGTAGTCTTTTGGGATTCCTTTGAAAAATTTGATCATTTTAGGCGCCTGTTGAGTCCCCAAGTTGCAATCTTCCACCTGTTCGTCTTGGTTTGCTTTCTTTTGATTTACTACAACGTCATTTGCATCAAACAGTCTTTCAAGAGGCACTAAGCCTCTTGGCAAAGCATTGTCTTTCAACTGAATGATTTCTTGACCACCAATCTTCTTTTTCAGAGTCTTACCAGCCAATTCATCTTCATCGGTTTCCAAATCAATCTGATGATCTTCAAAATCTTCAATCATCAACAGAAACTGCTTAATCTTTTCATCGTCCTCAAAGACCTGCCAGTGTTTAATATTGTAAGGAATTGAAGGTCTATGTCTCATCTCAATTTCATACCTTAGCCTTGGATTGATTGGAGGCTTGAATGTACTGGCTGCAACTGCCAAAGAATCAGCCATTCTATTCTCTTCCCTGGGAACAAACTGTAAGTTGAAGGCTTCAAAGTAATTTTCAATCAAATCCCAGACTTCATTGCGATATGCTCTTAACTTGGGATGTTTAGTTTGACATAAATTCTTAATTTGTCTTATAATTAATTCATAATCCCCAAACACAGTCATGGACTGAATTCCCATTTGCTTAGTTGTCTGCAAACTAATAATTAATGCTTCATATTCTGCAACATTATTAGTGGACTCAAACTCCAATTTGAAAGAAAAAGGCACAAGGTTACCTTCAGGAGAAACAAAAATGAAACCAGCTTCAGTACCTTCTTTGGAAAACGCACCATCAAAATAACACTTCCATAGCTTGTTCGAATGCAGCTCCTTATGTACAATTGCTGAAGGGAGATGCCCTTGCGATTCTTCAGCAAATTCTGTATCTTCATGCAGCATGAAGCAAGAGAGGTCATCCTTCTCTTGACCATAAATTGGTGAATTACTTGCATCTTTCTTGGTAGCAGTTTTTTGAAATCTAGTCTCTCTATACAACCTCCTTTCTTCACCATTGAAAACGGGAATGATAGCATATGTAAAATCTAGCTTCAAAACTCCTCCAAGCTTTGCCCCCCATGATCTAGATAGCAACATACCAAACCTGGCAGGAATATCTGCCACTACAACATCCATAATAATGCTTTTGGCTGGGATTTGAGCCAATGTAACAACCATATCCTTAATCAGACCCACACACTTTACTCTTTTTGAGTCAAATGAATAAAGATCTCGATATGGCTTAGTGATTTGAAAATTCAACTCTTTCATCACACACAATGGCATCAGATTGTGGGATGCACCAGAATCTAGCATGCAGTTATGTAGAACAAAATCATGTAACAGAAGTGATATATAAAAAGGAGGGACAGATGAATCTACCTCTTCAACATGAGGTCCAAATGTAACCACTGGTTTTTCTTCCTGCAGATTTACTATATCACCTACTTCATCAGACTGAGATAAATTGATAAACTCGGCAATCTCTTTCTTATAGCCAGGTGTTTTCATCAACTCAAGAAGAGGTACTTGAATCTTCACTTTCTCCAACTCTTTCGACAAAATGAAAGTTTGATTTGATTTTGTCAACTTTTCAGGTTCTTCTTGATCTTTCTTGGAATTTGAGTTTTGATTAGAAATAGTAACCACTTTCTCCAAAATATTAGAATCTCTAACTTTTGTTTGAGAAGCTTCTGCTTGCTGCTTTTCCTTTTATTTTTCTTCGTTCATGGGCTTTTTCCCCTTATCTGTTTTCTTAGTTTGATCTTTCTGGAATGGAGTCGCCATTGGAGCAGGTGCTGCTTCTGATTCTTTTTCTTCATTGTCTTGAGTCCTTAGTCTCTTCTTTGACCTCAAATTGTACTTTTTATGCAATTCGGATTGCATGAAGTCTGTGAACTGTCTGCAGTAATCATCCATCTCTTCTTGATCAAATGAAAGATCATTTTCTTCCACTTCTTCTTCTTCAACTTCTTCTTCTGTTTCATTGTCTTCCATATACACAGCAGAAATTCAAACATCATCCTCCCTCTCATCATCATCATCTGCTGAATGGGACGGGGCTGCCTCTATGTACAAAGGTGCTTGCACCTGATCTTGATCTTTATTTTCTCTTTGTAAAATCTGCAGGGTTTTTTTTTGAAATGGGGATTAAAAACCCCTCTATTCTGTCTTGCAGGCTTACTATCTATTTCCAACTTCACCAATTTATTTGACAGATTTTTTATGACCTTAGTCATATCATCAATTCTCTGATCTTGAGCTGAGGCTTCCTCTTTAGCCTTGCCTTTATATGAAACTTTACCAGCCGTAGACATATTAGCCTTAATCTCCAGAGCATCAGTTTGAATCTGCTCCAACGTAGGGGACCTTCTTTCCCCCAATGTGAAACTGAATTCTGGTTCAAATGCACCAGCAAAAACGATCCTTGCTCCAATAGGAGGAGGCTTCATCTCAGCAGGAAAACTATTATACAATTTGTTAAATCTCTTCACAAAATCACTCATATTTTCATCAGATTTCTTCTTGATTGCATTAAATTCTGTCAAAGAATAGCCGTGGTCCCTCTTTTCGCCCCATCTCTCAATGAAACGTCTTTCTAAAGCATCCCAATCATTTATGGAGCCATTAGGCAATTATTTGAACCATTTCCTTGCTTCTCCACTTAGAGACTGAACAAATAGTCTCATCACAACGTCCAAATGTTCAACATTCAAATTCTCAGCAAATGTGCAAAACAGGGGCAAGTGTTGTTATGTAGTTATCTCATCTTCACCAGTAAATCTAGGGAGTAACTTGAGATACTCCCGAGGCATATCATGCAATGGTTGGGCTAGATTTAATGGCGCATATCTATTCATCAAGAAAGCAGGGGCTGCAAGAACTGCCATATTTACGCCCGGGTTAACTGCTCCTTGAGCGGGGGTAAAATGAATACCAGTTGTAGGTGGGGATGAATGAGGTGGAACAACTGATATAGGAGTTGGAGTATGAACAATTGCAGAAGAGCTAGCAGCTATATGGGGCTGAATTTCTATAAAAGGAAATGACACAAACTCCAAAGATTGCTCTTCTAATGTGGGTTCTTGAAAACGAACGAGTGATGGTGATGATTCTTCTTCCGAGAAAATGAGTTTCTTGGAAGCTTTCTTGGATGAGAAAATGTGTGAACTGCTGCCTGGTGCGAGCAGTGTAGTTTCAGGTGTATCTAATATTTTTGGTTTTTGGCCCTTCTTTGAAACAAGCTTCTCAAGATCAGACAAAACAGGAACTTTTTGCTGAGAGGTATCTGACCTCGTGTGAGGTTTCTTGGGAGCCAGAGCTATTTTCAAACAAACACAGCGTACTATTTCCTCCTCTCTGAACAACCAGAGGAAATGTAAAACAAAACCCAGGGAAAATATTCGAATCTTTGGTCCCCGGCAACGGCGCCAATTAATGTTGTTCCTTGAGAAACAATTTCTTGCTGTGTAAAGAAATCCGTGCTCAAGACATTAAAGATTATGTCACAAACAAAAGTATATCTGTCTCTGTTCTATAAACCTTCAAACATTAATTATATAATCTTCAAATATTAAACCCATGAAAGGTTCTGCAATGCCATGTCCTCCTTATGCTGAAATGAAAGGATGAAAGAAACAAGAAAGAAAGGATTTCAATTTGATATGCTGCTTGAAACAGAATCTATCAGTGTAAAATCCTGAAGGAATGCGTAATGATAACATTAAAATAGAGGAGTGCCCATTAAGGTTTATTTAACTCTTAAATACACATGTATCTAGAGACCTGCAGCTCAAAGTACTCTATTCAACTCACAGATATGGAAAACAAAATGAAAACTGAGAAACTATTCAGCATAAACAGAATGAAGGAAACTTGCAAAAACTTTTCATTAATTCAGTATTCTTCAGTACAAAATTTTAGCTTCAAGGTCCAAAACTCGGAACCTTCATCTTTCTTGAAATTTTCCTTTAATACAGTATCACAAGACAGTTTCCAGTAATGAAACTGATTCTAACTGCTCCAACTAATTCTAATTGTTTAAACCACTAACTGTTATGGAAGCACATGCTTCAGAAAGTCTAATTACATTTACATATTTTTGAAAAATAAAATAAGAATTTTAAAACTCCTAATCTATGAGAACATCTGGTCCTGAAGCTATTGCCGAGTCAATGGCTGCTTTTGATTGAGCCCTTTGGTGCAGGGGCAACCCTGCCACTCCCACAATTCAATCAAACGACCAATCCACGGAACACATCGTACCTTGCTAACCTCCAGGCGTTTTTATTAAACTTCTGGCAACTACGACACGTGATCACCGTCCGATGTCGAACCTTCAGATCAACAGTCTGTATACATTCCGCTTGGCATCCAACGTCGATCCTTAACGCGCGAAATCGCAGTTTAAACGGTGGTATTTGAAAAATGGCCTAGCTACGTGTCACGAAGTCTATGGAATCGCTGCAAATTTATCAAAACCACTTTCCGTATAAAAGTGGTGCGGAGGAACCCGTGGTTTCGTTCCAAACTAATTTTACTGTTTCTCCTGGTCAAGGTTCCGCTCCTCTCCAGGTTCCGGTTCTTCGTTTTCTGCGCTCGGGTTCCGTCTATTCAATATAATGTAGTTCTAATGTGTCTTCGCTCCTTTTGCTCGGTTTCGCCAGGGTTAACACAGATTCTATTATTCGCTCGACTATAACATTCTCATGTCGCTGCTCGACGATACATTGGGGTCTCTTTTGCTTTCCTGATGACGTCATTACGGGGGGTCCAGGAGTACGGCGGAAAACTTCGACCTATACCCCCCGTAAAGAATCTCAGCCGTTGATCACGGCTCGCCCAAGATTTGACCAGTCAACTACGGGGGGTCTGGTTTTGATAATATTCGAGCTATTTTCCCCACCGTATTAACTAATCCGGAACCACTCTTTCACGATCACGACTTCCGCTCGGGAAGCTGCTCTAATTTTATGCTTGAGAATATACGTATCGAAATAAATCTTTGTGACTACTTTATGTACACCAATCTTTGTAAAACATTGCATTTGTTTTTTATGCTAAAGTATAAAAATTTCATACTATAGCATATTTTTCGAATTTCCAGATTTTTTGATTTTCGAAATAAAATATAAAAAAGGATATGCAAATAATGATCCACAACAAAACCCATGAAGCAAGTACACCAAAAAATAAAAATAAAAAAAATTATCTTTGACATCTTCTTTACATAATTACATAGTCAACATGAAGACTGACCTAGTTACACTTTTCAACAGAAATTTCATTAGAGCTAGGCCTTGTGGAGGTTTCATGTGGGTTGGGAGGGAATTATATACAATGTTGAACCTAGTACAATACTCTTGGACACCCTCTCCAACATTTCTCTTAATGTTTTCATATTCTGATAAGATTTGGAGAGGGTTTTTCTTGACTTCCCATTTGTTTAAGAATAGCTGATGAAAAACAGGGAGGTCATGTACACTATTAGGGGTTAGGTTTTTAAACCATTTTCTTGCTTCTCCCCCTAAGCTTTGATTAAACATTCTCATCTTGATAGTTTCATCATCTATCTCTTGTTGATCACAACCGTGCTCCATTCTATCCACATGTTGTTGAGCAGTTGTAGAACCACTCTCATTAAATAAGGGGATCTTGGACTGATAATCATGTGGTAGAGGCAATAAAGGTAATGGTAGGACTAATGGGGCATACCATGTTTCCATGGCTGGTAGTTTCGGAAACAAAGGAAGTTAACAAGGGGAGGATTGACAAAAGGAGGTGGAGGGTTAAATGGAGAAAGGTGAGCAGTGAGTGTATGAATGGGGGCTGAAGTTAGTACAAAAAGATTCTGCTGTAAGATAGATGAGTCTAAAATTATCTGAGTGGTCCAATTTTGATATCTATTCCCAGACAAGATTTGTTCTAGGGGTGAGTCAGATAGGATATTCTGCAAGTTTCTAAGGTTTTTAGGCAGGGAACTTTCTTTGTGAATAGGTCTGCTAACATTTGGGTTTTTAGATCTAGGATATTTCCTGGATGTGCTCTAGATTGTCAACTATTGCAAGTGGGTTTGGGTCTAGATGGGATCTGGTACAGATTCTTCTATAATTCAGAACTTAGACCCAAGATTTAGAGAGGTTGAAAGTGCTATTTTTGAAAACAAACCAATCTGTGAAAGGAAATACTTAATTCACAATGTATTTTGGCTGGGTTCTGTTTGAGATTTGATAACATGATTTCTCAATAATTTCCCAGTTGAGGTTGGTTTGGTGAATGGTGCACTTGGTTATCCGAAGGATATATTTTATATGCCTACCTCTAAGCCACCTCAATTTCCAATGTTCACAACTATTGTTTTTGATAAGTATGTTGGTGTTCCATTTGATGTAACCAATCCAAACATTGTACCTATCACACCAGTGATAAGAGAAAATTGAAAATAAATTCCTTTAAAGATGGCACAGGCTCTTACAATCCACAAGTCACAGGGTTTGACTTTAGAACGAGCATCAATTGATATCGGAATAAAGAGCAGCAAGGCCTAACCTTCACATCCATATCAAGAGTGAAATCAATAGATGGTTTACACATTGCACCACCTTTCTCTTTTCAACGTTATGCCAAGATGAAAGATAAGAAGAGAGATTGGAGTCCATATCGCTATGACATGTAACTATGAATACTTTTATCTCCTCATAGAATGATTTTTGAATTTCTTTTATTGTCCTCTTTTTTACTTTTAATATAATAATGATTTTCATATATTAATGAGATGAATACATTCATCATATTCATAGTAATATTTCGTAAATTTGTTTACATAATTTTTTATGTTGTTCAATTTACTTTTTTTTTTGCAAGTGGTTATTGTTCTTTTGTTTACAATGAACCATTCATAGATAAACAACTAGTTATATGAGCCAATCATTAAAAATAAAGATTGAATTCCATATCACTATGACATGCAACTAATAATATTGTGACATATTTATAAACTGTTTTTTAATTGCTTTTATTGGCCTCTTTATTTACATTTAGTATAATAATGATTTTTATATATTAATGAAATGAATACATTCATCATATTCATAGTAATATCTGAGAAAGTTGTTATATCGTTTTTCATGTTGTTCAAATTACTTCCTTTTTTTAAGTCACTATTTTTATTTTGTTTACAGTGAACCATTCACACATATACAACCAGTTATATGAGCCAATCATTAAAAATCAAGATTGAAGTCCATATCCCTATGACATGAAACTAATAATATTTACCAATGCGGTTTGGTGAATATGTTGTTGTTTGGTTCACTAACAACATATTCATATTTATATTAATATTAAACTAAAATTAATATATACATTAACATTAATTTAAATTTAAATATAGAATAACTAACATTATTAATATTTGATCTTAAACATTAAGTTTACAAAATTGTGATTTCTTGATTATTATTGTTATAAAGATCATATCACTTATTTAATTTTATCACTCATTTCATATGTACAATATGTATTGCTAATGAGGTTTATATTTGTAGAATTATATATAAAATTTGGTTCATGTAGCATTAGGTTATTTTATAACATGAAGTTTTTAAGATTAAATTTTTTAACAATAATAAAAATGGGGTGTTATGTTATGTGTGTGTGTGTGTGCTTAGATATTTGTGTGTGTGTGTGTGTGTGTATTAATTTTTATTTTTTTGTTTTTCCTTTCAAATGCAGATATGGATAATAATGATGGCTTCTATTATAATCAAGCGGTGGAAAATATTTCTAGAGTGATAAGTTTTCTTTCGTATCTTTGGAACAATTTCAATAGAAAGCATGGCTTCCATCCTACTTTTATTGTTGATCATCTTCGTGTGCTAGATGAAATGAAAATGAATGTAAAATACTTGTTGCATGTGCACATGAGGGAGGCTGGGAGGAAAATAAGAAAGGATTGGTTGGAAAGAGTTAGGTAGCGTGATCATTATCCTATTGATTTGAATTGGTGTTCTTTGTGTCATCGGTCTGGTTGTGTTTTGGAAGAGGCTATTTGATAAATGAATTTTGATGAAGAGTTTCAAGTCCATTTTTCTAGTGGGATTTTTTGATGTAAAGAAAAAAAAAATATATATGTTAATTTCAATGTTCTTTCTTTGGTTGCATCGATGGGGGAATTGAATATCACTTTAGTTTATTAATTCATTCAGTTTATAATATTAACAATCAATAAGTTTGGTTGATCGCTTGGGGTTTATAATATTAATAATCATGTGAGTTTATCATTCCTTGTGTTTAAAATATTAAGTCATAACCTTTATTAAGCTCTTGTGTTTTTAATATTGATATCTTGGTCTTATTGATCCCTTAGGTTATTAATATTTATACATTGGGTTCACCAATTCTTTTTGTTTATAATATTAAACCGTTGGGTTTATTAGTTCTTTATGTTTATAATATGAATAATCCCTTGGGTTTATTAATCTCTTCAGTTTAAAATATTAATTCTTAGTGTTTATTAATTTCTTTGGTTTTAATATTACTTTGTTGCCTTTATTGATCCTTTGAATTTATTAAACACTTGGGTTTATTAATAATTTGTATTTATAATATTAATATGTTGGGTTTATAATATTAATAATCCCTTCTGTTTATTGATGTTTTTTGTTTATAATATTAATAATCCCTTGGCTTTACTGATTTTTTATGTTTATAATATTGATATTTCCCTACATTTTTTGATCCACTTGGTTTATAACATTGATCCCTTCAGTTTTCTAATTCTTTGGGTTGGTAATATTAGTCCCTTCAGTTTATTAAATCCAAATATTAGGGGTTAAATATTAGTCATACACTTCAATATTAATGCATGGTCCAATGTCACATAAGAAAAAAATTGTCTCAATATGAAAATCAACCATGGGAAACCATCATTAATCATGTTTAGCCATAGTCGATAAATGTCTTCCATGGTTGAATGTCACATTATGAAAAAGATTGTCTCAAAATGAAAATCAACCATGGCCAACCATGGTCATACTTGGTCCAACGTCGCATGTGACAACAATTCTCTCAATGTTTAAATCAAGCATGGTCAACTGTGTTTATTTCACAGTTTATAGTATTTATCTAAGGGTTTTTATATACTTTGGGGTTATAATATTAATCTCTTAGGTTTAATATTATTCCCTTCGGTTTATAATATTAATAATCATGTGACTTTATCAATCCTTTTTGTTTAAAAAATTAATTCGTGGGCTTTATTAATCATGTGAGTTTCTCATTCATTTGTATTTAAAATATTTGTTCCTAGCCTTTAATAATATCTTATGTTTTTAATATGGATCCCCTGGCCTTGTTGATCTCTTATGTTTTTAAAATTTTTCCCATGGGTTCACCAATTCCTTTGGTTTATATTATTAAACACTTCGGTTTATATTAAACCCATAGTCGATCAATGTCTTCCATGGTCGAATGTCACATTGTGTCAAAGATTGTCTCAATAATAAAATCAACCATGGCCAACCATGGTCATACTTGGTCCAACGTCGCATTGTGACAACATTTGTCTCAATGTTTAAATCAAGCATGGTCAACCATGTTTATTTCACATTTTATAGTATTTATCTAAGGGTTTTTATACACTTTTGGTTTATGTTATTAATCTCCTAGGTTTATTATTATACCTTTGATTTATAATATTAATAATCATGTGACTTTATCAATCCTTTTTGTTTAAAAAATTAATTTGTAGCCTGTATTAATCTCTTTATTAATCATGTGAGTTTCTCATTCATTTATATTTAAAATATTTATTCCTAGGCTTTACTAATCTCTTATGCTTTTAATATGGATCCCCTGGCCTTATTGATCTCTTATTTTTTTAATATTTGTCCCTTGGGTTCACCACTTCCTTTGGTTTATAATATTAAACCCTTGGGTCTATTAGTTCCTTTGGTTTATAATATTAAACCCTTGGGTCTATTAGTTCCTTTGGTTTACAATATTAATAATCCCTTGGGTTTATTAATTTCTTGAGTTTAAAATATTAATTCATAGGGTTTATTAATTTCTTAGGTTTTTGAGTTTAAAATACTATTTCTTAGGGTTTATTAATCTCTTTTGTTTTACATATTTATCCCTTGGTCTTATTGATCCCTTAGGTTTAATATTTTCCCCTTCGGTTCAACAATTCCTTTGGTTTATAATATTAAACCCTTGGGTTTATTAGTTCTTTTGGTTTATATTATTAATAATCCATTGAGTTTTTTTTTTGGTAAGTTGAGCTAATCTATTAATTTAGAAAACATAAAGTTATATATGCTACAGGCTGAGTTGGCAAGCTGCGCTTAGCCAATCCCAGCCTTTGAAACACTGTTTTTGGGCTGACTCGGGGGAGGAAACCAGCCCAGACAAAACTTAAAAACGAGCAGTACATTATGCGCAATAGCGTTGACATATCTAAAAAGCACAAAGAGAATGATTACAAAAAAGCCCTGAGGGCGAACTCGAAAACAAATAGAGGAAAGCTAAGCGACTGCGCAGATGTTACACATCATCTTCATAATTTTTGTAGGGGTTCTCCTCCTCGATAGGATAGGTAGGGGCCTGCATAGAAGCAACTTCACTATCAGCCACAGTATGCTTGGGAGTTCTCACTGGGGCATAGAGAATGGGGGAGTCTAGGTCTACGCCATATGAAACCCGTGTCCATATGCCATCGAAGTTCATGACCCAAATGTCTGTGTCCTCATCATCCTTCTCCAGATCCTTCAGAGGGACAGGATTTTGATGTGTAGTGTCCATGAGGGGAGGAGGTGGACCTCCTTGAACTACTACCACCTCTCTGTGCAGCTTGCCTGGAGGATTCTGTTAGCAACCTATAATATAGGGGTCATAATTTTGACTTGACTGTTGATAATATTGTAAATCTATACATACTTTTCCTTGTGCAAGTTGTATTCATATATTTTGTAAAAAAATCAAAAAAATAAAAAAATCAAAAAGAGGGTAAAAAGTCCTAAAAGAATAATCAAAGGACTTAGAAAAAATAAAAGACCCCAAAATAAAAATGAATAAAAATGAAAGTGTGCAAGAATAAATGCCACTACTTTTTACTTTTTGACTATGGAAGAGTGTCAATAAATTCCATAGTCCATCATGAGTTAAACAGTTTAATCTAAACTTGTCATTTTTCAATTTTACTTGTTGTAGATAGAGAATAATGAGTTTTCATACAGTTTAACCATGACAATTCAGTAGTTAAGTAGAGAAATAATTGAATCCAACATTTTAATCTGGATTCATGGATGAAATAAGTATAGAATTAGATAGTTTTCTTGCTTTAAGAAAGAATAAATGCTGTGAAGGTTGCTAGCTCAAATGCACCTTACTACAAAAGAGGAAAAAATGTTAGCATGGTAAGCTGGGTAGGTAGAATAAGGTGAAAAATCTCAATGTAAATATCATTCATCATGGGCTCCCAAATAACTAACTTCCCCTTCCCATAGTCATGAAACATTCTAAACTATTAGTCAGAAAGGCTCAAGGAATTTCCTTGAATTTTGTTGGGACCAGACCCAAGGCTCTATGATTGATTAGTTGAAAGTGTAAAATGTTTATATTAAATCCCTAAACTCACATCATTTACCATTCATGCATTCGTCCCCCTAGATAATCCTAAGTAAAACTCCTTTTTTTTTACTTAAAGGCATTATAATTCCCATTCGATTAACTTCCTATATCATTTGAAAATATTAAACCCTCAAAATAACATTATATCATAAGTTAAGTGATAAGATCAATGCAATTTATCTTTTAAACCTCACTTTACTTGTTATGTTTATGTGTTTTGAGTATACCTTGTCCTATTTTCATATTAACTTTAACTTATGTATTAATTCCCTATAGAAATAACCTTCTCCTATTATATATAACTCCTTTTTTTATATAAATAAACCCAAAAACCCACTTATTATATCTTTAGCCAAAGTTATTTAATCCCCACATGTTTAAATAGAACACTCACATTATACTCCCTTTTGGCTAAATATATATATATATATCCCGCCCCTATGGTGGTTAAATCACCTTGGTTTAATTAACCATATAATAAAAATATTCAAAAATCTTTGAAACATATTTTATATATGTTTAAAACAAAAAGAATCCCCAAGTTTCATTTAAACTAAACTTCAAAAGAAAAATCCATTTCCCTGTTTATTATCCCTCCCCCGACTCCCTTAACCTAAGGTTAAATCTATAACCTAACCATTTCCACGCAATATATATTCCATTACAATAGTCTCTAACCTTGGTTAAAGTCCTGAAGAACCCTCCCGATCACTTTTTCATTGAGAAAAGTCATTTTTGTATATAAAATCAACCATATCCCTTTCTCCATCGGATTAAATTTCAACCCTCCGATCTCCAAATCCCATTTAATCCAACGGTTAAAAACTCAACGCGACAGTTTAATACATTCCCTTCCCTTCCCCTGTCGCGTAGCATGACCACCGTTGGATTTTCCATCAGGTCTAGATCGGACGATCCATATGCAACCCGATGACTTACCTTTCCTCGCACCTTTCCTTTTGATCATGACCGTTCGCTTTTCAAAGCCAGATCTGACGGTCGATACCTCATATCGCGCCCATAAAGTAAACGACCAATGTTTTGGAAAAGTTGCGCGATATGGGTTGTTTTCCAAAACCACCCTGTGTCGACGTGTCTTGACATGATTGGATCGCATTCGAAAGGCCAATTACTGCTTACCACTCTAGAGCCGCGCGAATACCACCCAGTGGTATACTGAAACCACTCTCGCCCAACCTTTGATTAAATATGATTAACTATGGTTTAAACTATAGTTTATTCATAAAAATTATGGTTTTTATCTAATTTTCACCTATTTCGTGCTTGTAATCTTTGAAACCTCACAGAGTCTAATTTTCAACCCGTTTCACCATTTAAACCCCTGAAAACCTCCGCGAGCCCGTTACCAAGCCTCCCAGCACCATTTTCAAGCCTGCCAGTGAACCAGTGATCATTTAACAAGCTAGTTTCCCTGTAATTCAATCATGGAGAGTCAAAGTATCCTCTAATGGCCCAATTCAGCAGAACTGAAGACTGCGCGGAACCGTGAAATGTCTTCGACCACAATTATACCTTTTAAAGGTATTTTTCGTCAAACTTAACCAGAAAAGCTTCAATTTTCAAAACGAAAAGCACCAGTTTATCAATTATTTCCTGAAATTATCCTAATTACGCATAGAGAGATTACAAAAAACATCCAAAGTACAGGGGAAACTCTGTCAAATTTTCCCCAGAATCCCTCATTTCCGTTCTTTCAAGTTTTACCCATTCCTTGGTCATTTTCACTACTGGAATTGATCATGGTATTTCTTCTGAGCATTAAAACCCTCTTTCCATCGAAAAATATGCTCAGAACCCTATTTTACCAAAGAAATTCTCCAAAAGTCCCTTGTTTCCAATAGAAGAACTCAGCAAACCATCTAAGCTTGCTTTGTTCAGTTAAAAAATGATAAAGAAACAAGTAACCCCCAAATAAGGAGGCCCAAAAGCTCAGAAGAAAGTCTATGCTCAAATCCCTCAGCCTGAGTCTTCCAAACTTGATAAACCAACCCCTGCACTCACTGCTGATTCCACAGAAGTTTTCAGGCCTGTTCAACCTCCAGTTACTTCACAAGAAAATAGTCCTCTGAATGACCTTGATTACAGAATACTGGACCCTTTAGTAGAGTTAAATTTACTTGATGTCTATAACTGATGTTTTGGAAAATCTGTAGAGAAAGATGATAAAGATATACCAGTCTGGGATTCCAATCTTCCAAAATACATTGTCCCTCTTACTCATTCAACCCCTGATTTTGTCAGATTGTGACAATCCTATTATCTTCCAGACAAAAGGTGCATTGTCAATAAAGATAGAGAGGTCATATTTTACATCAATGCAGAATCCATAAACTCTATGCTGAAACTAAACCTTGACCCCAATGTTGCTTCATTGTCAATAGAGGATTTAACTAAGCTTTACTTAAACCTTGATTTTGCTTCTAAGTTCAAAGTCTTCCAAACTTTTTGTCCCAAACAAGTTGATATCCCTAATTTCAATCCTCCATTTGATACTTTTGATTTTCCAAATGAAACCAGATAGATTTTCTCCATGCTATCATTCATTCTGGGATATAACAGTGATGAATTCACTGATGTTTCTATCCTAGGTTTTATGTCTACTTTGAGTCCTAGTGAGTGTCCATCCATTGTGTACAATTTTGAAAAATTTCATTGCAAAAAACATGCATTACCAATTGTCAAGATTGTCAGAAGAAGGAGACTTTAGATATACTTCATATCTACTTCATCTCTTTTTGTATCATCAAGCAAACAAATTTCCTATTGAGTTTCAGAAGATAGATCCAGAAGGGAATATAATTTTAGTTGTGTTTTGGTCATCAATTTTGAGAAAATGGAATAGGGAATACAACTATGCAGACTTCAATGACTTGTTTTTAGTACCTGCTATGAATTTATTAAATAAAGAATAGACCCCTAGAATTAATGAAGAAACAAAGAGGATCTTACAGCTGTCTGAGAGCTGTAAAATAGGGGATTGGTACTTATACAAGAGTTACACAGAGATCAGAGTATATGGTGCACTCTTGGCCCCATATAAATTGCCAAGATTTGTGACAACAAGGATATTTGCTTTAGAATATTTGAGACAACTGTTGAATGCAGATGAAGTCAATTTCATAGCTTCTAAAAAAAAGACTCAATTCAAACTAAAAAATCAAGTTGGTCCATTCATTGTGAACAACAGAGAAGCAACAAATTAAATTAATGTCAAGTTGAAAGAATATAAATTCCCATACAGCTTTATGTGGAATTATGATCCTAAGAGTATTTTAAGCATGATAAGATTGAAATGCAAGTTGTCTGCTTTCTTGCATGATCCCAAGCCCCAAATTGAAAAATATGCCAATAAACTTGAATGGGAGCCAAGTACTTTATTTGATGATGATTCACAGGGCATGCATAAAAACAGTGGAAAAGAAAAACAGGTTGATCAAACACAGGTGGTTACAGTGAACAAAGAAGCTGAAATTCTTCATAAAAGAAGCAGAAAGGAAGATAGTTTCACTGCTGAAACTATTCTAGATAAAAGATTCAGAATCCCCTATACTAAGACAAGTAAATTGACTGATGAAGAAAGGGATAAAGCTATTAATGTTGAAGATAACAATGGTCATGAAACCGATGATGAAGCAACAAGGATAGTAACTAAAACACTCAAAAAGCTTCAAAATGTTCAACTTGGAGCACAACAGAAAGACACAATCATGGTGGATAAACAAACAAAGGCTGATATGCCCTATTCTTCTAAAGAACCTGACAACACATAGTCAGATATTAAAATCAGGTTCAGACAAATCAAAGAAAAGAATGAAGAAATCAAAAGTGAAGCATATTCCAAGTTCCTTAAAGAAAATCCTAGGAATAAAGATAGACTCCTTTCTGCTTTTGATTATTCTTCAAACAAATTTGTGATGTCATTTCTCAAGCCCACAGTGGCTGATCCAAAAACAATTGCAGATTAGTCAAAGACAGACCTTGAAGTTGATGCAAATGCTATCCATGAATTGGACCAAATATAATTCCACAGGAGCAATACAGAGATGTTGTATTCTAAGATAGTCAATAAGACTATGAATTCTATCAGGCTTGAGAAAACACTAATAAACCTTCAAAATCAAACGAAATTGGATAAAGCCGCATTATATGCAAATAAATTGAGAATAAAAGCATTAGAAGACTTGGTGATTGAAGTAGGAGCTGATCCAACTAACATTGAAGGTTAAAAGGCTTTAATCAAATAGAAAAATGAAAACATAGCTGCTCTAAAAAACCAGCTAAAATTTCCGCAAAGTGAAAATTCCCAGGCAAAATAAATCCTTCAACAGAAGACAGAAAATGATGAAATAAAACAACTTGTTCTTAAAATGACAGCCCAGATAAAAGAAATGGAAAGCCAAATAGAAGCTTTCATGCAAGAAAATGAAAATATGAAGAAAGCTCAACAGGTTTTCATTCCTACAGTGATCCCAACTGTATGTACTACTGTTCCATCTACATTGGCAGAACACTTGGCACCACAAGGAGCATTGGCAACTATAGCGCCAATCACTTCTCATGACATGTCTTCCTCTTCTTCATCAACCTCACAGATAAACATAGTAGAGGACAAAGCTGCAATAATCAGATCCATGGAAGATATGTCAATAAACGATAAAGGAATACTCAGTTTGAAAGGCACCATTAAAAATATGGAAACTTCTAAAAGAGATGCCTTAATTACTTCCAAAGGACATGAACATAGGGATGATAGATTACAAGAACAATTGAAAATTCTTCAACAACAGGTGAATCTTACAGATCAGGTTGCATACATAAAAAATCATTTGTGGACAAAAATCATTGAAGGCATTCACTCACAATGGACTTTAATTCAGATAATATATGAGCAGAAAGAGTTGCTACAGGCTGAAAATGCAGAAATTGATGAAACCGAGAAAGAAATTGAAAATAAGACACCACAAGCAGTTCAACTCATAGCATTTTTTAACAGAAAAAACAGGGAAGAATTAGAAGAGTTGAAAATTGCTGACAGAACAGAGGCCATCCTTCAAATTAAGAAAGTCCTGAATAAGAGAAACATGATGAATAATTTGGAAGACAGGTGTAAAGATATGAACTTGGCCATCACAAGATTTTGGGCCAAATACAAAGTATTATCAGAAGCAGGTTTACCATACATTCATGCATTGAATGACAAATTAATGCCACAGAAGGATTATGATCAGAAAATCAAAGGTCATGCTAAGGAGCAAGCTAAACAACCTTTGCCTCAAGGATCTCCTAGTGGCAAAGTACTACTTCAATATTTTGAAAATGTGTTCTTTTTGGAATATGAAATCAAGCATATGTTCACAGTAAAGCCAAAATTTTCCAATATACAGAGGCTGATGAAAGTTACAGGAAGCTAAAGAATATGGAGATCCCCACTGCTGAACAGTGGCAGGAATTCACAGATCTGATGTGAATTTGACAGGTAAAGGACAAGAAAATCACATAAAAAGTCATATTCTACTGTTACTTTATGGTGAAAAAATCAGTGTCAAAGTGTATCCGGGTCAAAGTGTATCAGTCAAATCAAATTGTTACTGATGGTCATTTTTCAATTACAGCAGTGAAACCGTGAAAAGCATAGATAAAGAGTATCAGAACAAAAGATGAAAATGAAGAGTATTCTACAAGTCATCTTCCACGAGATAATGTCTCACTTGCCAGCAACGCTTACAGCACATCATAAAACCTTTTTTAATTAGAATAATCAGTTCTATTTTTCCTTGTAAAAGAGGACATCTTGCAAACTGTTTTGCTGCTATCCCTCTTCTTATGTTACATTTCCTATTTTTCCTTAAAACATTATCTCAAACTTTGAAATATTTTGTAAACAATTTATGTGTATAAATACTTCATTATTCGAAGTATTAAGTGTGAAATAATATTTCTTAAGACTACTATAGTCATTTTGCTGGACATATTGAAGTTGGTGTGAGTCAATTAGCGAAGCAGTAGACTGGAAACGAGATTAGAAACATCATAACTAAGGATTCTCGTGGTGACAAGATAAGTCTCGTATTTTTTCTTGTTTTCAATGTTATTCTTTAAAAGTTTACATACATTCATTTGATGTATTTCTATTCTTTAATGATCAACTAAGGAGAAATTAAACAGGATTAGTGATAATAAGCTCCCTGTTTTAAACTAGTTGGCATTTTTATGTTTTCTGCTTGATAACCGGACTATAGAATTCTTAATTTCTCTAGGTCCCAGTTTGATCCCCTCTTTCAATCCTCTTTTCTGTAACTTAAAGATTCTTAAGTGCTCTTTTGTTCAGATTTCACCCATTCCATCAACAAAGCCTATTCAAAGCCTTAGAAGGTCATCTATCCCGCCCTTAGTACATTTTCATCTTTAAGTCTTATTTCCTAGCTCTGCTTGCCTAGAGAGTTGACTCCATTGCCCAATGTTCTGGCAGATCCCTCTGTTTTACCTTGAAAC
Source organism: Pinus albicaulis (assembly GCA_034641835.2). NCBI lineage: Eukaryota > Viridiplantae > Streptophyta > Pinopsida > Pinales > Pinaceae > Pinus > Pinus albicaulis. Next base: position 26,656,270 of record CM076569.1, on the reverse strand, counting down.
ACTTTTTATTCCTACCACACTTCTAAAATCAGTCCTATTGCTCACTCATAGCTAGCCTAAAACCCTTTACCAAAATAAAGCTAAATTTTTAGGAGAGATCCCTCTCCGGAGCTTAGGAAGGCTAGATCCTGAATTCCCAAAGTGGTTCTTGGTTACCCCTGGTTTTCTTAACTACAAAAATCCCCATCCCAAAACCTGAGAATTACTAGGGTGATAACATACTGGCAACCACACTAGGGAACTAACCACTTTCCAGTTTTAAGTTTAATCTTGAAGGAAGATCTTTAATTATATCTTTTCTACTTTAAGATTGAGTTTAAAGGTTGTGGGTATTTTACCCAATAAACATTTTGGCTCCCAAGAAAATCTACTACACTAGATCCAACCCTGATCCTAATCCTCCAGAGACAGTAGACAATGCGGACCAGATAGGAAAAAATAAGGAAAAACAAATTGATAGTTCTGAAACTGAGATACCTCTGAGAAGAGCTGATTCTTTACCCAAAGAATTGGTAAGCTTATCAGACATTGATTTTGACTTTAAGTTTGAAAAATATTTATTTAGAAAAAAATCGGAATCAGATTTAAAAGAAATTGTTTTAGATCCAGTTTTTACTTCTTATGTGAGTAAAAAACAAAAAATTATTTCTGTTCCTACTAAATCAGATCAAACTGAAAGTAAAAGTCCAGTAAAAAGGGTAAGTGTGTCGAAAATTAAAGACATTGAAGAAGCTGTTAAGTTAGCAAATTTTTTGTCTAAATTTAAACCCCCAGTTTCTGAGCTATATACAACAGTCTTTCCAGCATCAGATTCTAATCTGTATGTTGCCACATCATTTACTGATTCTGCTGTCAGTTCACCTCAAGAGCCCATAAGCCCTGAGTTGCCTCTGCCCCATAGAATCACATACTCATCATATCCAAAATTCACTGCTAGTTCATCAACCGATCCATTCATCCCTGAGTTGCCCTTGCAGCCCAAAGTAGTATATCCATCATTTACCCAATCCATTACAAATACCATTAGCCATACTACTTCTTTTTCATCCCCTTTTCCGAGCTCTTCAAGTACATCAATTGCAGTAACCAGCACTATCCCTATCACTACAACTGTACCTCCCAGTTCAGCTAAAATCCAAGCCATGGCAGCTTGATATGCTCCCTTGGTCTTACCTCAGAATCTCCATGACATGCCCCAGAACTACCAAAAAGATATTCCACTGTTTGTTAATATTTCAAAGATTACTGCACAACAACATATTACTAGAATGAATGATTTCTGAGAAGTCTATGAGATAGATGAAACTGATGTTCAAATGAGGTTATTTTCTCAAAGCCTAATTGGAGAAGTAAAAATCTGGTTTAAAAGTTTAGGAGATGGTAGCATAGCAATCTAGCTACATTCCATAGAGCCTTCCTAAATAAATGGGAGAAAAAGAAGAACCCTTTGCAAATACTATCTGAGTTTGATGCTGTCAAGAGAGCCCCAAATGAGTCTGTCCAAGACTTCTGCACAAGATAAAATAGTGTTTACAACGCCATTACTATAGACCTTAAACCCACCCCGTATTCCGTGCTACTCAAATTCCCTGATTGCTTTTACGTAGACATGGCTTACCAACTTAGGGAAAGGGATGCAGATACTTTAGAACAAATGCAACAAAACACTGTAGGTGTAGAAATCAACATACTTGCTAAGAAGGCCAGACTGAGAAATGAAAGAAGAGTTACTATTAAAGAAGAAGCATCTCACTTAGATGGTAAGTTTGATTTCATTACTAAAGCACTAGAAAAAGTAATTGATATACTGGATCAAATTGAAAGAAAACCACAATGGGAGAATCAATCCCAGATCCAGAATCCCAATTACAGAAAAAATATCAACCCTGGGAAAGGTAAGGAACCTTCCCCTGATCAAAATATAAGAACCCCATTCCAAGAAAACTTTGCGGAAATATCACAAAACACTATTGACGAGGAGGAAGACATCAACATTGTTATGGGGATTGATGAAAACAATACCATTTTCCTCACCCAGGAGGACCAGGAACTCTTTGAACTTCAACAGTTGAAAGTAGAATCTGGAGAATCCTATGTGTTATCACTCAGTTTTTCCTAGAAGTTGTGTAAGAGGAAAGTATACCCGAGGTAACCACAAACCAACCTTTTAGATGCAGAATCTAGCCAATCTGCATCCAGAGAGGGCTCTCTCTTTATGATTTATCTTTGTTCTTGAAAGGTTTTAGGCTAATTATAGATTCAAAGTTTGTTTTGGGAAAATGGTGGAATCCGCAAACTAAGGGCAAGGCTGAGAGCTTTCAGTCCATTGGGATATGGAGTCAAAGGATGGCTTTACTGGATTTCTATTCTAGGCACAAGATGGTATTACAGGGCAAGATAGCTAGACAGAGAACAATCCTTAAAATTTAAAGTGGGTGGGATGATCTTGAAGGGATGAAAGGCAACTAAGAATCTTTCACCATGTTCAAAAGGAAGAAGTGAATTGACTACAAACAAAGAGCAATGAAGGATTCTTTATTATCGCAATCAACAGTGCTTAAATTAGCGAAGCGGGAGCATTTAAGAATTCATGCTTATAGCTAATTTAGAAGAAAACATTAAGAACAATCACATTTGAAAACAGAGTACAATTAAGCAAATTCTGTTTCAATCATTTATTTAAATTATTCAGAAATGGATATGATGGTATTATAAACTAATATAAAATTTCAAACAAAGGGCAGAAACACTTATTGAACTGTAGTCCAACACATGAATCCTGTAACAAGTCCAGTGCTTTAAATCGTCATCCAGTAAGCCACAAGTAAATTTCTCCAAAAGATTTTATTCCGAAAATCTCAATGTTACAGCAGAGTAATAGAATCCACCCTCAATACTCTCTTTGAGGGTTTATTTATACAAATTCTAAACTAAAATATCTTGAAACAAATATCAAAATTGGTTCACAAATCTCTCCAACTATTTACATAAATAGAACTAAAGTAAAAGACACTCAAACTATTTGGCACTATTTTTGATGGATAGGTGATGACAAAGAGGAGAATTCGAATTTGATCCAAATCTTAGTTGATGATGAGGCATCCAAGTCACTAACTGCTTCCTTTCTTTGTGCAATCTGCTCCAACAATTCTGCAAATTTAGGGTCCAATGATATCTTCGTATTTCTCAATCCGTAATAGATATGTAAAAAGTGAAAGAGGTTATTGTGGATTAATATGTTGGTGAGATAAACCTCTTTCAGTTTCCCAAAATTCCTCTCCAGCTATGCATAATATTCTCTGTAAAAAATATGCGTAAAACAGAGTTTTACAGAGTCTGAAAAATTGCCTGTAAAGATGCGCATGTATCTCTCATTATAAAATCACTGTGCAAAAACTGAGATAGGTTTTTGTATATGGGTCTCTTAGGAACAAAAACCTCCTTCATTTTTTTGAAATGTATTTCTAATTGGCCACAATATTCTCTGAAAAATGATGACTTGACTGTAATTTTCTGCAAAAAGTGCTTTCCAACTTTGTTTAATATTTCCAAAACCATAATAGCTGTTAGAAAAGTGAGAGAGGTTTTTGTAGATGGTCCTCTTAAGAACATAAACCTCCTTCAGTTTTGTAAAATTCATCTTTGATTGATCACAATAGTTTCTGCAAAACTATGACTGAAATATGCAATTTCTGCAAAAATGTTCCTTCTTGTTGTATTTTTCATCTTTTCACTTTTTTGTTCCTTTGACTGCTTTACTTTCACTTTAGATAAACTTCAATGTTGGTGAAAGTATCTTCATCTCTTTTTACCATTTTACTGCCTCTGTAACTTCATTTTTACTGTTTACCTTTGACTGCTCTGTAACTTCATTTTTACTGTTTACCTTTGACTGCCCTGTAACTTTGTTTTGACTTTTCACTCTGACTTTTACCTGATACACTTTATCCACTGATACTCTTTGATTTTGATACGCTTTGACTTGGGGATAAAACTTCTTTCTGATTTGGATCATAATTGGCATGATAGCAGTGGATAATTTCTGGGAAAATAAGGACTGAGGGGATGAGATATCTCGGGAAATTGGATTCCCACAACCCTATAAGATCTTGCCCTTTTGAGAATTCGTCTCTGCAGCGACAGAAGCTCAATCGGGGACTTTCATCGAAACCCAGGTCTTTTATTTGGAAATCTTCATCTATCAGAGGTAGATAGTCCAATTCCCGATGAGGAGCATTCAAGGGAGTGATATTCAGAGCTGTGGGGACCTCCATTTTGGTTCTTGTGGATTCAAAATGGAGGTTTTCGTTTTACTTACAGACCGGACGGGATTTCCGAAAATGGAGGAAATTGAAACAATTTGCAGGCTTGGGAATCAAATTCACAGGTTTAAAATCTTCAGGGAGGACTCAGCGATGATTTTTAACCACTTTTTCAGAGAAAAATCAAAGGAAACTAAGCTTGACTTACAGTCGGGGCGCGAAATGATAAATACCTGTTTTTAGATGGAAACTGGTTCTTTAACAGGTAATGAGCAATGGCGGGGACGTTCTTCAACACGGGCGCAGCGGAATTTTGGGGCGGAATGATCAATTACAGTGGAAATTTGAAAATCGCAGCGGGAGCTCTGTCGTTTCCAGAATAACGAAAATAACAGGAAAAACGTGAAAAATGGCTTATTTACAAGTTAAAAGGGGTTTTTGTTTTTTTCGAGATGTGACGTCATGGTAGTACGGGATGACGTGTGCAGCGTCAGGCGGTAAGTGGTAAGCGGGAAGTCCCCGCACCGCTTTTGGTCGATGGCGGTATTGATCGCGGGGGGAGCGATTCCATATGATAGTCGCCACGTGGATGGTTGACTATTCAGAAACCACCCATCCCCCGCTGGTTAAATTGTTGACAAGGGATGGGCAGCGGGATCAACGCTGGCCGTTGATCTGTGGGAGGCTGATCCAACGGCTAGCGTGATGGGAAGATGGGCGGAGGTTTCGCGTGGGCCCCGTCGTACTTTAAAACACTTTTAAATGTTTTTAATCGCTCCGGGGGCTTTTTAACTGGCGGAAATAGTTATTAATTAGTCCAGATGACATAATTAATCCTATATGCATAATGAACAGGGTTGCGGCGGGGTTTGCTTAAGCGGAATGCCACGTGGACAGACCACGGTGGCACAAAACTTTCGCAAAGTTTTATTGATGTTTTTGGTATTAAACACACATATTGTATGTCTAACGTTTTTATATATATTTTATTATATGATGAATTAATTAATACAATTATTTCACCATAAGGGCGGGATTAATGTTATAAAGATATATTTCACCAAAGGGTTTATAAGGCGGGGTTTTATTTTCAATGTGAGGGGATATAATACTTTGGTAAAACATTATAATAAAGGGGTTTTTGGGGTATATATAAAAAAAAGGGAGTTATATACTTAGGAAAGGGTATTTCACTAGGGAGTTAATATAGTAGAATTAAATGTTAATATGGCAAAGGACAAGGAAAATCAAAACATCTTTGTACATCTAAGAAAGTGATAACTTATGAAGTAAATTGCAACATTTTATCTTCAACACTTAACTTAGAATAACAATTATTTTGAGGAACTTCTTATGGAATTTTGCATCAGTTTCCTAAGTAAAATAGGATTTTACTTAGGAAAACGTTAAAGATGGAAGATAACAATGATGGATTATTTCAAGTGCTTAGGTCTTTTTGATCATTAGGCCGAGGGTCCGGTCCCTCCAGAAGTCAAGGAAATGCCTTGAGCCCCTTTGATCTCAAATTACCTTAGTACTTTTGGGGAAATTAGTAAAACTCTTGAGGGGAAAAAATGATGCGGGAGGTTAATGAATTTGACTTTGCTTGCTGTGATTTTTCAGTGTTTTTCCTGCTTTAGTACTTGTGGTGAAAGTAAATGATCAAAAACATGCAGCAGCACCATTCATCAGATAACACTTTGTAGCACCATCTACCTACCCTATCTACTTAACACTACCATTTTCTCTTCTTTATTAGGGTGCATTTAGACTTGCAAACCCTTATCAATCTTCTTTTCTTTTACATGGTAAATCTATCTATTTCTACCCTTATTACATCCAAGGGCTCAGATTAAACTGTTGAGCACCTTTTATTAACTCTACCTATCTACGTATCTGCCAAGATTAAACTATTTGGTCAGATATTTATTCTCTATTCTACAACATGAAATTGAAAATGAATGAGTCAAGTTTAAACAGTTTGACTCTTCATAAATTGTGGCAAAAGTTTGACAAGCTGCACACAATTTGTTTATTACATCAGAGTAAAAAGTAGTGGCATTTAGACTTGCACACTTTCCTTGGCCTTTGTTTTGATGGGGTTCATTTCTTTTACTTTTTGGCCATTTTTATTATTTTTACCCTTTGATTTTTCTTTTAGGGTATACCCTCTTTACATTTTTTTTAAATTTTTTGATTTTTTGGTTTTTCAAGAATATGGAACACCTTTGTCCAAGAAAAAGGTTTGAACATATTCCATAGTTCAATCAAGACAATCATGAAAAATGACACCTATTGGTATAGGAGTCTAACACTCGCTCCACTTGGGGATGGCTTTTCCTTGTGGAAATTCAAGAACAGCAGATCAGATGCCTAAACATGTCTTCAAACTGAACTATGTAATCTCCTTCTTCTGGTAGCTTTATTGTACATATGATAGTGAAACTTGTGAAGCTTAGGGCCTTCACTTCGGGCTTCAACTTCAAGAAGTCACCATCCAATTAAAACTGATGCATTAGCTGTGGCTAAAATTTTTGAATTGAATACAGTCCTTTTTCTGCAATCTGAAATCTAATCTTGAAACTTAAAACAACACACAAAAATTTTCAAACCAACTTAATGAAAAACTAGTTGTAAATTGAAAACTAAAAAAAAATTGCTCAAAATTCTGAGCTTATTAGCACTCATCTACCTACTCAATCTACTGTTCAACTGCTAGTTAGGTAAAATGAAATAGCCAATGCAACCATTCAAGCATTATGTACTTTGATATATTTTGTTGCATTTTCTTGTTGATTATCAAAATTGTACTTCTGAAACCTATTAGAAACTTGTCAACAAATGAGAGGATAAGGAAACACTTGATTTCCTTTGTTGACTCTAGAAACTGTACAAAAGGATCTTCCAAAATATATACACTAATGTTTAACTGATCTGAACAACTGTATATCTGTTCTGGATGGCCTCCATACCATGAATATGAAATGCTATTTTCATCTTTATCTCCCTGTAAACTTTCAGATAATATTTGTGATGATATTCCTACTGATTGTAATGTTTGAGTGTTGAATCCTTTATCATCTTGATTCTAAAAATCATATTTAGTTAATAGAGGAATGCTTTGAATGCCTTCAATATTCAACATATCTGCTATTGGATCCTGAAAATCTTGGGAAAATTGTTGGAACCTATGACATATAAAATTCCATGGGACTTCATAAACTTCAACAAGTTTCCCATTCTTTTCTTTAAATATGTTATACCACATTTCCTTTAAAAGTTGAAATGGTTCAAAAAATAGTGGTATGGAACTTTCTTGTGTCATTTGATCATTTATTTCAATGGGAACTGATAACTGCAATTGTGAAACTGAAAAATCTTGATCAATAGTTTCATTATCTTCTTTTTTGTCAATCACAATTCCTAAAGATTGTTGATTATTGATGGCATGATAATTGTCTCTAATGAACTGAAATGAAGCAAAACAAAGAGGTAAAGAACCTTCACTTATTTCCACATTTTATGCTCTTCCTTCCTCACTCTCATGGCTGATCTGTATTGGCTGATCACTGTCTTCAATCTGCTGAAACTGCATTTCTTCATCCTCCAAACTAGCTTCTGATATCTCTGTAAAGTTAGCTTGACTTTGGAGAACATAACTATCATCATAATGATCATACTTAGGCAAATCATCAAAATAAGGAATGTCATCAAACATACACATTAGAACAACAGATTCTTCTTCCTCATATTGATTTGTAAATTCATTTTCTGATTTATGATAATTTGAATTAAGAGGAATTTGTTCATGGCTATCAACCTCTTCTATTTCTTCATGATGATTTTGAATAAAAAATTCTTCTTTCATAGTGATCTCCTGTGTTATTTCATCTAGTTTTCTTACCAAAATGTTGAGTTTTACCTCTGCAATGTTTTTCCTTTCCTCTTCTTCTACTTTCAACTTTTCCTGTTTGATTTGGAGATTAACTTCCACATCAACTGCAATATTCTGCATCTGTACAAGTGTTTTCGGATCTCTTTCTCTTAACCGAAATTCTATTTCTGAATCAAAGGCACTTGGATAATGCAAGAGAGCTGAATCATGAGGAGGTCTAATATTTTCTGGCATTGAATAATAAACTTTATTAAATCTATCAGAAAATTGTTGTATCGTTTCATTTGAATGTCTTTTTAATTGATTATATTCTTCCATGATCACAAAATGATTAACTTTTATTATCCATCTATCAAGGAAAACTTTGATAAACTGTTGGAAATTTGAGATGCTAGCATCAGGTAGATTTTTGAACCAACTCTTTATTCTATTTTGCAAAGAAAGAGCAAAAAGTCTGATTTTAACATCATCTTCATCAATCTCAAATAAATCCAAATAATTTTCAAAACATTGAATATGTTTTTGGGCCGTGATACCATTTTCTCCATCAAATCTAGGAAGATACTTGTAGTATTTTTCAGGAAAATCATGGAGTAAAGGAGGTAAAATAAGGGGCTTATATCTATCTGGAACTTTATATGGCACAGGGATATGTACAGGGATTGTAAGATCGGTCTTGATTATTTGAGGCTTCTTAATTGGAAAATGATCATCATTAGATTCATAAGAAAGCTGCTCAAAGAGATTAGGATAATTATTACTTACAATCTTCAAAGGAAAATAACTAAAAACTAATCTAAGATCTTCTATAAAATATAATATACATTGAAAAAATTTCTTAATGAGAAAGAACATAATGTCTTGGATTAAGATCCAAGTTGAAAGCCTGATCTTTCCATATTGTCCTTTGAGGTTCATTCCTCCAGTGGAGTCTTGATTGTGAAATTGATTTGGAGTCGCCAGGTGGATGATTTTAACCTTTGTGTGTCTGATCCCTGTCCACCATCATAGATCAGATCTAAACCTGTAAAACAATTCTGAAGAAAAATTTAGTTCTTCAGGAAACCAAATTTTGAATCTTTTATGATTATTTTATTTTTTTATGAATTTTCAAAACAACTTCTATGATTTCTTTAAGAAATTTTAGATTTTTAATTAAAATTTTCTCAAAGATTTATTGAACTAGAGAGTCTGATTGAATGTTTTGAATCCAAAGTTCAGTTTATAAGCTAAACCAGAGATAGACTGAAGCAGCATTTGTTTACTATGCAGTTGCAGAGCAAAAGCATTTCAAAGGCTACCTGGCTGATCTTCAGACTCTGTCTATAGCTTATAAATCAAACAATAGTATCAATAAAATGATTCAGAGTCCCCAGTGGAGTCACCACTATGTTATCACTCGGGTTTTCCTAGAAGTTGTGTAAGAGGAAAGTATACCCGAGGTAACCACAAACCAACCTTTTAGATGCAGAATCTAGCCAATCTGCATCCAGAGAGGGCTCTCTCTTTATGATTTATCTTTGTTCTTGGAAGGTTTTAGGCTAGTTATAGATTCAAAGTTTGTTTTGGGAAAATGGTGGAATCCGCAAACTAAGGGCAAGGCTGAGAGCTTTCAGTCCATTGGGCTATGGAGTCAAAGGATGGCTTTACTGGATTTCTATTCTACGCACAAGATGGTATTACATGGCAAGATAGCTAGACAGAGAACAATCCTTAAAATTTAAAGTGGGTGGGATGATCTTGAAGGGATGAAAGGCAACTAAGAATCTTTCACCATGTTCAAAGGAAAGAAGTGAATTGACTACAAACAAAGAGCAATAAAGGATTCTTTATTATAGCAATCAACGGTGCTTAAATTAGCGAAGCAGGAGCATTTAAGAATTCATGCTTATAGCTAATTTAGAAGAAAACATTTAGGAACAATCACATTTGAAAACAGAGTACAATTAAGCAAATTATGTTTCAATCCTTTATGTAAATTATTCAGAAATGGATATGATGGTATTATAAACTAATATAAAATTTCAAACAAAGGGTAGAAACACTTATTGAACTGTAGTCCAACACATGAATCATGCAACAAGTCCAGTGCTTCAAACCGTCATCCAGTAAGCCACAAGTAAATTTCTCCAAAAGCTTTTATTCCGAAAATATCAATGTTACAGCAGAGTAATAGAATCCACCCCAAATGCTTCCAAGAGTGGAGTATTTATACAAATTCTAAACTAAAATATCTTGAAACAAATATCAAAATTGGTTCACAAATATCTCCAACTATTTACATAAATAGAACTAAAGTAAAGGACACTCAAACTATTTGGCACTATTTTTGATGGATAGATGATGACAAAGAGGAGAATTCGAATTTGATCCAAATCTTAGTTGATGATGAGGCATCCAAGTCACTAACTGCTTCCTTTCTTTGTGCAATCTGCTCCAACAATTCTGCAAACTTAGGGTCCAATGATATCTTTGTATTTCTCAATCCGTAATAGATATGTAAAAAGTGAAAGAGGTTATTGTGGATTAATATGTTGGTGAGATAAACCTCTTTCAGTTTCCCAAAATTCCTCTCCAGCTGTGCATAATATTCTCTGTAAAAAATATGCATAAAACAGAGTTTTACAGAGTCTGAAAAATGGTATGTAAAGATGCGCATGTATCTCTCATTATACAACCACTGTGAAAAAACTGAGATAGGTTTTTGTATATGGGTCTCTTAGAAACAAAAACCTCCTTCATTTTTGTGAAATGTATTTCTAATTGGCCACAATATTCTCTGAAAAATGATGACTTGACTGTAATTTTCTGCAAAAAGTGCTTTTCAACATTGTTTAATATTTCCAAAACCATAATAGCTGTTAGGAAAGTGAGAGAGGTTTTTGTAGATGGTACTATTAAGAACATAAAAATCATTCAGTTTTTTCAAAATTCATCTTTGATTGATCACAATAGTTTCTGCAAAACTATGACTAAAATATGCAATTTCTGCAAAAATGTTCCTTCTTGTTGTATTTTTCATCTTTTCACTTTTTTGTTCCTTTGACTGTTTTACTTTCACTTTAGATAAACTTCAATGTTGGTGAAATTATTTTCATCTCTTTTTACCATTTTACTGCCTCTGTAACTTCATTTTTACTGTTTACCTTTGACTGCTCTGTAACTTCATTTTTACTGTTTACCTTTGACTGCTCTGTAACTTTGTTTTGACTTTTCACTCTGACTTTTACCTGATACACTTTATCCATTGATACTCTTTGATTTTGATACGCTTTGAATTGGGGATAAAACTTCTTTCTGATTTGGATCATAATTGGCATGATAGCAGTGGATAATTTCTGGGAAAATAAGGACTGAGGGGATGAGATATCTCGGGAAATTGGATTCCCACAACCCTATAAGATCTTGCCCCTTTGAGTATTCGTCTCTGCAGCGACAATAGCTCAATAGGGGACTTTCATCAAAATTCAGGTCTTTAATTTGGAAATCTTCATCTACCAGGGGTAAATAATCTAATTCACGGTGAGGAGCATTCAAGGGAGTGAAATTTAGAGCTGTGGGGACCTCCATTTTGGTTCTTGTGGATTCAAAATGGAGGTTTTCGTTTTACTTACAGACCGGACGGGATTTCTGGAATGGAGGAAAATGAAACAATTTGCAGGTTTTGGAAGCAAATTCACAGGTTTAAAATCTTCAGGGAGGACTTCAGCGATGATTTTTAACCACTTTTTCAAAGAAAAAACAAAGGAAACTGAGTTTGACTTGCAGTCGGGGCGTAAAATGATAAATACCTGTTTTTAGGCGGGAACTCGTTCTTTACCGGGTAATGAGCAATGGCGGGGACGTTCTTCAACACGGGTGTAGCAGAATTTTGGGGCGAAATGGTTAATCACAGCAGAAATTTCGAAAACCGCAGCGGGAGCAACGTTCTTCTCAGAATAATGAAAATAACTAAAAAACACGAAAAATGGCTTATTCACAAGTTAAAAGGTTTTTTGTTTTTTTCGAGGTGTGACGTCATGGTAGTACGGGATGACGTGTGCAGCGTCAGGCGGTAAGTGGTAAGCGGGAAGTGCCCGCACCGCTTTTGGTCGAGGGCGGTATTGATCGCGGGGGAAGCGATTCCATAGGATAATCGCCACGTGGATGGTTGACTATTCAGAAACCACCCATCCCCCGCTGGTTAAATTGCTGACAAGGGATGGGCAGCGGGATCAATGCTGGCCGTTGATCTGCGGGAGGCTGATCCAACGGCTAGCGCGATGGGAAGATGGGCGGAGGTTTCGCGTGGGCCCCGTCGTACTTTAAAACACTTTTAAATGTTTTTAATCGCTCCGGGGGCTTTTTAACTGGCGGAAATAGTTATTAATTAGTCCAGGCGACTTAATTAATCCTGTATGCAAAAGAAAGGGGTTGTGGCGGGGGTTTGCTTAGGTGGAATGCCACGTGGACGGACCACGGTGGCGCGAGACTTTTCGCAAAGTTTTATTGGTGTTTTTGGTATTAAACACACATATTGTATGTCTAACGTTTTATATTTGTATTATATGATGAATTAATTAATACAATTATTTCATCATAAGGGCGGGATTAACGTTATAAAGATATATTTCACCAAAGGGTTTATAAGACGGGGTTTTATTTTCAATGTGCGGGGACATAATACTTTGGTAAAACATTATAATAAAGGGTTTTGGGGATATTTATAGAAAAGGGAGTTATAAACTTAGGAAAAGGGATTTCACTAGGGATTTAATATAGTAGAATTAAATTTTAATATGGTAAAGGACAAGGAAAATCAAAACATCTTTGTACATCTAAGAAAGTGATAACTTATGAAGTAAATTGCAACATTTTATCTTCAACACTTAACTTAGAATAACAAATTATTTTGAGGAACTTCTTATGGAATTTTGCATCAGTTTCCTAAGTAAAATAGGATTTTACTTAGGAAAAATTTAAAGATGGAAGATAACAATGATGGATTATTTCAAGTGCTTAGGTCTTTTTGATCATTAGGCCGAGGGTCCGGTCCCTCCAGAAGTCAAGGAAATGCCTTGAGCTCCTTTGATCTCAAATTACCTTAGTACTTTTGGGGAAATTAGTAAAACTCTTGAGGGGAAAAAATGATGCGGGAGGTTAATGAATTTGACTTTGCTTGCTGTGATTTTTCAGTGTATTTCCTGCTTTAGTACTTGTGGTGAAAGTAAATGATCAAAAACATGCAGCAGCACCATTCAGCAGATAACACTTTGTAGCACCATCTACCTACCCTATCTACTTAACACTACCATTTTCTCTTCTTTATTAGGGTGCATTTAGACTTGCAAACCCCTTTCAATCTTTTCCTTTTTACATGATAGATCTATCTATTTCTACCCTTATTACATCCAAGGGCTCAGATTAAACTGTTGAGCACCTTTTATTCACTCTACCTAGCTACTTATCTGCCAAGATTAAACTGTTTGGCTAGATATTTATTCTCTAATCTATAACATGAAATTGAAATATGAGTAAGCCAAGTTTAAACAGTTTGACTTATTCATGAATTGTGGCAAAGGTTTGACAAGCTGCACACAATTTGTTTATTACATCAGAGTAAAAAGTAGTGGCATTTAGACTTGCACACTTTCCTTGGCCTTTGTTTTTGATGGGGTTCATTTCTTTTACTTTTTGGCCATTTTTATTATTTTTACCCTTTGATTTTTCTTTTAGGGTATACCCTCTTTACATTTTTTAAATTTTTTGATTTTTTGGTTTTTCAAGAATATGGAACACCTTTGCTCAAGAAAAAGGTTTGAACATATTCCATAGTTCAATCAAGACAATCATGAAAAATGACACCTATTAGTATAGGAGTCTAACATATGATTATAAACAAGGGTATGATTTTGCAATAAACGAAATTCACAGTCAATACAACCTTAGGAGCAAGAAAACCAATGAACCTGTCATAAAGAATAATGCTCCGAACCAACAAGAACAAAACAAAAAGAAGACTGATACTTCTAAATCAAAATTCTTGCAGATTTTTCCTAACGATAACAAACAGAGTTTAAACCCGACCAGTCCTAAAAAGCAGCAAGGCCCAAAGATTGTAGATATTACTGACGAGGTGGCTCAATCTTCTAAGGATGTTCCAAAAGCTAATACTCCCAAAGCCACCAATTCAACAACAGTCATTGAGCCAAGAAAGAATCCTACTAACGTTAAAATATCAGATCCTAAACCTTCTATTGAGAATCCTAAAACTGATAAGACTTCTGCTAACCCTCGAAATATTCCTGAAAAAACAGTTAGAGATAGTAGAAACCAAGAAACTCAGACTGAAGACAAGAGAAAAGCGCAGAACAAAGGAAAAACAGTAGAAACTCAAGAAAAGTCATCACAAACCACAGTTCCCAAAGAAGAAGTGATTCAAGCCATTAGATCTCAGCCAACATTTAATATGCAGTCTTAAATATCCAAGTTAAAAATAGTTGTTCCCTTAATAGAACTAGCTAAAAATGATTTGTATAGATCTATGATTTCTGATGCATTGAATGTGAATGAGAATGAAGATACAATTAACATGAATGAAGATAGGCCTGAATTGATTTTTGGTCCCAATGTAGATGGAAAGCATTCAGATGGGTCGGTACCCCCATTTTATTTAAGTCTTACTATACATGACCAAATATTACATAATACTATGCTAGATACTGGAGCTTCCCACAATTTAATGCCTAAAGCTATAATGGAAACTCTTAATCTAGACATAACCAGACATTATAAGGACCTGTTCTCATTTGATTCATCTAAAGTTAAATGTATTGGTTTGATTAAACATCCGTGTGTTAACCTAGTTCAGTATCCTGGTAAGAGTATGATCATGGATGTTGTAGTAGCTGACATCCCGCCAAAGTATGACATGCTTCTTTCTCTGTTGTGTAACCGGCTCCAAAAAGAGAAGTAAAGAGATATCAACGCCTTAGAAATGAGCCACTTCGAGGGGGCAACCTCCAATACATTACATAAATGAACAATTCTTGGATGATACAATTTACAAAACCTCCCTTCTATATATAGGAGTCCATGGGGCCATAATGTAATCCTAGTGGGCCACAATGTAATCCTAGCCGACCTAACAATAATAATTTAAGGGCACAATACTAACAAAATGGGGGTTACAAGGGTACAATAATAACAATAAGGGGTTTACACTAACAATAATAAGGGACTATACTAGTGATATAGGGACCTAACATGCCCCTCTCCTTGAAAAAAGTGTTGTCCTCAATGCTTGAGTAGCTCCGGGTGCTTATGTATAAAATTCTCATCCTCCCATGTAGAATCTTCAGTGGGTAAGTTCTTCCACTTGATGAGATACTCTGAAATTGATCGATTCCGTAGCTGTCGAGTTCTTGTTTCCATGATTGCTTCTGGTTCCAATATGATTTTCCTTCCTCATCAAGTTCTGGAAATATTGTTTGAACTGGAAGATTTTCACCTATAACCTTCTTTAAGCATGAAACATGGAAAGCTGGATGCACTCGTGAAGAAGCAGGAAGCTCCAATTTGTATGCCATAGTACCAATATTTTGCAACACCTTGTAAGGACCATAGTACTTTGGCGATAATTTAGTATCCTTCTTAGCTTGCTTGAGGGACATTTGTTTGTATGGTTGTAGCCGTAAAAATACCCAATCTCCTACATTAAAACTTCTCTCGCTGCGATGTTGATCTGCCTGTTGTTTCATTCGATTTTGTGCCAAATTCAGGTTATCCTTTAAGAGTTGGAGAACTTCTTGCTGATGCTCGATGTGATCTTCCATTGCTTGAGCCTTCGAATTTTCCCTTAAAGATGATGTGATGGATGGTGGATGATATCCATAAAGTGCCATAAATGGGGTCATTTTTGCTGCAGTATGGAAGGAAGTGTTATACCACCATTCAGCAAGAGGTAACCACTTGACCCATTGTGTTTGTTTATCAGATACAAAACACCGAAGATATCCTTCCAAACATTTATTTACTATCTCAGTTTGACCATCAGATTGAGGATGATAAGATGAGCTATGAGCTAATTGAGTAACCAAACAAGAAAATAACTCCGTCCAAAAATTTCCAGTAAAAATGGGATCTCTGTCGCTCACAATAACCCTTGGGTTTCCATGTAGCTTTTGAATTGTGTCCATAAATGTAGTAGCAACTGTACTTGCTTTAAATGGATGAGATAATACACAAAAGTGTGCATACTTGGTAATTCTATCGACTACCACCATGATGACACTCTTTCCTTCGGACTTAGGTAAACCTGTGATAAAATCCATTGAAATCTCCTCCCAACGTTGACTTGGAATGGATAAAGGTTGTAGAAGTCCCAGGGTCTTAATTTCTTCCACTTTATTCTGCTGGCAAACCAAACATTCCGCCACAAACTTTTGAATATCGGATTTAAGGCCATCCCAAAAAAATTCTTTCTTCACCCTGTGGTAAGTTTTTAAAAATCCTGAGTGTCCTCCTAAAGGAGAAGTGTGCAATTCCAGAAGAATCTTTTGTTTTTGTTGGGAATTCTTACAAAGATATAAGCGATCTTTGTACCATAAGGAATCATTTTTCCAACTAAATGTATCAGATGTACTAGGATCTTGCTGCAACTTTTGAATGAGTGTCCATACATCTTTGTCCTTCTTCCATTCATCTCTTGCTTCGGTTAGCCAATCTGGTTGGATAATAGAAATGGCACAAAGCAATGCTTCGACCTCTTCATTCTTTCTTGAGAGTGCATCTGCAACAAAATTAAGCTTCCCTTTTTTGTAGATTATTTCAAAGTCATAACCCAACATCTTTGTGACCCATTTTTGCTGCTCTTCTGAAGATAGTCTTTGTTCCAAATAGTGTTTAAGACTATCATTATCATTTTTTACCTTGAAGTGTCTTCCCATTAGGTAAGTTCTCCATTTCTATAGTGCATGCAGTATTGCTAACATTTCCTTCTCATAAATAGGTTTCTGTAAATACTTTCCTTTGATTGGACGACTTTCAAAAGCAATGGATCTTCCTTCCTGCATTAAAACTGCACCAATTCCATTTCCTGAGGCATCACATTCCACAATAAAGGTTTTTGTGAAGTCTGGCGTAGCTAAGACCGGTGCCAGGCACATTGCCTCTTTAAGATGTTCAAAGGCCTTAGTTGCTTCAGGAGTCCATGAAAATGCATCTTTCTTCAATAATGTTGTTAGAGGTTCTGCTATTCTCCCATAATTCTTAACAAACTTGCGATAATACCCTGTTAACCCGAGAAATCCTCGCAACTGCTTTATGGTTGTGAGGACTTTCCATTCCTTAATGGCTTTAATTTTGTTAGGGTCTACTTTAACACCCTCGTGAGATACAATATGACCCAGATATTCCACCTCTTGTACTCCAAAGAAACATTTGGATTTTTTTGCATATAATTGTTTCTCCTGCAATAGTTTGAGCACCTTGTTAACATGTTCAACATGATCCTTCCAAGACCTACTGTAGATTAGTATATCATCAAAAAATACTAGCACAAATTTTCTAAGGAAGGGTTTGAAAATGGAATTCATCAACCCTTGAAATGTAGAAGGTGCATTGGTAAGACCAAAAGGCATGACCAAAAATTCATAATGACCCTCATGAGTTCGAAATGTTGTTTTTAGAATATCTTCAGTCTTCATTCTAATTTGATGATATCCTGAACGAAGATCCAACTTGGTAAAATAAATTGCTCCATGTAATTCATCCAATAATTCATCGATCACAGGAATGGGAAATTTGTCTTTAATGGTGAGCTTATTGAGCTCCCTATAATCTGGACACATTCGCCATGATCCATCCTTCTTGTGTACCAATACTACTGGAGCAGAGAAAGAACTTTGACTAGGTTGAATTATACCCGCCTCTAACATTTCTGCAATCATACGTTCAATTTCGCTCTTTTGGACATAAAGATATCTATAAGGCCCGATGTTTGGAGGAACACTTCGTGGAATCAAATGAATAGCATGATCATGATCACGAATAGGTGGGAGTCCTTTGGGAGTTTTAAACACCTTGGAATGATTGTCCAAGACTTGTTGGAGATCTGCAGAAATAAATGATTTCGATGTTGGAACTTCTAGTGAGCATAATTGTGCAATTACACCTCGTTGTTCTCTAATTAGAAGCTTTGTCATGACATTATAGCTTATTATCTTTCCCAGATTCCCTGCAATACCCCGTAATTTGACTTCCTTTCCTTCTGAAAAAAATTTCAAGAAAAGTTCTTGAAAATTAAAAGCTACCGTCCCCAAAGATTGTAACCATTGTGCTCCTAGTACAACATCAACACCTCCCATAGGAATGGAAAGCATTGGACTAGTCAATACATATTCCCCCATGGTTAGCTTGATATTATGGCATTTTCTAGAGCAATTTATAGTTCCTCCATTTGCAACCATCACTTGACATTCTGGTGCTGGGTATAGGAAACAATTTAATTCCTTGGCTACCCTACAATGAATAAAATTATGGGTGCTACCTGAATCAATCAACACTATTACCTTTCTCTTCTTGATTTGTCCTTTTATCTTGAGAGTTTGAGGAGTGGTAATTCCTGCGAGTGCATTACACGATATGGTTGGATTCATTTCTTCCTCTTCTGGGGCTGGTTCCTGGTGTATATCCTCTTCTTGTTCATTTTCTTCTTCCTCTTCACAATCTATGTAAAATAATTTCTTCTCAGCACACTTATGACCTTTAGTGTATTTGGTATCACAACTATAGCAAAGCCCTTTTGCTCTTTTTTCTTCCAATTGTTGTGGTGTCAACCTTGTAGGTTGTGGAAATCTAGGCATAGAAACACTTCCTTCTTTATAGAAGTGAGTGGTAGGCTTCCTTGTCGCCATAATTTTACATTCAATTTTTCTTGCCAACCTGAATGCCTTCTCCAATGAATCAAGTTCCAAAACGCGAACTTCATGTTGGATGTTATCCTTTAAAGTGCCTATGAAGAGATCAATCTTGTGTTCCTTTTGTCAATCTGTGTTCCTTTTGGAATATCGATTTACCCTTATATTCAATTTTTGGAAGTCCTCAATGTGCTCCCCACTAAACCCTTTTGTTTGAGATTTATCAATTGGCTAAAGAAGGTGTTGCTCTTTGTATCCTCATAATGTGCTATCATTTCCTCGTAAAAATTGACCAAGTGATTTTTTTATGAGAACAAAAACCATCGATACCATACAAATGTATTTTTTTCTAAATGTAAAGTTGCAATGCATACCATTTTGTGTGTTTTGCACGTTATGGAGATCAAAATATTGCTCCATCTGTAGTATCCATGTTACCGGATCCTTTCCATCAAACTTCCTCATCTCCATTTTTGGAATATGGTGGTTCTTCCCACCAACATTAGAGTTTATGAAATCATGATTAACATTTATTTTGTTCTCATCATGAGTTTCTTCTACTATCTTTTCACCATTATGAAACATTTCTTCTATCAACTTTGTCAAACCTTCCATGTCTTCTTTTAGATCCTTCTTCATGTTTTCCATGTTGTCTTTCATGTCATCCATCTTAGCTTCCATGCCAGCTTCCATGCCATCCATCTTAACTTCCATGTCTTTCATCTTAGCTTCCATGCCTTTCTTCAAAACTTCCATTTCATTTTTTGTTGCTCTTTGCGAGAGCGAAATTTGGTGCACTTGCTCTTGTAATTTTGATAGATCATGTTGCAGTTCTTCATCTTCATGAGTCATAGTAGAGCCTTTTGAAGGCTTAATGGGTGTTGAATTATTTTTACGGGGCATATTTTAGAATCCAATACTGATATATATTCTACAATATGCCCTTGGAACCAATTCAAATTGATTCTTCAAACAATACTTATGCAATTTGGAAAATAAAAATAAAAAAATACACACATTTTTCTTGCTTTTGAGGAGGTCGATATTGAAATTGGATTATCTCTGTGATTGTAGCACGTCAATATTTTAATTTTGGTAATAACGTAGCCCTCTGAGTTCTCTTTCTAATGCCACAGGTCTGACCTAATTTAGATTCTCCAAGACAAAGTTGTGTCCAATCTCCCACAATGACCTAATTATGGACTGGTTCAGTAGAGCGAACTTGTACGACTTTCCACGTGTCACTGTTTCATCCTTCAGATCTGAAATTGATATCCAAGAAACTAATGTCAGTTTACTTGCTACCAATTTTTACGGCACTCCAATCCGATGCTCAGACAGAGAGTTATGGATATTTTCCCGCGATCACCTCTTTGAGATGAAATTTGGGAGCCTGAAAAAGCACTACCTTACACAGATCATATCTCCGAAAGTATTGTGAACCAAGCTCTGAAATTATTTGAAAAGTTTCCTTAGGATTTCATCTTCACACCCTAAAAATTTCAGATTCTGAACCTTCGTAGAAAAATAGTTATAGCGCAAATTCCACGATGACCTGTTTAGGAGCCTGAAAAAAGGCCTAACTTCCATAGATCATATCTCCGAAAATATTGTGAACCAAGCTCTGAAATTTTTAGAAGATCTTTCTTAGGATTTTTTCTTTGCACCCTAAAAATTCCAGCTTCTGAAACTTCGTATAAAAAACTTTATAGCGAAAATTCCACGATGACCTGTTTGGAGCAGCGAAACCCTAGAATCCAAAGCTCTGATACCAAATGTTGTGTAACCAACTCCAAAAAATAGAAGAAAAGAGATATCAACACCTTATAAATAAGCCACTTCGAGGGGGAAAACTCCAATACATTACATAAATGAACAATTCTTCGATGATACAAATTACAAAACCTCCTTTCTATATATAGGAGTCCATGTGGCCATAATGTAATCCTAGTGGGCCATAATGTAATCCTAGCTGACCTAACAATAATAATTTAAGAGCACAATAATAAAAAAATGGGGGTTACAAGGGTACAATAATAAAAATAAGGGGGTTACACTAATAACAATAAGGGACTATACTAGTAATATAGGGACCTAACATTCTCGCTCATGGGGAGAAAAGTTGTAGGGATCTCTACAACTGGATATGAGTTATGTTACTATCTTGGTATTTGGACAGCCTAAAAAACTTTACAGAGAAACCTTGATGAAGTACATGATCAGTAGTGCAGACAGACCTACAAATTATCCAATTTATGCTACTCCCACTGATCTTGATTCTTTTATTCTCAGTAACTCTGATCAAAATGAAAATCCAACTGAACTTATCGATAAAAAACTTAAAATCATGGATGATTATATTGTTCATGAAGCTTTGTGGCATTTAGATTTTGATGGATCTATTAATAAATTTGGAGCTGGAGCTGGTGTTTGGATTAAAAATATTGAAACAAGCCATTCTAAATGACATGCCTTTAGATTAAACTTCAAATGCACCAATAACATGGTTGAATACGAAGCTTTAATCTTAGGTTTGCAAATTATTAGAAAAAAGGGAGGAGAAAGAATAATGGTTATGGGTGATTCTGAACTAGTTATAAAGAAAATAAATGCAGAGCATTCAGTTCACAACCTCAGAATTGCAAGATACAGAGAAACATTATTAGAATTGCTTGAGGAATTGTTAGAAGGTAATTTTGCTATCATCCCTTGAAATCAGAAAATACAGGCCCATTTCTTAGCAACTTTTGCCAGCAGTTGTAAATTTCCTTTTTCACCATTGCAAAAATGGAGTGTAAAAACTCTGGTAAACTTGATAAATATATATTATTAATGATGATAGATGAGATGATTACAATGAGGGATTGCCTAGGCTTTAAATATAGCCTCAAGGTGTCCCTTGGCGAAGAGGCATGATATTTGATCATGCCCTTTCAGTTAATAACCTAAGATAACTAAATCTAATTAATAAATAATAAAATATACATAACATTGCCCCCCTCTTAAGATGCTTTGTCCTCAAAGCATACGTAATGATGGGTGTTGCTGGCGAAACGCTTCAGACTCCCAAGATGCTTCTTCAATGGGCAAGTCCTTCCACTTGATTAAATATTCGGTAATAACACGAGAGCGCAACTTCTTATCACGAGTAGAGAGGATCCCCTCGGGCTCTAGAATGAGCTTGCCTTCATCATCCAAAATGGGAAGTGTTGTTTGGGGCAACTGATGGTTACCCAATGCCTTTTTTAAGCAGGACACATGGAAAACATTGTGAACACGACTGGTATCGGGAAGGCTCAACCCATAAGCGACTTGATTGATCTTTTTAATAATTTGATACGGACCATAAAACTTTGGAGCTAATTTATTTTTTCCTTTTTGTTTAAGGGACAACTGCTTGTATGGTTGAAGCTTGACAAACACCCAGTCTCCAACTTCAAATGATCTCTCAGTGCGATTACGGTTAGCTTGTTGCTTCATACGATTCTGTGCAACACTCAAATTTTCTTTTAGAATTTGGACGACCTTTTGGTGTTCTTCTAGTTGATTTTTTACTGCTGGCAAATTAGTTTGAACTGAAGCAAAATCTTTCCACTTCGGAGGCTCATATCCATATAGAGCCTGGAACGGAGTCATTTTTTTCGATGTATGGTAAGTAGAATTATACCACCATTCAGCAAGATGCAACCATTGGACCCACTTGTTTTGTTTCTCCGTAGCATAACACCGTAGGTAGGCTTCCAAGCATTTATTAACAACCTCTGTTTGCCCATCTGTTTGAGGGTGATAAGTTGAGCTCATATTGAGGTAGGTTCCAACATGGTTGAACAATTCCTTCCAAAATTTTCCTTTAAATTTGGCATCCTTGTCACTAACAATAACCTTCGGAAAGCCGTGTAGTTTATAAATATGTTTGCAGAATATCTCTGCAATTTGCTTTGCAGAGTCTGTTTTTTTAATAGCGATGAAGTGAGCATACTTAGTGAGTCTATCTACTACAACGAAGATCTTATCCTTTCCATCTGATACAAGTAATCCTTCAATAAAATCCATCGATATTTCTTCCCACTTCTGGGCCGGAATATTTAAGGGATGAAGTAAGCCAGGTGTCATAATGTTTTCAGTTTTATTTCTTTGACACTTGTCACATTCTGCAACATATTTTTGAATATCGTGACTCATACCCTTCCAAAAAAATGACTGACGCGCATTGTAGTAGGTTTTGAAATATCCTACATGTCCCGATGACATGGAATCATGTGATTCCTTGAGTATTTTTGATATAAACTTGGATTTGGAATTTAGATAAATTCTCCCTTTGTACCATAAGATATCGTTCTTCCATTCAAATTTTGAATTCCCTGGGAGGTTGTTGATTATAGCCAACATGTCCGGATCTTTGGCGTACTCACTTCTAATCTCATTAAGCCATTCAGGCACAACAATTGAAACTGCAAGTAATGTTGTTTCCTCATCTTTTCTAGACAGGGCATCCGCTACTACATTGTCCTTTCCTTTCTTGTGTAATATCTCCATGTCAAAAGTGGCAATCTTCTCGATCCATTTTTGTTGTTCTTCAGAGAGTGTTTTTTGCTGAAGGAGATACTGAAGACTGTTATGATCGGTTCGGATGGAAAATTTACTTCCTAACAGATATTGTCTCCATTTGGCTAATGCATGCATAATTGCGAGCATTTCCTTACTGTATGTGGACTTGAGACGCTCACGTTTATTTAGTTTTTTGCTTTCAAAAGCAATAGGGTGCCCTTCTTGCATTAATACTGCACCAATACCGAATCCCGAGGCATCACATTCAATGATAAATGGTTTAGAAAAGTCAGGAGTTGCCAATACTGGTGCATTAGCCATTACTTCCTTCAAATCTTCAAAACATTTCCCTGCTTCTTCATTCCATTTAAACGAATTTTTCTTTAAGAGATTTGTAAGAGGTGCGGTTCGATGCGCATAATCTTTAATAAATCTTCGATAATATCCCGTTAATCCTAAAAATCCTCTGAGCTTGGATATGTTCACTGGTTTATTCCATTCCCTTATAGCCTTAATCTTAGAAGGATCCACTTTTACTCCTTCATGGGATATTAGGTGTCCCAGATATTCAACTTCTTCTTTTCCAAAGGTGCATTTGGATTTTTTTGCATAAAATTGATGGTCTTCTAGTAACGTGAGAACCTTATCCAAGTGTTGCAAATGCTCCCTCCAAGTTTTACTATAAATCAAAATATCATCAAAAAATACTAGTACAAATTTCCTGAGATATGGATGAAATAACTCGTTCATAGTGGCTTGGAACGTAGCTGGTGCATTTGTTAACCCAAAGGGCATTACTTTAAATTCATAATGACCTTCATGTGTTTGAAATTCAATTTTTGGTATATCTTCCAATCTAATTCGGATATGGTAATAACCTGACCTTAAATCTAATTTAGAGAAATATTTTGCGCCATGGAGTTCATACAACATTTCATCGATAAAGGGAATTGGAAACTTATTTTTAATGGTTATCTTATTTAATCCTCTATAGTCAATGCATAGCCGAAATGATCCGTCTTTTTTTCTTACCAATATAACTGGGGCAGCATACGGACTCTTACTTTTTGAAATGACCCCACATTTTAAAAGGTCTTGGATTATCTTCTCAATTTCCGTTTTATGGTGATGTGGGTAGCGATAAGGCTTGATGTTAATAGGGTCTGATCCTGCCTTGACTTCTATGGTATGTTCGATTTCCCTATGAGGAGGCATCTTCATTGGTAGATCTTGAAATACCTTCTCATGTTTCTGAACTAGAGCTTGTACCTCCTGTGATTCTTCGTGGTTGACTTTTGTAGATAACATCTCTAAATGATGACATTCGACTATATAGGTTGGCGCTCCCTTTCGGATCATCTTCATCATCTGGGATGATGATACGATTTGATTTTCCGGGGCTTGGAATCCAAATAACTTGTGCTTCCGCCCTTCCCACTTAAAGCTTATAAACTGCTTCTGATGGTTGGCCGAATAAGTACCCAAGGTTTGTAACCACTGAATTCCTAAAACCACATCTACTCCTCCGAGTGGTACGACATAGAATGGAGATTCTAAACTAAAGTCTTTAATCTGCAATTTGACTTTATGGCATTTTCCTACCTGTTCAATCTTCTTACCATCGGCCACCATTACCTTCATATTAGGCATGGGAAAGGTAAAGAGGTTAAGTCTTTTGGCCATGGTTGAATCTAGAAAATTGTGCGTGCTGCCTGTGTCTATGAGAACCATTACGTTGTTTTTCTTTATATGTCCCCTTAATTTTAGTGTCTGCGGTTGTGATATACCTGTCATGGCTGATAATGACACTTGCGGGGTGTTGTCACCATCTACTTCTGGGGAGAATTCTAGGGTATCTTCTATCCCTTCTATGTCTGAATCATCATTGTCGGAATCATTAGTTGCTTCACAGTTATACAGATTTTTTCCTTTCCCATTAGCACATTTGTGCTTAGGGTCCCATTTTTCGCCACAACGTTTGCATTTGCCTTCCCTTATTCTTTGTATTTCCAGGTTAGATTTGTCTCCTTCGCGCAGGCGTGGTGGAACATATTTCATGTTATCTTCTTTTGTAGATTGAGGAAACCGTCGTCTCGAATATACTTTTTCTGGTTTTGATAATCTTTCAAACTTCTTTTCAGCAGCTTTTTCTTTTTGCCTTGCTACTTCTACGGACGTAATTTCATGAAGTTCTAGTTCTTCCTGTATGTGGATTTTAAGTCCTGAGATGTAAGACTGGATTAGACGAGATTCCGACAATCCTGGTACTCGTGTTGCCAAGGTCTCCCATTCTCGAGTGTACTCATCCACATCTCCTTTTTGGCGTAATTTGATAAAGGTTGAAAAAAACTTTTCTTCTTTTATGCCTTGAAACCTTTTGAAGAACACATCCTTAAATTTCCTCCAACTGATAGCGAGCGTCGTCTTTTTCCACCACATATTCCAATTATATGCTTCTCCTTCCATTTTCATGGAAGCATGCTTAATTTTTTCGTCATCACTAGTAATGTCATAAATCTCAAAATATTCTTCTGCTTTATTAAGCCATGCAACGCTATTTTTTCATTACCATCAAATTTGGGTAGGTCGATCTTGGCTTTGCGCTGATATGCTAATGGTGGAACAAGAAGGGGATATTGATTAGCGAATGCATTCCAGAGCTGCTTGTTTTGAAAATCTGCATTACTATCTTCTTGATGATGTGGGGAATCGGTTTTTTCCTGATGCTCTTCTGAGTTCCCTGAATCTGCAGAATTATTTTGTTGATTTGGTTCCCTGTTAGGAGATGTTGGGGATTGTGTCTGACTTAACTTATCTATCTTATCATTTAGCTTATTGAAGAGTTTTGTCATATTGTTCATTGCTTCTGTGGTCTCATGATGATTTAGCCACATTTTTCTTTCTATTCGATTTGTTGTATCATGGATTTTTTTGATGTCGTTGGAGTGCCCTGAAATTGTACCTTCCAGATTGACTAATCTTTTTCCGAATTCTTTGGAATTGTTATTGATTTGTTTCTCAAGATCTCCCAATTTCTTCTGGAATTCAGCCATCGACATCGACGACGACATCGAACGCGTATGAGGTGGGGAGTATTTTTCTTCTTTGGAATTGTTATTGATTTGTTTCTCAAGATCTCCCAATTTCTTCTGGAATTCAGCCATCGACATCGACGACGACATCGAACGCGTATGAGGTGGGGAGTATTTTTCTGCCAGTTTCTCTTCTCTTTTTTTTTTTTTTTAAAATTAATTAATTAATTAATTAAATTAATAATTTTTTTTTTTTTTTTTAATTATAATAATAATAAATTTTTTTTTTTTAAATTATATAATTATTATATATATATATAATTTTTGATTTAAAAAATTATATAATATATAAATAAATTATATAATTATTATATAACAATAATAATTTTTATTATTTTATTTTTTAAAATCTAATTTTTATATATAACTTAGACCTATTTATATATATATCAATACCGCACTTAATGCAGATTATATATATATAAATTTTTTGTTTTTTTTTTTGTTTCCACGTATCCACCGGTTAACCTATTTCCGTCATACGACTATCGATGAACCCGTCCAAAAGACAAACCCGTCCGCTTTAAAAACGAGACCTCCTACTTTTTAATATACTTATGATTATAATATCACAGCACCTGTATGTTTTAAAAAAAAAACCAAGACGTATCACTCATATGTTGTATCCGTATTTTTAGAACGACGTATTTTTAAAACGGCGTATCATTTAAACGATGTATCGTATGATGTGAGACATATCACCCGTATGTGTATGTTGTATCTGTATTTTTAAAACAACGTATTTTAAAACGTGGTATTATTTACGATGTATCGTATGATGTGAGACGTATCAATCAACGGACAACGTGGATGTGCCGCATAATTATATTTACATATATTTATACAGCCAAAGAAACGGTCAACGGACAGCACAGTAACAATCGATTTTGATTTGAATCTTCCGCATGGACGTGCAGTGACGTCGTCGACTGGGACAGCGGCTGTTTGGACGTGGGACAGCGGAATGAAAAATGTGTGGGTGCGGAGGGTAGCGCAGACAGAGACGGTGGCAGTGTGGACAACCTGTGCAGTGTTAAAACGAAAGGAAAAAATGTAACTGATACCAATTTGTAAGTGGCTGTGTAGTGACTGTTTTAAAAAAAAATTTTATGTGAGGGGATTGGGTAAACGCAGAGCGGGAGTGAGGGACAGGTCGGATATGAGAGGAGAGAGGAGATGGCTACAAATTTCCTTTTAAAACTAATACTGTCCACAAGCCTTGAAAAAATCTGCAATTCTGGAATTGCACTTTTGGAATTCTGTAATTCCTGGGTGATCACACACAGATCCAAAGAGCGATGGCTCTGATACCAATGGAGTGTAAAAACTCTGGTAAAATTGATAAATATATATTATTAATGATGATAGATGATATGATTACAATGAGGGATCGCCTAGGCTTTAAATATAGCCTCAAGGTGTCCCTTGGCGAAGAGGCATGATCTTTGATCATGCCCTTTCAGTTAATAACCTAAGATAACTAAATCTAATTAATAAATAATAAAATATACATAACAAAAAATATACTGCTGAGATTAAACATAGGCCTATAGTTCCTGATAATGTGACATATCGGCAAATTTTTTCAGAGGATCAACAAATTTATCACTTTTTGAATAATGAGCATGAATTTCATAATTGTCAAATCGATAACGACTGTAACATAGATTCACCTTGTGATATAGATTTAAATTTCTGTCAAATAGATGATTTAGATAATTTAGATGTACATAAGTTTGAAAAGCCTACTATTTTTACTCAAAGTGACATTGATGAAATGGAAAAAGTAGATATAGAGGAATTGATAGAAGATGAAATAGATTTGATTGATTTAAAGAATAATATTTTACCCAGAGGTTTAACTCCTCTAGAAGATTTATTTGACTCCAATGATGTGCCCAAAAGGCCAAAAATGGAGCCAATTAAGTCTGATATAGAAGAGTATAACTTAGGAATAGATGAAAAACCAGGAATAATTAAATTATCCAAATCCTTATCATCATATGAAACTGCTAAATACATTGAACTTTTAAAAGAATTTCAAGATGTCTTTGCATGGAGCTATGAAGACTTAAAAACTTACAACATAGACATTATCCAACATAAAATTCCTTTAAAAGAAAATAAAAAACCTTTTCAACAGAAACTCAGAAGGATTAATCCGGTTTTGTTACCCTTAATCAAAAAAGAAGTCAAAAGAATGTTTGATGCACAAATAATTGCACTAGTCAGATTTTCTGACTGGATATCTAATTTAGTGCCAACCAGAAAAAAGACAAGAGAAATTAAACTATGCATAGACTTTAGGAATCTTAATAAAGCATCCTTGAAGGATAAATACCCCTTGCCAAAAATGGACCATATTTTACAGAGGGTAGCAGGTTCTTCGAGAATCTCTTTATTAGATGGTTTCTCTGGATACAATCAGATTCTAGTCCACAAAGATGACCGAACCAAAACTGCATTTACTACTCCATAGGGCACTTTCATGTATGTGAAAATGCCTTTTGGGTTAAAAAATGCAGGAGCAACATTTCAAAGGGCCATGGATATTTCCTTTGCCAAGGAAATCCATGAGTTTTTAGTCATTTATTTGGATGATATTACTATTTTTTCGAAAACAAATGATGATCACTTGGATCATCTGAGACAATTTTTTATTAAATGCAGAAAATATGGTATATCTCTCAATCCTAAAAAGACTCTTTTTGGGCTAGAAGAAGGAAAATTGTTAGGTCACATCATCTCAAAAGAAGGAATTAGAATAGATCCTGCAAGAATTGAAGCAATTCTAAAAATTCAACCACCAAGGAACATTAAAGAACTCCAAGCATTCTTGGGAAAGATCAATTTTCTAAGAAGATTCATATCTAATCTGGCTGAGATTGTGAAAGATATTAATAAAATGCTTAAAAAGGACTCCTCAATTAAATGGACAATAAAGGCCAAACAATCTTTTGAATCTATCAAACAGGCCTTAACTAAAGCACCAGTCCTTATCAGTCCAGATTACACAAAAGATTTCATAATATTTTCCTTTGCATCCGAACACACCATAGCTGCAGTTCTTCTGCAGAAAAACGATAAAGGCTTTGAACATCCCATTGCATTTTTTAGTAAAGCTCTCAGAGATGCACCACTGAAATACAACATAATAGAAAAACAAGCTTTGGCTCTAGTTAAAGCTATCAAAGATTTCAAAGTGTATATACTTCATTCACACATCATTGCATATGTCCCTAATGCAGTAGTTAAAGACATTTTGACTCAAGTGGACCAGACAGTAGGAGAGGAAAGTGGATAGCCACAATACTTGAATATGATATGGAAATTAAACCAACTAAACTCATTAAAGGACAGGGTTTAGCCAGACTGATGGTTGAATCAAATTGCAATGCATTAGATATTAATTTCATTGCACAAGTAGATGAACAAGAGGAGATGGTGACTCCATCGATCAGTGAGGCCTATCAAGACTCACCATGGTACTATGATATAATATTTGTACTAACAAATTTAGAAGCTCCTCCTGGACTGACAAAAACCAAGGCAAGATTCATCAAGAAAAAAGAAATGAGGTTCTGTATCTTAAATAATGCACTTTATTGGAGAGAAAGTACTGGGATTTTACTTAATTGTTTATTGAAATCTGAGGCTGACAAGATCCTTGAGGAATTTCATGTAGGTGACTGTGGAGGCCATCTATACTAGAAGAGCACAACTGATAAAATAATAAGAGCTGGTTTTTACTGGCCATATTTATTTTCAGATGTTAAAAAGTTTGTTACCTCTTGCCATCAATGACAAATTTTCGAAGGTAAAAAGAAACTGTTACCATTACCTCTGAAACCAATATCCACTGAAAAACCATTTCAACTATGGGAGCTAGACTTCATAGGTGAAATTCATCCTCCATCCTTAGGTCAACAAAAATGGATTCTAACTGCTACTGATTACTTTACTAAGTGGATAGAAGCAATTCCCACTAGACAAGCTACAGACTCAGTTATTATCTCATTCATAGAAAGTAATATTTTGTCTAGATTTGAATGCCCACAAAAAATTATCACAGACAATGTTGCTGCTTTCAAATCTAAGAATATGATTGCTTTCTGCCATAAATACCATATTACCTTAGGTCATTCTACAACATATTATCCTCAAGGTAATGGTCTAGCCGAATCCTCAAATAAAAGTTTAGTCAACATCATCAAAAAACTACTCCAAGACAATAAAAAGACATGGAACAAGAAACTGGTCTATGCCCTTTGGGCTGATAGACTTACTACAAAAAATTCTAGAGGAACTTCACCATATCGGATTGTTTATGGTACAGATGCAGTTTTTCCTTCTTCTTTGGGTGTCCTAGTCATGAAGATTATCTAGGAATCACAGGTAGAAACTAATGACATTCAAAGAAGAATCAATGAAACCATACACCTTCAACAAACCAGAGATGAAGTTTATTAAAAGTCACAAGTTTTACAGGACAAGATCAAAAATATTTTTGATAAAAGAGTTAAGGAAGATGACCTTTTCATAGGAGATCAAGTTTTAAGATGGGATGCAAGAAGAGAGGATAAAGGTAAACATGGGAAGTTTGAATTTCTATGGCAGAGATCCTATGTAATATATGGTTATAGAGGCAATAATTCCTTTTTCATCAGGAATTTGGATGGAACCGAGCTTCCAGAAGGACCAGTAAATGGAAGGATGTTGAAACATTACTATTCCTCACAAGTCACTTAACAGATAGATTTATTTACTTTTTCATTGTAAATATTCATAGTTAGAGTGTAGATTGGATTGGATATATTATATACAAAGTTGAAGCCCAAAGAGAAGGCCCTGAGCTTTGCAGTATAAGATATCATAAATATGATTGTTGCAGAAAATAGAAGACATTTATAGGATCACCAAGGTCAATGGATAAGGCTACTGATCTCAGAGTTCTTGGCATTTCACAAGGAAAAGCCATCCCCAAGTGAAGCCGATGTTAGCAACGTATAATATAGGGGTCATAATTTTGACTTGACTATTGATAATCTTGTTAATATGTACATACTTTGACTTTTGCAAGTTGTATTCACATATTTTGTAAAAAAATCAAAAAAATCAAAAAATCAAAAAGAGGGTAAAAAGTCCTAAAAGAATAATCAAAGGACTTAGAAAAAATAAAAGACCCCAAAAAAAAATGAATAAAAATGAAAGTGTGCAAGCATAAATGCCACTACTTTTTACTTTTTGACTATGGCGGAGTGTCAATAAATGCCATAGTCCATGATGAGTTAAACAGTTTAATCTTAACTTGTCTTTTTCAATTTTACTTGTTGTAGATAGAGAATAATGAGTTGTCATACAGTTTAATCATGACAATTCAGTAGTTAGGTAGAGAAATAATTGAATCCAACAGTTTAATCTGGATTCATGGATGAAATAAGTATATAATTAGATAGTTTTCATGTTTTCAGAAAGAATAAATGCTGTGAAGGTTGCTAACTCAAATGCACCTTACTACAAAAGAAGAAAAAATGTTAGCATGGTAAGCTAGGTAGGTAGAAGAAGGTGAAAAATCTCAATGTAAATATCATTCATCATGGGTTGCCAAATAACTTCCCCTTCCCATAGTCATGAAACATTCTAAACTATCAGTCAGAAAGTCTCAAGGCATTTCCTTGACTTTTGTTGGGACCGAACCCAAGGCTCTATGGCTGATCAGTTGAAAGTGTAAAATGTTTGTATTAAACCCCTAAACTCACATCATTTACCATTCATGCATTCATCCCCCTAGATAATCCTAAGTAAAACTCCATTTTTTTTTTACTTAAAGGCATTATAATTCTCATTTGATTAACTTCCTACATCATTTGAAAACATTAAACCCTCAAAATAACATTATATCATAAGTTAGGTGATAAGATCAATGCAATTTATCTTTTAAACCTCACTTTACTTGTTATGTTTATGTGTTTTGAGTATACCTTGTCCTATTTTCATATTAACTTTAACTTATGTACTAATTCCCTATAGAAATAACCTTCTCCTATTATATATAACTCCTTTTTTTATATAAATAAACCCAAAAACCCACTTATTATAACTTTAGCCAAAGTTATTTAATCCCCATATGTTTAAATAAAACACCTGCATTATACTCCCTTTTGGCTATATATATATATATATATATATCCCGCCCCTATGGTGGTTAAATCACCTTGGTTTAATTAACCATATAATAAAAATATTCAAAAATCTTTTAAACATATTTATATATGTTTAAAACAAAAAGAATCCCCAAGTTTCATTTAAACTATACTTCAAAAGAAAAACCCATTTCCCTGTTTATTATCCCTCCCCCGACTCCCTTAACCTAAGGTTAAATCTATAGCCTAACCATTTCCCCGTAATATATATTCCATTACCACAGTCCCTAACCTTGGTTAAAGTCCTTAATACCCCTCCCGATCACTATTTTCATTGAAAAAAGTCATTTTTGTATATAAAATTAACCATATCCCTTTATCCATCGGATTAAATTTCAATCCTCCGATCTCCAAATCCCATTTAATCCAACGATTAGAAATCAATGCGACAGTTTAATGCATTTCCATCTCTTCCCCCATTGCGTAGAATTATAACCGTTCAATCTTATTTCATTTAAAGATCCTATGGCCCAAAATGAACCCGATGACTTACCTTTCCCCACACCTTTCCTTTTGATCGTGACTGTTCGCTTGTCAAAGCCAGATCCGACAGCCAATACCTCATATCGCGCCCATAAAGTAAACGACCGATGTTTTGTAAAATTCGCGCGATATGGGTGGTTTTCCCAAACCACCCGCATTGACGTGTCACAAAACAATTCGATCACGTTCGAAAGGCCAATTACCCAGTGGTATTCCGAAACCACTCCCGCCCAACCTATGATTAAATATGATTTAACTATGGTTCAAACTATAGTTTATTCTAGCAAAAACTTATGGTTTTTATCTAATTTTCACAACCTATTTACAAACTAGCTTGATATATTTGAAACCTCACGAAGTCTAATTTTTCATACCGTTTCACCATTTTGCACCAGTAAACCTTTGAGAGCCTGTGCAGAGCCCTTTTCACCATTTTCGAACTTTCCAGTGAAACAGTGACCAATTAACAAGCCATTTTTCCCTGCAATTCAACCACGGAGAGCCAAAGTATCCTCTGATAGCCTAATTCAGTAGAATTGAAGACTATGTGCAACCATGAAACGTCTTCGACCACAATTATACCTTTTAAAGGTATTTTTCGTCAAACTTAACCAGTAAAGCTTCAATTTTCAAAAGGAAAAGGATCAATTTTTCAATTATTGCATGTAATTATCTGAATTACCCATATAGAACTTGCAAAAACATCCAAAGTACAGGGGAAACTTTGTTAAATTTTCCCCAGAATCCCTCATTTCCATTTTTCAAGTTTTATCCATTCCCTGGTCATTTTCACTACTGAAATTGATCATAAACTTCATCTGAGCATAAAAATCCTTTTTCTATCCAAAACTCTGCTCAGAACCCTATTTTACCAGAGAAATTTTCCAAAAATCCCTTGTTTCCAACAAAATAACTCAGCAAACAGTCTAAGCTTGCTCTGTTCAATTAAAAAAATGACAAAGAAACAAGTAACCCCCAAATCAGGAGGTCCAAAACCTCAGAAGAAATCCTCTGCTAAAATCCCTTAGCTTGAGTCTTCCAAACTTGATAAACCAGCCCTATATGATAATTCACCAAGTTTTTAGGCACCATTCAGCCTCCGGTTAAGACTGAAAATAGTCACTCTAATCCTCTGATTGACCTTGATTACAGAATATTGGATCCTTCAGTAGAATTTAATTTACTTGGTGTCTATAACTGGTGTTTTGGTAAATCAGTAGAGAAAGATGATAAAGATATACCAGTTCGGGATTCCAATATGCCAAAGTACATTGTCCCTCTTACTCATTCAGCCCCTGATTTTGTCAGATTGTGTCAGTCCTATTATCGTCCAGACCAAAGGTGCACTGTCAATAAAGACATAGAGGTCATATTTTACATCAATGTAAATTCCATAAAATATATGCTACAACTAAACCCTATGATCCAGGTGGATATCGGTGGCCACCCACCTATTCCATTTGGACCAGCACCATCAATTCTTGCAGATTTTCACATTCAGCACAACTTACTATTTTTAGCAGGTTTTTGGGTCCTCCACTCTCGGAGCCATTTTGGGGGCTTAATGATCCAGGTGGATATTGGTGGCCACCCACCTATTCCATTTGAACCCCCATCATCCGTTCTTTCAGTTTTCAAGTTGCAACAAAACTTACTATTTTTAGCAGTTTTTTAGGTCCTAAACTTCCGGAGCCGTTTTGAGGCCCTAAACGACGTTTTTTGGGCATTGCGTCTCTAGAAAATATCATTCCATTCCAGAATGATATTTGTGCTGAAAGTTGTATTCCTCGGATAGATATTTCTAACGAGCTATTGAGCGCATCAAACGGAGATCGTATGCCAAAGTTACGTCCCTAGGAAGTTGAACCACCAACTTACCCAAACGAGGCCCATAGTTTTGGCGCTTCATCTCCTAGGGTTTGTTTTTTGGACGTTTAGAGTTATCCATTGTTTCTCAATAATAAATAGGCCCTCGAGCCTCATTTTAACATAGTTCAGAGGTTTGTAGCCACCACATCTCTTCTCAGAGATTCCCTACCAGCACCCTAGTATTGTATTTCTATTATGTTTGTAAGCATATTTCTGTTATTTGATATTAATGAAATGACGCATTATTTCCGCTGCATCTCTATGTTTATGGTTATTTCTGTATTCTGTTGCGTTCCTGCATAAATCCGGATCACCCTAACCCCAATTCTGCTTCATTGTCAATAGAGGATTTAACTCAAATTTACTTACACCTTGATTTTGCTTCTAAGTTCAAAGTCTTCCAGACTTTTTGTCCCAAACAAGTTGATATCCCTAAGCTCAATCCCCCATTTGATACTTTTGATTTTCCAAATGAAACTAGACAGATTTTCTCCATGCTATCATTCATACTGGGATATAACAGTGATGAATTCACTGATGTTGCTATCCTAGGTTTTCTGTCTACTTTGAGTCTTGGTCAGTCTCCATCCATTGTGTACAATTTTTCCAAGTTCATTGCAGAAAACATGCACTACTAATTGTCCAGATTGTTAGAAGAAGGAGTATTTAGATATACTTCATATCTACTTCATCTCTTTTTGTATCATCAAGCAGACAAATTTCCTATTGAGTTTCAGAAGATAGATCCAGAAGGGAATATAATTTCAGTTGTGTTTTGGTCATCAATTTTTAGAAAATGGAACAGGGAATACAACTATGCAGACTTCAATGAATTTTTTTTAGTACCTGCTATGAATTTATTAAATAAAGAACAGACCCCTAGAATTAATGAAGAAATAAAGAGGATCTTACAACTATCTGAGAGTTGTAAAACAGGGGATTGGTACTTATACAAGAGTTACACAGAGATCAGAGTATATGGTGCACTCTTGGCCCCATATAAATTTCCAAGATTTGTGACAAAAAGGATATTTGCTTTAAAATATTTGAGACAGCTGTTGAATGCAGATGAAGTCAATTTCATAGCTTCTAGAAAAAAGACTTAGTTCAAACTGAAAAATCAAGTTGGGCCATTCATTGTGAACAACAGAGAAGCATCAAATGAAATTAATGTCAAGTTGAAAGAATATAAATTCCCATACAGCTTTATGTGGAATTATGATCCTCAGGGTATTTTAAGCATGATAAGATTGAAATGCAAGTTGTCTACTTTCTTGCATGATCCCCAGCCCCAAATTGAAAAATATGCTAATAAACTTGAATGGGAGCCAAATACTTTATTTGATGATGATTCACAGGGCATGCATAAAAACAGTGGAAAAGAAAAACAGGTTGATCAAACACAGGTGGTTACAGTGAACAAAGAAGCTGGAATTCTTCATAAAAGAAGCAGAAAGGAAGATAGTTTCACTGCTGAAACTATTCTAGATAAAAGATTCAGAATCCCCTATAGTAAGAAAAGTAAATTGACTGATGAAGAAAGGGATAAAGCTATTAATGTTGAAGATAACAATGGTCATGAAACTGATGATGAAGCAACAAGGATAGTAACTAAAACACTCAAAGAGCTTCAAAATGTTCAACTTGGAGCACAGTAGAAAGACACAATCATGGTGGATAAACAAACAATGGTTGATATGCCCTCTTCTTCTAAAGAACCTGACAACACAGAGTCAGATATTCAAATCAGGTTCAGACAAATCAAAGAAAATAATGAAGAAATCAAAAGTGAAGCATATTCCAAGTTCCTTAAAGAAAAGCCTGGGAATAAAGATAGACTCCTTTCTTCTTTTGATTATTCTTCAAACCAATTTGTGATGTCATTTCTCAAGCCCACAGTGGCTGATCCAAAAAAAATTGTAGATTATTAAAAGACAGACCTTGAAGTTGATGTAGATGCTGTCCATGAATTGGACCAAATAGAATTCCACAGGAGCAATACAGAGATGCTATATTCTAAGATAGTCAATAAGACTATGAATTCTATCAGGCTTGAGAAAACCCTGATAAACCTTCAAAATCAAATGAAATTGGATAAAGCCTCATTATATGCAAATAGCTTGAGAATCAAAGCATTAAGAGACTTGGTGATTGAAGCAGGAGCTGATCCAGCTAACATTGAAGTTGCAAAGGCTTTAATCAAATAGAAAAATGAAGACATAACTGCTCTCAGAAAACAGCTAAAATTGCCTCAAATTGAAAATCCCCAGGAAAAATAAATCCTTCAACAGAAGACAGAAAATGATGAATTAAAACAACTTGTTCTTAAAATGATAGCCTAGATAAAAGAAATGGAAAGCCAAATAGAAGCTTTCATGCAAGAAAATGAAAATCTGAAGAAAGCTCAACAGGTTTTCATTCCTACAGTGATGCCAACTATAAGTACAGCTGTTTCATCTACATTGGCAGAACACTTGGCACCACAAGGAGCATTGGTAACTACAGTGCCAATCACTTCTCATGATATCTCTGCCTCTTCTTCATCAGCCTCACAGATAAACATAGTAGAGGACAAAGCTGCAATAATCAGAGCCATGGAAGATATGTCAATAAAAGATAAAGAAATACTCAGTTTGAAAGGCACCATTAAAAATCTGGAAACTTCTAAAAGAGATGCCTTAATTACTTCCAAAGGACATGAACAGAGGGCTGATAGATTACAAGAACACGTGAAAATTCTTCAACAACAGGTGAATCTTACAGATCAGGTTGCATACATAAAAATCATTTATGGACAAAAATCATTGAAGGCATTCACTCACAATGGCCTTCAATTCAGATAATATATGAGTAGAAAGAGTTGCTATAGGTTGCAAATTCAGAAATTGATAAAACCAAGAAAGAAATTGAAAATAAGCCACCACAAGAAATTCAACTCATAGCATTTTTGAATAGCAAAAACAGGGAAGAATTAGAAGAGTTGAAAATTGCTGACAAAACAGAGGCCATCCTTCAAATTAAGAAAGTCCTGAATAAGAGAAACATGATGAATAATTTGGAACATAGGTGTAAAGATGATGCAGGAGCATTAGACTCGGAAAAGTACTTTGTATTTTTATTAAACCTAGGGGTCTCATGTTTTTGAGAAAATATTAATTTTGTGTAAATATTAGTGAGATTTTTGAGTGATTAAATTATATTTTTAATTAATTATATGTGAGGATTTGTTAATGTTTCCAAATAATTGGAAAACATGAGAGAAATTAGACTTGAGATATTTTAGAATTAATGATGAGGCCTAAGATAGATTTAGTTTCAAGATTTTAGGGATAAAATCTAGATTGTAGGGGTGCTGAGATATTTGGGGACTTTGTTGAGTGATTAAAGGGATTTGAACCTAAATTGGTTCAATTCAATTTTTATAAATTAATGAGCCTCAAAGGCCAAATAGATCAGCGCAGAATAGGGTGATTTAGAGGTGTGGTTTGGACAACAAAGTTTGTAAGCCTACGAGGTTTTGTAAAAGGGCCATCGATTTGAAAATCTGGCCATGGACCAAGAGGGTTTTTGTATTGTTTGCATTTGATTATATCAATGAGGAATTTGTTTTGAAAATTTTGTGTGACATATATATATTCTTGGTCGAGCTTGGTAGGAAGATGTTTGAATTCTAAATTTATTCATATGATAAACTTGTAACAGAAGAAGCTCTGCATATGAAAGAAGGATCGATGTTATCTAAACATCGACTTTATGTTTTGAAGGTTGCAGAAGTTAGAGAAAGCACACATTTGAAATGAAAATGCCAAGTAGCAATTTCCAAGAGTTTAAATGGCAATTCGAAAGCCATCAATCATGAATTGAAGGCCTGTTGAAATCGTGGATTGAATAAGATGGATAACCCAAGCAAAGAGCAGTGGAATTTCATTTAATTTGAGTCCTGGCTGAGATCAAATCCTCAAGAGTGAGTTGCGTGTTGACAGGTTTTAAATTATGTGTGAAAAAATGAAGCAGAGCCGATGTGTATTCAAGCATCGCTCTGAGGTTGAAAAGAACTGCAACGAATCTGATTGGATGGAGATTATTTGCAGTCGTAAGGTTGCGGAGAAAATATCTCTATTTTCCATAGCAAGAAGTATATCTATTAAGCGTCTTATTAAACGTGCAGAGGAACCATCGTTAACGATGAAATTGAAGTCGATTTCATGGATGGCGCAATCGCTTTAAGGAGAATCTGACTAAACTGTTGTGTAAGAGTGCAGAATCCATATTTGAAATCATGTTTTGGGTTTATTTGTGGGTTTAAACCATAGGTGCTTGGCATGAGTTAAAATTGCAGTGTTCAGGAGCTTCAGATTAAGATATAGTTCCAGATTGAAGTGGACCTGAGTTGGAAAAAGAAGGAATTCGATTTATATAAATCGATATTGATTCTTATTTTTATGTCACGGTACAAAGAGTCGATGAGGTGCAGCCTTTTGACAAAAGACGTATGCAGTGTGAACGTATTTTCATTGATGTTTGGTTGTTGAATGTGCAACGACAAAGGAGAACACAGTTGTTAAATGCTAAGTGAATGGTAAATGCGTTGGATTGGTGATGGAGAGGAAGGCGTTCAATTATAAGGCGGATTGCAAAGGTGTGTAGTGAAGTTTTGAAGCGGGAAAGGAGCGCAACTCATTTAGAAGTAATACAAAACCAGCGTTGGCGAAATCTAATAAACGCTGACTGTGGAATTTCGGAAGGAGAAGCGAGCTTACAGAGATTAAGTTTTAATGCAGCACTTAGCATGGTCGAAGTTACATTGTAAGTGATCAAATGGTTACAAGGTAAGAGAAATTGAAGTTTGTTAGATTGAAATGGATATGCGTTGGGCTCATTGCGCTGATAATGTAGTCAGCATTTGATCTTAATCGAAGTCTGGTTTTTCATGGTTGCCATAGCTGGAAGTTGGTGTGTGGTTATTAAACAAGTGGAATGATAAGTTTTAAAAACTTATTAAATATTCATAACATCAGATTTGGGGTGTGGGGATATGTTAGGGTTGTTATGTGAATAAAAATACTTGAGGTTTAATTATATGACTGTTGGGTTTGGTTAAGATGTACGTCAAATGTGAAATCAAGAAATAATGATATGGGTTTGGCATGAATGAGAGAAAGCTTCCACTTATGTAATGGTTTCATAACCAAGTATTATATATATTGAGGGAAGCTTCTTGAAGGTTTAATGTATGAGCTTCTGTATGATAGATTTTTATTTGGGTCGTATTAAAATCTGTTTTTCATAAACCATAAAAAGTTGTGAACAGATGTTACAAGCTTCCGCAAATGATAGTGTGTGAAATTGCCCAGACTTGGAGTTTTATTTGGGCAGTTATTGAGATGCATTTTTATATGCATGGTATTGGAGAGATTCTGGGTTTTGTAGGGTTTTCCTGCATCAAGTGGTATCAGAGCGGGGAATAGCTCTGTGTGAAGATTCAAGTTTTTAAATTGAATTAATTGCATGTGTTAAGATCAGATTTTAAAACTAATGAAGATTGCAGCACAGGGATGCAGTGCAGTTGAAGATGTGAAGCAAGATCAATAGGATCTTGGAGGTGAGTTAAAGATCATTATTATTGAACTCTGGTTTGGAAGTTATGCTTGACAAATTCAAGTTGCAAGCAGGTTGAAGAAAATCTCAGCA
This sequence comes from Pinus albicaulis, assembly GCA_034641835.2. NCBI lineage: Eukaryota > Viridiplantae > Streptophyta > Pinopsida > Pinales > Pinaceae > Pinus > Pinus albicaulis. Next base: position 26,615,329 of record CM076569.1, on the reverse strand, counting down.
GAAAGAAGAAAATCAAAACTGGAGAGCAGTGATGAAGGAGTCCAGCAAGGGATTCTAAGAGAGAGTGGTAGAACCTGAAGATTCAATAGAGGTTGAATAAAGTTGCAGATGAGTGAAGCCTGAAGGAGCAGTGAAGAAATGCTCAAAAGGTTCCAGTAGAGGACCGGTGATTACCAAAAGACCAGATCCAGAGGAAAAGATTGGTGAGGTAAGTGGCAGCAAGAGAGATTGTTGTTGTAGAGGCTTGGTGCAACTCATGGGTGAGAAACTCATGGCGAAGAAGATGACTACTGAAAGTCATAAAGGAGAGAGCAGAGGTTCAGAGAGAGGCCACAGTAGAAAGAGGGAGAAAGAAGATGCCAAGGCAAATGGCATAAGACAACAGTTAGCTGATGTAGAATATGACAAAGAGTTAGCTGAGATCAGGAAACAGTTTGATAAACTGAAGATGAGGATAGAGGAAATCCAAAGAGTGGGTTGGCTCATGAGGAAGAGAGTGAAATGGAAGAGACTACAAGTAAAGAGGGATCAACAGATAAACATGCAGTTAACAAAAGAGCTGAGGGAGCTCGAGCAGATGATGAGTATACAGTTGAGACATGAAGAACTCAGACCAACTGAGTTGAAAGTGGAGGTTTCCATTGGTGAAACAGAAGAGGAGATCATGGATGATTTCTTGAACTATTGGGTAAATCCAGATCAGCTGAATAATGTAAAACCTTGTATTTTTATAGCTGAAAAATGTGATGTGAGTACAAGTTTTACTGAAGAGGATGCACAATCTTGTGAAGCTGTCACAAGTATGGAAAATAATCTTTCAGGAGATAAATACTCTGAAGAAGAAAGCAGTGATGTGTTTGTACTTGAAGCTGTTCCAGTACAAGAGGAAGTTCTTGTGAATGAAGAAGTGGATCAATCTAAAGCACTGATAAGTGAAGCAACAGTTGAGACTGTTGAAACTTGTAGTTTTCAAACTGACAAGTTGTGTATGAATGCAAGGATGGTACATGATGATGATATGCTTCAGCAATGCCGCAGAGAAATTTCGTTTCTGGAATAGTTTTTGATAAATTCAGAGTATGACAGGGAGATTACAGTAGAAGGTAGAGTTCATTACGGTGAACAAGAGGAGAAAGACATCATGGAGACAAATGGTGTGAGAGAAAGACTAGTTGATAGTCTTGAGAATTCTTCAGAGAATTCTTTGAAAAGTTTGGATCATCATATTGATGTGCTGATTGAGATGGAAAATTCAGGACAACATACTGAAATGCTGGCAAAGGAGGACAAGGCACCGAGGCCTTATGATTTTTATTTTAACAAGTGTTTTGTGAATGCAGGTATTGTTGCAGGTGCTGAAGAAAATTTGACTCAGTTGAGAAGTCAAATGAAGGCAGAAGAAAATTCTATGGAAATTTAAAATCCATGGGATGAGGACGTTATGTTGCTGGAAATGATGCTGAATAGTCAAAATTCAGTGCAGGAAGAATCTCAATTTCAGGATTGGAAATTTCAGATGCAGGGTGATGAAGATAGAAGAAGAAAGTACAAAATGTACCAAACCAGTAAGTTGTTGATAGGAGAAGGCAGAGAAGAAGTTTTCTGTTTCAGAAAACAAGAGGGCATGGATGATTGGGTAGCAGTAAGAACTGAGCGAGTAAGAACAAAAGTAAACATAGAAGCCAGAGCTCAGCATGCAGCAAGAAATCAACAATCTGAAGATTTATTGGACAGAGAAATTGAATTAATTAGAAGAATCATGATGAAAGTATCTCAGAGGAAGATATCAGCAGGAAAGAAGAGAAGCAGCAGCAGCAGCAAAATGAAGACAGAGACAGATTGTAAAAGTGCAACTAGTGGAGCAAGGCAGCATAAGATATGGAGACCTGGAGAAAAGCAAAAAATAGTAGATATAGATGATAAGTTACAGAACAAAGTGTGGGATCCAGGTAGATAAAGAATTAAACGCATGATCAGGAGATCATGATCATTTTCAACCTTGGGAGTCTGATGCAGGAGCATTAGACTCGGAAAAGTACTTTGTATTTTTATTAAACCTAGGGGTCTCATGTTTTTGAGAAAATATTAATTTTGTGTAAATATTAGTGAGATTTTTGAGTGATTAAATTATATTTTTAATTAATTATATGTGAGGATTTGTTAATGTTTCCAAATAATTGGAAAACATGAGAGAAATTAGACTTGAGATATTTTAGAATTAATGATGAGGCCTAAGATAGATTTAGTTTCAAGATTTTAGGGATAAAATCTAGATTGTAGGGGTGTTGAGATATTTGGGGACTTTGTTGAGTGATTAAATGGATTTGAACATAAATTGGTTCAATTCAATTTGTATAAATTAATGAGCCTCAAAGGCCAAATAGATCAGCGCAGAATAAGATGATTTAGAGGTGTGGTTTGGAAAACAAAGTTTGTAAGCCTATGGGCTTTTGTAAAAGGGCCATTGATTTGAAAATTTGGCCATGGACCAAGAGGGTTTTTGTATTGTTTGCATTTGATTATATCAATGAGGAATTTGTTTTGAAAATTTTGTGTGACATATATATATTCCTGGTCGAGCTTGGTAGGAAGATGTTTGAATTCTGAATTTATTCATATGATAAACTTGTAACAGAAGAAGCTCTGCATATGAGAGAAGGATCGATGTTATCTAAACATCGACTTTATGTTTTGAAGGTTGCAGAAGTTAGAGAAAGTGCACATTTGAAATGAAAATTCCAAGTAGCAATTTCCAAGAGTTTAAATGGCAATTGAAAGCCATCAATCATGAATTGAAGGCCTGTTTAAATCGTGGATTGAATAATATGGAGAACCCAAGCAAAGCGCAGTGGAATTTCGTTTAATTTGAGTCCTGGCTAAGATCGAATCCTCAAGAGTGAGCTGCGTGTTGACAGGTTTTAAAGTCTGTGCGAAAACATGAAGCAAAACTGATGTGTATTCAAGCATCGCTCTGAGGTTGAAAAGAACTGCAATGAATCTGATTGGATGGAGATTATTTGCAGTCGTAAGGTTGTGGAGAAAATATCTCTGTTTTCCATAACAAGAAGTAGATCTATTAAGCGTCTTATTAAACGTGCAGAGGAACCATCGTCAACGATGAAATTGAAGTCGATTTCATGGATGGCGCAATCGCTTTAAGGAGAATCAGACTGAACTGTTGTGTAAGAGTGTAGAATCAATATTTGAAATCGTGTTTTGGGTTTATTTGTGGGTTTAAACCATAGGTGCTTGGAATGAGTTAAAATTGCAGCGTTCAGGAGCTTCAGATTAAGACTTAGTTCCGGATTGAAGTGGACCTGAGTTTGAAAAAGAAGGAATTCGATTTATATAAATTGATATTGATTCTTATGTTTATGTCACGGTACAAAGAGTCGATGAGGTGCAGCCTTTTGACAGAAGACATATGCAGTGTGAACGTATTTGCATTGATGTCTGGTTGTTGAATGTGAAACGGAAAAGGAGAACAAAGTTGTTAAATGAGTGAATGGTAAATGCGTTGGATTGGTGATGGAGAGGAAGGCGTTCAATTAGAAGGCGGATTGCAGAGGTGCGTAGTGAAGTTTTGAAGCGGAAAAGGAGAGCAACTCATTTAGAAGTAATACAAAACCAGCGTTGGCGAAATCTAATAAATGCTGACTGTGGAATTTCGGAAGGAGAAGCGATCTTACAGAGATTAAGTTTTAATGCAGCGCTTAGCATGGTCGAAGTTACATTGTAAGTGATCAAATGGTTACAAGGTAAGAGAAATTGAAGTTTGTTGGATTGAAATGGATATGCGTTGGGCTCATTGCACTGATAATGTAGTCGGCATTTGATCTTAATCGAAGTCTAGTTTTTCATGGTTGCCATAGCTGGAAGTTGGTGTGTGAGTATTAAACAAGTGGAATGATAAGTTTTAAAAACTTATTAAATATTCATAACATCAGATTTGGGGTGTGGGGATATGTTAGGGTTGTTATGTGAATAAAAATCCTTGAGGTTTAATTATATGACTGTTGGGTTTGGTTAAGATGTAAGTCAAATGTGAAGTCAAGAAATAATAATATGGGTTTGGCATGAATGAGAGAAAGCTTCCACTTATGTAATGGTTTCATAACCAAGTATTATATATATTGAGGGAAGCTTCTTGAAGGTTTAATGTATGAGCTTCTATATGACAGAGTTGTATTTGGGTCGTATTAAAATCTGGTTTTCATAAACCATAAAAAGTTGTGAACAGATGTTACAAGCTTCCGCAAATGATAGTGTGTGAAATTTCCCAGACTTGGAGTTTTATTTGGGAAGTTATTGAGATGCATTTTTATATGCATGGTATTGGAGAGATTTTAGGTTTTGAAGGGTTTTCCTGCATCAAAAGATATAAACACTGCCATCACAAGATTTTGGGCCAAATACAAAGTATTATCAGAAGCAGTTTTACCAGACATTCATGCATTGAACGACAAATTAATGCCGCAGAAGGATTATGATCAGAAAATCAGAGCTCATGCTAAGGAGCAAGCTAAATAGCCTTTGCCTCAAGGAACTCCAAGTGGCAAAGTACTACTTCAATATTTTGAAAATTTGTTCTTTTTGGAAAATGAAATCAAGCATATGTTCATAGTAAAGCCAAATTTTGCCAAATATACAGAGGCTCATGAAAGTTACATGAAACTAAAGAATATGAAGATCCCCACTGCTGAATAGTGACAAGAATTCACAGATCTGATGTGAATTTGACAGGTAAAGGACAAGAAAATCACATAAAAAGTCATATTCTACTGTTACTTTATGGTGAAAAAATCATTGTCAAAGTGTATCAGGGCCAAAGTGTATCGGTAAAATCAAATTGTTACCGCTGGTCATTTTTCAATTACAGCAGTGAAACAGTGAAAAGCAGAGATAAAGAGTATCAGAACAAAAGATGAAAAGGAAGAGTATTCTACAATTCATCTTCCACGAGATAATGTCTCACTTGCCAGCAACGCTTACAGCACATCAGAAAACCTTTTTTAATTAGAATAATCAGTTCTATTTTTCCTTGTAAAAGAGGACAACTTGCAAACTGTTTTGCTGTTGTCCCTCTTCTTATGTTACATTTCCTATTTTTCCTTAAAGCATTATCTAAAACTTTGAGATATTTTGTAAACAATTTATGTGTATAAATACTTCATTATTCGAAGTATTAAGTGTGGAATAATATTTCTCAAGACTACTATAGTCATTTTGCTGGATATATTGAAGTTGGTGTGAGTCAATTAGCGAGGCAGCAGACTAGAAACGAGATTAGAGACATCATAACTAAGGATTCTCGTGGTGACAAGATAAGTCTCGTATTTTTTCCTATTTTCAGTGTTATTCTTTAAAAGTTTACATACATTCATTTGATGTATTTCTATTCTTTAATGATCAACTAAGTTGAAATTAAACAGGATTAGTGATAATAAGCTCCCTATTTTAAACTAGTTGGAATTTTTATGTTTTCTGCTTGATAACCGGACTATAGAATTCTTAATTGCTCTAGGTCCCAGTTTGATCCCCTCCTTCAATCTTCCTTTCTGTAACTAAAGGATTCTTAAGTGCCCTTTTGTTCAGATTTCACCCATTCCATCAACAAAGCCTATTCAAAGCCTTAGAAGGTCATCTATCTTGCCCTTAGTACATTTGCATCTTTAAGTATTATTTCCTAGCTCTGCTTGCCTAGAGAGTTGAATCCATTGCCCAATGTTCTAGTAGATCCCTCTGGTTTACCTTGAAACACTTTTTATTCCTACCACACTTCTAAAATCAGTCCTATTGCAAACTCATAGCTAGTCTAAAACCCTTTACCAAAATAAAGCTAAATTTTTAGGAGAGATCCCTCTCCGGAGCTCAGGAAGGCTAGATCTTGAATTCCCAAAGCGGTTCTTGGTTACCCTTGGTTTTCTTAACTACAAAAATCCCCATCCCACAACCTGAGAATTACTAGGATGATAACAGATTCTACGCGTTTCTCGGGAGTGGGAGAGTGGCTGGAAAAAGTGCTGGAGGAGGAGCCATCAATTGATTCAAGACGATTTTACTCTCCTCAATGATAATGACCCAAGAGAGCCCCTCTTTTCCCACTACGGATAATGCAATGGCAGAGTCTAGGAGCCATTGAAAATCTGGGAAAGGGTTAGAAGTTCAGGAGGAATAGGATCACATAGGGCCGTTCGAAGGAGTCAAGAATCACACGGGGGTTGAGGGAGAGGAGGTAAATGGGGGGTAGATTCGCAGGATGGAGAATGTGTAGCTCCTCGTAGGAGCAGGGGCTTCGCAATCGATGAGAAACTAGAGCGGAGAGAGGGGAGCGAAATTCAAGGGAAACAGGATGAGTGAGGAAAGGGGCAGATGGTTAAGCATTATAAAGGTGCGGGTATGAGTTTTGTGAGGATGGCCATGAGTGTCCTTCACATGTTTATGTGTGCGGTAATTAAGAGCCTGTACAAGCTCCGGGGGTAGCGATATGGCTGCGATATTGGCTAGTCATGGTGGACATGATAGTGGTGGCTGCGAAGTGATCTTCAGGGTAGGGTGACGTAGGACCTGTCCTCTCTTCACTGTTTCTGGTACTGCGGGGTGCGTGTGAGAGGTTAACGGTAATTGGATCCACTGCAGGTGAAGCTCTGCGATGGGGATTTCTGTTATCCAGGAGGGGTGAGATTTGATTAACACTCTTGTTTGTTCTGTCACTCACATCCGAGGAATCCCTTGGGCTTATTAATCTCTTGAGTTTAAAATATTAATTCTTAGGGTTTATTAATTTCTTAGGTTTTTGAGTTTAAAATATTATGTCTTAGGGTTAATTAATCTCTTGTGTTTTTAAAATCGATCCCTTGGCTTTATTGATCCCTTAGGTTTTAATATTTATCCATTGGGGTCACCAATTCCTTTGGTTTATAATATTAAACCATTGGGTTTATTAGTTCTTTCGGTTTATAATATTAATAATCCCTTGGGTTTACTAATCGATTGATTTTAAAATATTGATTCTTATGGGTTATTAATTTCTTAGGTTTTTGAGTTTAAAATATTAATTCTTAGGGTTTGTTAATCTCTTGTGCTTTTAATATTGGTCCCTTAGCCTTATTGAGCCCTTAGGTTTTTAATATCTTTCCCCCTTGGGTTCACATATTCCTTTGGTTTATAATATTAAACCCTTGGATTTATTAGTTCTTTTGATTTATATTATTAATAATCCCTTGGGTTTATTAATCTCTTCAGTTTAAAATATTAATCCTTATGGTTTATTAATTTCTTAGGTTTTTGGGTTTAAACTATTAATTCGTAGGGTTTATTAATCATTTGAGTTTAAAATATTCATTCTTAGGGTTTATTAATTTCTTGGTTTATAATATTAATATTTATCCCTTAGGTTTATTATATTTTTCCGTTGGGTTTATAATATTAATCGCTTGTGCATATTTGTTCCTTAATTTTATAATTTTAATAATTCCTTTGGTTTATAATATTAAACTCTTGGGTTTATCAGTTATTTGGATTTACAATATTAATAATCCCTTGGGTTTATTAATATCTTGAGTTTGAAATATTAATTCTTAGGGTTTATTAATGTCTTAAGTTTATTAATTCTTAGAGTTTATTAATCTCTTGTATTTTTAATATCGATCCCTTGGCCTTATTGATCACTTAGGCTTTTAATATTTATTCCTTGGGTTCACTGATTCCTTTGGTTTATAATATTAAACCCTTAGGTTTTTTGTTCTTTTGGTTTATAATGTTAATAATCCATTGGATTTATTAATATCTTGAGTTTAAAATATTGATTCTTATGGTTTATTAATTTCCTAGGTTTTTTAGTTTAAAATATTAATTCTTAGGATTTATTAATCTCTGTTGTTTTTAATATTGATCCCTTGGGTTTTTAATATTTATCCCTTAGGTTCACCAATCGCTTTGGTTTATAATATTAAATCCTTGGGTTTATTATTTCTTTTGGTTTGTATTATTAATAATCCTTGGATTTATTAATCTCTTGAGTTTAAAATATTAATTCTTAGGGTTTATTAATATCTTGAGTTTACAATATTAATTCTTAAGGCTCATTAATTTCTTAAGTTTTTGGGTTTTAAATATTAATTTTTAGGGTTTATTATTTCTTGGTTTATAATATTAATATTTATTTCTTGGTTTCACTTAAACCCTTGGGTTTATTTCTTCTTTTGGTTTATAATATTAATAATCCCTCAGGTTTATTAATCACTTGAGTTTAAAATATTAATTCTTAGGGTTTATTAATCTCTTTTGTTTTTAATATTTATCCCTTAGCTTTATTTATCCCGTAGGTTTTTAATATGTATCCCTTGAGTTCACCGATTTCTTTGGTTTATAATATTAAACCTTTGGGTTTATTAGTTCTTTTGGTTTATAATATTAATAATCCCTTGGGTTTATTTTTATTTTTCTAAATTATGCTAATTCTATCATGAAAACATAGTGTTACAAAACTGCCACAGTTCAGCTATGGAAGCCTGAAAACTGGGCTTGATGTCCATGCGTTAAAAAAAAATCGAACTGCCCAGAGTGGGAAACCAGTTCTTTGAAGAGTTGCTCCACCACCCTTGAGAGGGAAACCGGTGCATTGTTCATTACATACATCATTATAAAACAAAAATACAAGAGTAACTGGCAGCTGCTGCTGTTGTAGAAAGCTAGTGAAAACAGAGGATTTCCAAAACAGTAAAGCGAGAGTACCATGAGGAACTAGGACAGGCTGGAATTACTGGTCGCGAGCTAGAGAAGGTGGCTCCTCCACTATATGACACCAATACTCGCTTTTCGAATCTTCAGCATCACCTTTCTGTTCGCCATCTTTGCGCATGGTATCTGCGTCCACCTGCATGGGATGTTTGCCCAAGTCTGGAAGTGCTGAGCCTGGGGTCTCCTCTGGTTTCTCAGGAGCATTCGCAGCCAGCTCAGGGCTGAGGCTCAGGTGAGGAGGGTTAGGTCCAGAAAAGGGAGTAGGACTGCGGGTCGCTTCCTCTCTTAGGGTGACTGTTACTAATACAATGACAGAAGGTTGGTTTAAAGCACAATCAAAGTGTAGCTCTGCCTTCTGAGAGGTTTGGCGAAGGGTGGGACAATCTAAAGTAGGCTGGACAGGAGAATCCGGACGGCGCGGAGTAGACGGAGGAGGCGGATATGGCTGGGCTGCATGCGCAAAGCCAAAATGGCTGTCGCGACCACGGTGGCTGCGAGTGATAGGAGGGTGCCTCCACTCAGTAGTCTCAAAGGAGGTTTCTACCTCAGAGCTCGTGGAAGGACGTGAACGCGTAGGCCTTCCACAATTCCCCCCCCCTACGATAGCGCATCCGGTGGCGTAGCCTAGGCATGGCTAAAGCAAGATTATGAGCTTGCGTGAGACACAAAAATCTGGAAGAGGACGGAGGGAGCCTGCAAAGGTCATCACAGTGGAAAGGCAAACAAGAATAGGAGCAGTAAGATGAACTTTGGGTGAAATGAAAACCAGAAGCGGTCTCCAAGAAACAGAACAAAGAACAACGTCGCCCTGTCTGCATGCGAGCGCTTGGCTCGGCGCAGGCCGCAGGGAAAGCACTCCACAGAGGATGCTGATGGCGGATGCACTCGAAGCAGGAGTAATTCGAATCGCCCAGACTGAAATCCATAATGAACCAGCAGAGCAGGAAAGGAATGAGAAATTGTCGGCGGTGAGGAGTAAATGCGCGAGGGACTGGCATAGTAATGGTGTTGTTAATGGAGCCACAGGGGGCCATATGGCCACCCCATGAAAGACTCCTCGGGATGAGGCCGGGGGCCAATGTCCCGTCAGATATCCATAACATCCGCATCCGGAAATAATCCCTTGGGTTTATTAATCTCCTGAGTTTAAAATATTAATTCTTAGGGTTTATTAATTTTTTAGGTTTTTGAGTTTAAAATAATAATTCTTAGGGATTATTAATCACTTGGGTTTATTAATAATTTGTATTTATAAAATTACTATGTTGGGTTTATAATATTAATAATCACTTGGATTTATTGATGTTTTATGTTTATCATATTAATAATTCTATAGTTTTGTTGATCCATTGAGTTTAAAAAATTAATCCCTTGAGTTTTCTAATTATTTGGGTTGGTAATATTAGTCCCTTCCATTTATTAAATCCCGATATTAGGTGTTAAATATCACTCATACACTTTAATATTAATGCATGGTCCAATGTCACATTATGAAAAACATTATCTCAATATGAAAATAAACCAAGGGTGGCCATTGTTAATCATCGTTAGTCATAGTCGATCAAGGTCTTCCATGGTCAAATGTCACATTGTGAAAAATATTGTCTCAATATGAAAATCAACCATGAAAAACATGGTCATTCTTCATCCAACATCACATTGTGACAACAATAGTCTCAATGTTTAAATCAAGCATGGTCATCCATATTTATTTTACGGTTTATAGTATTTGTCTAAGGGTTTTTATATGCTTCACATTTATAACATTAATCTCTCAGGTTTAATATTATTCCCTTTGATTTATAATATTAATAATCATGTGAGTTTATCAATCCTTTGTGTTTAAAATATTAATTTGTAGGCTTTATTAACCTCTTGTGTTTTTAATATTGATCCCTTGGCCTTATTGATCCCTTAGGTTTTTAATATTTGTCCCTTGGGTTCACCAATTCCTTGGGTTTATAATATTAAACCCTTGGGTTTATTAGTTCTTTTTGTTTATAATATTAATAATCCCTTGGGTTTATTTATTTTTATGAATAAGATTAATTCTATTAAGAAATCACATGGTAAAATATGAGATTACAATCAAGAGAGGCAAGAAACTAGCCAACTGGAAATGATAAAATATCAACCTCGGTCTCGAAGAGTGAACAAGAAATAAGAAAAAGAGCCATCAAGCGTGACTAGGAAACAAAAGAAGATAGAAACTGGTTTCTTCCCAGAATGGGCAGAAACCTCGATGTGAAATTTTTTTCCTTTCTTTTTGTTGACTTTGACCCATCCAGAATGGTGTGGATGTGTTATGAAACCAGCTCCAAAAATAGAAGAAAAAGAGTTCAATGCCTCAGAAATCATCCACTTCGAGGGGAAACCTCCAAAAAATTACATAAATGAACAATTCTTGGATGCTACAAATGAATAAAACCTGCTTCTATATATAAGAGTCCATGGGGCCACAATATAATCCTAGCCAACCTAACAATAATAATTTAAGGGCACAATAATAACAATATTGGGGTTAAAGGGGTACAATAATAAAAATAATGGGGGCTATACTAATAACAATAAAGGACTAAACTAGTAATATAGGGACCTAACATGCCCCTCTCCTTCAAAAAAGTGTTGTACTCAACGCTTGAGTAGCTCTGGGTGCTCCGATATAAAATTCTCATCCTCCCATGTATAATCTTCAGTGGGTAAGTTCTTCCACTTGATGAGATACTCTGAAATTGATCGATTTTGTAGTTGTCGAGTTCTTGTTTCCGTGACCGCTTTAGGTTCCAATATGATTTTTCCTTCCTCATCAAGTTCTAGAAATATTGTTTAAACTGGAAGATTTTCACCTATAACCTTCTTTAAACATGAAACATGGAAACTAGATGCACTCGTGAAGAAGAAGGAAGCTCCAATTTGTATGCAATAGTACCAATATTTTGCAACACCTTGTAAGGACCATAGAACTTTGACGATAATTTATTATCCTTCTTAGCTTTCTTGAGGGACATTTTTTTTTATGGTTGTAGCCATAAAAATACCTAGTCTCCAACATCAAAACTTCTCTCACTGCGATGTTGATCTACCTGTTGTTTCATTCGATTTTGTGCCAAATTTAGGCCATCCTTTAAGATTTGGAGAACTTCTTGTTGATGCTCGATGTGATATTCCACTACTTGAACCTTAGAATTTTCTCTTAAGTATGATGTGATGGATGGTGGATGATATCCATAAAGTGCCATAAATGGGGTCATTTTTGCTGCAATATGGAAGGAAGTGTTATACCACCATTCAGCGAGAGGTAACCACTTGACCCATTTTGTTTGTTTATCATATACAAAACAACGAATATATCCTTCCAAAAATTTATTCACTATCTCATTTTGACCATTGGATTGAGGATGATAAGATGAACTATGAGCTAGTTGAGTACCCAAATAAGAAAACAACTTCGTCCAAAAATTTCCAGTAAAAATGGGATCTCTGTCACTTACAATAATCTTTGGGTTTCCATGTAGCTTTTGAATTGTGTCCATAAATGTAGTAGCAACTGTACTTGCTTTAAATGGATGAGATAATGCACAAAAGTGTTCATATTTGGTAAGTTTATCTACTACCACCATGATGACACTCTTTCCTTCGGACTTGGGTAAACCTATGATAAAATCCATTAAAATCTCCTCCCAACATTGACTTATAATGGATAAAGGTTGTATAAGACCCGGGGTCTTAATTGTCTCAACTTATTTTGCTCGCAAACCAAACATTCTGCTACAAACTTTTGAATATCAGATTTAAGGCCATATCAAAAAAATTCTTTCTTCACCCTGTGGTAAGTTTTTAAAAATCCTGAGTGACCTCCTAAAGGAGAAGTGTGCAATTCAAAAAGAATCTTTTGTTTTAGTTGGGAACTCTTACAAAGATATAAGCGATATTTGTATCATAAGGAATCATTTTTCCAACTAAATGTATCAGATGCACTAGGATCTTGCTGCAAATTTTGAATGAGTGTCCACACTTCTTCATCCTTCATCCATTCATCCCTTTGTTTGGTTATCCAATCCGGTTGGATAATAGAAATGGCACAAAGAAGTGCTTCCACATCTTCATTATTTCGTGAGAGTGCATCTAAAACAACATTTAGCTTCCTTTTTTTGTATATTATTTCAAAGTCATAACCCAACATCCTTGTGACTCATTTTTGCTGCTCTTTTGAAGATAGTATTTGTTCCAAAAAATGTTTAAGACTATCATGATCAATTTTTACCTTGAAGTGTCTTCCCCTTAGGTAAGGTCACCATTTCTTTAGTGCATGTAGTATTTCTAACATTTTATTCTCATAAATAGCTTTCTGTAAATACTTTCCTTTGATTGGAAAACTTTCAAAATAAATGGGTCTTCCTTATTGCATTAAAATAGCACCAATTCCATTTCCTAAGGCATCACATTCCACAATAAAGGTTTTTGTGAAATATGGCATAGCTAAGACTGGTGCTAGGCACATTACCTCTTTAAGATGTTAAAAGGCCTTAGTTGCTTCAGGATTCCATGAAAATGCATATTTCTTCAATAATGTTGTTAGAGGTTCTGCTATTATCTGATAATTCTTAACAAACTTGCGATAATACCCTGTTAACCCAAGAAATCCTCGCAACTGCTTTATGGTTGTGCGGACTTTCCATTCCTTAATGGATTTAATTTTGTTAGGGTATACCTTAACACCCTCGTGAGATGCAATATGACCCATATATTCCACCTCTTGTGCTCCAAAGAAACATTTGGATGCTTTTGCATATAATTGTTTCTCCTGCAATAGTTTGAGTACCCTGTCGACATGTTGAACATGATCCTTCCAAGAACTATTGTAGATTAGTATATCATCAAAAAATACTAGCACAAATTTTATAAGGAAGGGTTTGAAAATGGAATTCATCAACCCTTGAAATGTAGAAGGTGCATTGGTAAGGCCAAAAGGTATGACCAAAAATTCATAATGACCCTCATGAGTTCGAAATGTTGTTTTTGAAATATCTTCAGTCTTCATTCTAATTTGATGATATCCCGAACGAAGATGGTAAAATAAAATTTTCCATGTAATTCATCCAATAATTCATCAATCACATGAAATTTATCTTTAATAGTGAGCTTATTGAGCTCCCTATAATTCGGACACATGTGCCATGATCCATATTTCTTGTGCACCAATACTACTGGAGCAGAGAAAGAACTTTGACTAGGTTGAATTATACCAACCTCTAACATTTCTGCAATCATACGTTCAATTTCGCTCTTTTGGACATAAGGATATCTATAAGGCCTCATGTTTGGAGGAACACTTCCTAGAATCAAATGAATAGCATGATCATGCTCACGAATAGGTGGGAGTCCTTTGGGAGTTTCAAAAACCTTGGAATGATCGTCCAAGACTTTTTGGAGATCTGCAAAAATAGATGATTTTGATGTTGGAACTTCTAGTGAGCATAATTGTGAAATTACGCCTCATTTTTCTTTCTTCAGAATCTTTGTCATGACATTAGAGCTTATTATCTTTCCCAGCTTCCCTGCGATACCCCATAATTTGACTTCCTTTCCTTCTGAAAAAAATTTCAAGAAAGTTTCTTGAAAATTAAAAGCTACCATCCCCAAAGATTGTAACCATTGTACTCCTAGTACAACATCAGTGCCTCCCATTGGAATGGAAATCATTGGACTATTCAATATATATTCCCCCATGGTTAGCTTGATATTATGGCATTTTCCAGATCAATTTATAGGTCCTCCATTTACAACCATCACTTGACATTCTAGTTCTGGGTATAGGAAACAATTAAATTCCTTGGCTACCTTACAATAAATAATATTATGGGTACTACCCGAATCAATCAACACTATTACATTTTTCTTCTTGATATGTCCTTCTATCTTGAGATTTTGAGGAGTGGCAATTCCTGCCAATGCATTACAAGATATGGTTGAACTCATTTATTCCTCTTCTAGGGTTGTTTCCTCGTGTATATCCTCTTCTTTTGAAGATTCTTGTTCATTTTCTTCTTTCTATTCACAATCTATGTAAAATAATTTCTTCTCAGCACACTTATGACCTTTAGTGTATTTGCTATCACAACTGTAGAAAATCCATTTTGCTCTTTTTTCTTCCAATTGTTGTGGTGTCAACCTTGTAGGTTGTTGAAGTATAGGAGTAGGAACACTTCCATCTTTATAGATGTGAGTGGTAGGCTTCCATGTCGCCATAATTTTACATCCAATTTTTCTTTCCAACCTAAATGCCTTCTGCAATGAATCAGGTTCCCAAACATGAACTTCATGTTGGATGCTATTCTATAAAGTTCCTATGAAGACATCAATCCTGTGTTCCTCTCAAATATCAGTTACCCTTATATTCAATTTTTGGAAGTCCTTAATGTGCTCCACCACTGAACCCTTTTGTTCTAGATTTATCAATTGGCTAAAGAAGGTGTTACTCTTTGTATCCTCATAATGTGTTATCATTTCCTCCATAAAAATTGACCAAGTGACAATTTTTTTATGGGAGCAAAGCCATTGATACCATACAAGTATTCTGTTCTAAGTGTAAATTTGCAATGTGTACCTTTTGTGTGTTTTGCACATTATTGAGATCAAAATATTGCTCCATCTGTAGTATCCATGTTACGGGATCGTTGCCATCAAACTTCCTCATATCCATATTTGGAATATGGTGGTTCTTCCATCCAACATTAGAGTTTATGAAATCAAGATTAACATCTATTTTGTTCTCATCATGAGTTTCTTCTGTTATCACTCAGTAATTTCTCTAGGTTCAAGAAAGAAATAGTCCGAGGTAACCACAAACCTACTTCAAACTCTAGGATCTAGCCTTCCTAGGGTTCAGAGAGGGTTCTCTCTTTAAAGTTTAACTTTGTTTTAATTTGTGAATATTATGATAGTTATGAAAGTGCAATTTTGGTTTTGTTTTATTGGATTTGGTGGGAAAATTTCACTTGCAGGGTAGATAGAGGGAAATCTACTTGTCCATTGGGATATGGAGTTTAACTCAAGCTAGCAGAACTGGGATCAAAGCCTAAAAGGTCAAATGTCTTCAGGGCATGATAGATAACCCTTGGAGATCTTGGAAAATCGGTTTTTGAGATGGTATGATCGGGATAAAGGGAACTTAATGATCCTTTGATACGGAAAAGGGAAGTAGTAGATAGAGGTCAAACGGAAGCGGGAGAAATTAAGGGTTCCCTACACCGGAAATCAGAAGAAAACAAAGAAATGATAACTAGTTAAAAACATGGTGCTATTAACATGTCCTGTAGTAATACTCCTAGTTATACATTCATATTTAGAATTAAAACACAAATGTATGCATGTAACAAAAGAAGATAACAATGACAAGTTTAGAGAGTACTTCACTCCAAATAGCTTATCACAAGGATCCTAAAGTATGATGCCAAATAGTTGATCCAGTTTGCTACTCAAAATCGAAACACAAAGCCTTAAAGTCCAACAAAATATCTATAGTAATCTCCAGCGATTTTATTCCACCAAAATACTTCAAAGAGTGAAGTATTTATACAAATTCTAAACTAGAATATCTTGAAAAAATATCAAGATTGGTTTACAAATATCTCCAACTGTATTACATAAATAGAACTTAATTAAAGGACACTAAAAAACAATGCATCTATTTGGAAATATTTTTTATGTATAGGTGATTACAAAGAGGAGAATTCGAATTTGATATCAACTCTTGGTTGATGATGAGACATTCAAGTCACTAACTGTTTCCTTCCTTTGTGCATTCTGCTCCAAAAATTCTGAAAATTTGGGGTCCAATGATACCTTTTTATTTATCAGTATGAAATAAATGTGTAAAAAGTGAAAGAGGTTATTTTTGATAAATATTTTTTTGAGATAAACCTCTCTCAGTTCCCTAAAATTCTGCTCCAACTGTTCACAATAGGATCTGTAAAAAGATGTGTAAAACAGAGTTTTGCAGAGTCTGAAAAATAGGCTATAAATATGCACATGTATCTCTCATTTTGTAATAACTGTGAAAAAAGTGAGATAAATTTTTGTAGATGGGTCTCTTAGGAACAAAAACCTCCTTCAGTTTTGTAAGATGTATTTCTGATTGGCCACAATCTCCTCTGCAAACATATGACGTAATAGGAATTTTATTTAAAAGAGCTTTCAAATATTGTTTAATATTTCCAAATCCATCATGGCTGTTAGAAAAGTGAGAGAGGTTTTTGTAGTTGGACATATTAGGAACATAAACCTCCTTCAGTTTTGGAAAATTAATCTTGGATTGTCCACAATAGTTTCTGCAAAAGTATGACTTAAACATGCAATTTCTGTAAAAAATGTCCCTTCTTGCTCCGTTTTCATCTTTTAACCTTACTGTTCTTTTAACTATTTTTAATTTCACTTTGGATAAAATTCATTGTTGTTCAAATTATTTTCATCTTTATTTACAAGTTACTACTTCTGTATTTACTTTTACTATTTTACATTGACTCCTCTGTAACTTCTTCTGATTTGACTTTCACTCCGACTTTCATCTGATACACTTTAACTTTGATGCTCTTTGACTGTTCTATTTTCACTGTCACTATGAATTCTTACTTTACTTTGAACTTTAACCTTTAATGTGAGTTCTTCCTTTTACCATGACTATTATGAATGCCTTGTTGAAACTTTACGTTAAAATGCTCTTTTATCTTTCACGGGATGACTGTTCTTTAACTTTGATGCCTGGAATCTTTTAAGGAAAATCCTTTGAATTCATTTCCTTGTAAGTTCTTGGAGTAAAACATATCTTTAACTAGTATTTATATTGTTTATCCAAATTCTCCTTTTGCTAACGACCTGCAAAACAAAATAATTGTTAATGAAACCTTTGCTACAGGGAGGTGATAATGGCTTTAAGTGGTCACAGTACTGGATTTGATTTTGGCACTTTAGAACCTTCAGGATTGCTTGCACTCAGTTTTTTAGGCATTTTGATCTAATTCTGCAAGTTTAGATAGTTTTCAGAAGCAATTTACTTTTAGCAGAGGCTTAAATGGGAAAAACAAGCAAACTATAGTCTCTTCTTTGGGTTTTCTATCAAATTAGGCCTGTCAAAGAGATTTTGAGGCTTTAGAACTGGTTTAAAACAGAAAACAAGGGTTTCCTGAGTCTCTAACTGAGAAATAGGGCTAAAAACTCTTTTGAAAAGGATTACAGAGGCATAAGGTACCTGCAGAGGTTTTCTGGCTTATTTCAGGGCTTGGAATAGACTAATAAATTGTGAAAACTCACCAATTTCTTTAGAAATGGTGCGCAGCAGAGAAACAGGGTTTCTGGGAAAAATTTGCCAGAATTTGGCCTGTTTTTGGGACTTTTAGGCAGTTTTTAATTTCTTTTTTAAAACTCTGAAATTTTTTATTCTGTAAAAAGGTCTTTAAATTTATTACAGGTTCGATTTTTTAAGAAGAATACTTGTTGTAATGCAGGTATCGACCTTTTGGAAAGGTTTCTGAGATTATAAATGAATTGACAGCTTCAATGAATTGTTTGGAGTGATGTGCAGCTCCTCAGTAGTATTTAAAGTTTTAAGGGAAAATGATGCAGGCTCGAGCATGAAAATGGCAGAGAAAATGGATTTAACAGGGATTCTTTCAGTTGGGAGAGGCAATGCAGAGAGTAAAATGGGCAAGAATGATATGAAATAATTTTACAAAGGTTTATTATGCATTCCAGATGTATTAAACTGGCATTGAATGCAAGTCGTATAAGGCGGGAGAGCGGTTTTGAAGTTTCAATGGACAAAAAATGCGAGTGGTTATCGCGTGGCTATTTGGTGGTAAGTTGTTTTTGGCTTAACCCACCCGATCCAATGATTGGATGGCACATGGAGGAGAGAGGAATGGGCGAAACCAGCCATTTCGCGCAGGTTTGGTGGTTGGGTTAACGTGCATCTTTTTCATGCGATTTTGGATGTCAACCGTTGGATATGAAGTTTGTGAGCAAATGGTCCAGATCATTTCGGGCGCTGCGTCGGGATAAGAGTAGTGGGACTGGGCTAATTATATGTAGCGGGAATGGTTTTAGGCTTTATAAAACTATGTTTTAGTAAAGTTTAAACCATTTGGCGTTATATAACATGGCAGAGGGGTAATGTTTTTAAAACATTTGAAAAATGTTTCAAATTTTATATGCGGGTGTGGTTATTATATATTATATAGTTTTAAACCTTTTAATAGTTTTCAAACTATAGGGGTGGGGTATTTAATTAAGGATAAGTTTAGACCAATGGGTTTTGGGAGGGGTTTGATTTGTGCACATGGGGGTATATAATCTTTGGTCTAAACATAAAATAGTGGGTTTTTTGCGGTTTATTTAAATATAATGGGTTTAATAAATATGGGAGGGTACTTCTTAGGGATTTAATAAAAATACGTTAAAAGTTAATATGAAAGGGTAGTGAAATATAATATAAACACATTTTATCTCCAAGTAAAGTGTATATGATAGACAAAGCAATGGAGTGTTGTATTTTTTAATATTTTACACTTTAACTTAGGACAAATAGTATTTTTGGGGTTTTATGAATTCTTTTGGAGGGATGAAATTAATTGTTTTTAGGGTTACAATTTTACTAAGTAAGAATGTGTTTTTACTTAGGAAAAAGGGGTTTTAATGTATGAATGAAGGGTTAATGATGATAAATGTGGGTTTATCATAAGAACTCAATATTTTTAACTAGCCAGTCATCGTGCCTTGGGTCTGGTCCCAACAAAAGTTACAGAAATGTTATAAGCATGTTTTATTGATAGCTTAGAATACTGAATACTCATAGGGGAGGGGAAATTGGTGATTCTACCTTATGATGTCTTATTTACATGATTTCTCAACTGCTTTCTATCTACCCATCTTTATCTCTAACATTTTTTCTTCATTTTGTAGGTGCATTTAGACTCACAACCTTAAAACATTTTCTTTCAAAGCATAAAACTATCTAAATCTACCTTATTTCATCAGAGGGCTCAAATTAAAATGTTGAGCTCCTCATTATTCTCTACCTATCTACTGATTTTTCAAGCTTAAACTGTTTGACAAATCTTTATTCACTATCTAAAACATGAAAATTTAAGATTAAACAGTTTAACTTATCATGGATTATGACATTTATTGACACTCTGTGCATAATCACTATTCTTGCAGTAAAATTAAAAGTAGTGGAATTTGGACTTGCTCACTTTTAGGTCTTATTTTATCTCTTTTTTCGTTTGGGGTCTATTTTTTCTAAGTCCTTTGATCTTTCTTTTAGGACTTTTTTTTTATTTTTTTAATATTTTTCATTTTTTCAAAATATGGGAAAACAACTTGTAGAAAGCAAGGTATGTACATATTTACAAGACTATAAAAATAAATTCAAAATTTATGAATCCTATATTTATAGGACCCTAACAGCGGCATCACATGGGGATGGCATCTTCTCGTGAGATGTCAAAAACATCGTCGACTAGTAGCCTAATCCATTGCGCCAATCCCAAACATGCATATGCTGTGACTAAAAACTCTTGAACTGAATTTAAACCCTTTTCTGCAAACTTAATTTTATTCTGAGACTAAAAAGGTGTTGCAACCTTCAAACCAAACTACTAAATCATCAATATCTTAGGACCTTTTCCTTGGCTTTCAAATCTTAATGAATTATTTCAAACTAGCTAAAAACTGTAAACTGAAATAAGCTGAAGTCCTACCTACATACTCTAATCAGCTCTCTAACTACTGGTTAGGTAAAATGAAACAGCCAATGCAACCATTCAAGCATTATGTACTTTGATAGATTTTGTTGCATGTGCTTGTTGATTATCAAAACTGTAATTCTGTAACCTATTAGAAACTTGTCAACAAATGAGAGGGTAAGGAAATACTTGATTTCCTTTGTTGAATCTAAAAAATTTTCAAAAGGATCTTCAAGGTATATAAACCAATGTTTAACTGATCTAAACAACTATACATCTGTTCGGGATGACCTCCATGCCATGAAACTGAAATCTTATTTTCATCTTTATCTCCCTGCAAACTTTCAGATAAGCCTTGTGATGATATTCCTATTGATTGTAATGTTTGATTGTTGAAACCTTTATCATCTTGATTCTGAAACTCATAGTTAGTTAATGGAGAAAGACTTTGAATGCATTCATTATCCAACGTATTTGCTATTGGATCATGAAAAACTTTGAAAGATTGCTGCAATTTATATATGGGTTTTAATGGAACTCCATAGATTTATAGGGGTTGTTCTTCTTTTAAAAACTGAAATGATTTAGAGCATAATCATATATAAATTTCTTTCAAAATTTTTGAACTTTGTTCTTCACTCCCATATTTGATGTGCATTGTCTGATCACTGTATTTGAGCTGCTGAAACTGAACTTCCTCATCCCACAAACTAGCTAGTGATTTCTCTGTGAAGTTAGCTTGAATTTGGAGAACATAATTATCATCATACTGATCATACTTAGTCAAATCTTCAAAAGAAGGAATGTCATCAATTATACACATTAGATCATCAGATTTCTTTTCCAGCAATCTTGATATATCTTGATTAGATTAGTTGCATTCTATTTGAAGGTCATCATTTTTCTCAATAGGAGTATTATTTGGCAATGGGACTTTTTGGGAAGGTAGAACAACATGAGCATCAACATGTTCTTTTGTCTCTTCATGATAAAAAATTTAGTACATACATCAATATTAAAATAAGTAGAAACAATTTCTTCATTATGTAAATATTTCGAGGATGGTTGCATGTTTAGAAGCAAATTGATTTCTTCTTCGGTGAGGGGAGGTGTAAATATTGCATTCTTGGATTTGAATAACAATTGCTTTTTCTCTTATGTAAAAATTGATCATGAGGTTCAATATTTTCTTTAAATTCATTCAAAACTTTATATGAAACATCATTTGTTACTACAGAGGGGCTTTGTGGATCTTGATTTATCTCATGATCTATTTTATCTTTGATTAACTCCTCTTGATTATCATGACACTTAAATTGAGAATGAAAGTTATGGACTTCTTCTAATAAATCTTCAGGATGCCAATTTCCAAAATCTTCATCAATATTTTTAAGGTAATGTATGAGATCTTCAACTTGATCACAAAAATTTTCAGCTAATGATAAAGACGGAAAATCTTCTTTGTAATGCTCATAAAATACCTTATGAAAATCCTTTAAAGAAAATAAACTAGCAGGTTTGAGAGCTTCATACCATTCCCTTGCTTGTCCTTCTAAGGTTTCCATGAATATCTTCATGAGGTAATCATCATGCCAATCACCCTTCAATCTCCATGAGTGTATATGAAATTTAATGAGATGTACAAAGGATCATCAATATTCTCATTTTGAAATATAGGAAGATTTTTATCCCAATTTACCTTTGGTAGTTTGTGTGGAAATCCAGGTATGTGATCTCTGCTCATTGGACCATACCTGCATTTTATTCTTGGGTCATCTTGTAAATTAGTCATAAAGAAGGGCCATTGTATCTATACAACCAAGCTAGATCCTTCTATAAAGTACAATATACATTGAAAAAATTTCTTAATGAGAAAGAACATAATTTCTTGGATTAATATCCAAGTTGAAAGCCTGATCTTTCCATATTGTTCTTTCAGGTTCATTCCTCCAGTGGAGTCTTGATTGTGAAATTGATTTGGAGTTTCCAGGTAGATGATTTTAACCTTTATGTGTCTGATCACTGTTCACCATCATAGATCAAATCTAAACCTGTAAAATATTTCTGAAGAAAATGTTAGCCGTCCCCAGTATGGTCGCCATTATGTTATCACTCAGTAATTTCTCCAGGTTCAAGAAAGAAATAGTCCAAGGTAACCACAAACCTACTTCAAACTCTAGGATCTAGCCTTCCTAGGGTTCAAAGAGGGCTCTCTCTTTAAAGTTTAACTTTGTTTTAATTTGTGAATATTAGGCTAGTTATGAAAGTGCAATTTTGGTTTTGTTTTTTTGGATTTGGTGGGAAAATTTCACTTGGAGGGTAGATAGAGGGAAATCTACTTGTCCATTGGGCTATGGAGTCTAAGTCAAGCTAGCAGAACTGGTATCAAAGCCTAAAAGGTAAAATGTCTTCAAGGCAATATAGATAACCCTTGGAGATCTTGGAAAATTGGTTTTTGAGATGGTATGATCAAGATAAAGGGAATTTAAGGATCCTTTGATCTGGAAAAGGGAAGTAGTAGATAGAGGTCAAATGGGAGATGGATCAATTAAGGGTTCCCTACATCAGAAATTGGAAGAAAACAAAGAAATGATAACTAGTTAAAAACAGGGTGCTATTAACATGTCCTGTAGTAATACTCCTAGTTATACATTCAGATTTAGAATTAAAACACAGATGTATGCATGTAACAAAAGAAGATAATAATGACAAGTTTAGAGAGTACTTCACTCCAGATAGCTTATCACAAGGATCCTGAAGTATGATGCCAAATAGTTGATCCAGTCTGCTACTCAAAATCGAAACACAAAGCCTTCAAGTCCAAAAAAATATCTATAGTAATCTCCAACAATTTTATTCCACCAAAATACTTCAAAGAGTGAAGTATTTATACAGATTCTAAACTAGAATATCTTGAAAAAAAATATCAAGATTGGTTTACAAATATCTTCAACTATTTTACATAAATAGAACTTAAGTAAAGGACACTAAAAAATAATGCATCTATTTGGCACTATTTTTTATGGATAGGTGATGAAAAAGAGGAGAATTCGAATTTGATATCAACTCTTGGTCGATGACGAAGCATCCAAGTCACTAACTGTTTCCTTCCTTTGTGCATTATGCTCCAGAAATTCTAAAAAATTTGGGTCCAATGATACCTTTTTATTTCTCAATATGAAATATATATGTAAAAAGTGAAAGAGGTTATTGTTGCTAAATATTTTTTTGAGATAAAGCTCTCTTAGTTCCCTAAAATTCTGCTCCATCTATTCACAATAGGCTCTGCAAAAAGATGTGTAAAACAGAGTTTTGTAGAGTCTGAAAAATAGGCTGTAAATATGCGCATGTATCTCTCATTCTGTAATACCTGTGCAAAAAGTGAGATATTTTTCATCGATGGGTCTCTTAGGAACAAAAACCTCCTTCAGTTTTGTAATATTTATTTCTGATTGGCCATCATCTCCTCTGCAAACTGATGACGTAACAGGAATTTTCTGTAAAAAAAGCTTTCAAATATTGTTTAATATTTCCAAATAAATAATGGCTGTTAGAAAAGTGGGAGTGGTTTTTGTAGTTGGACATCTTAGGAACATAAACCTCCTTCAGTTTTGAAAACTTCATCTTTAATTGTCCACAATAGTTTTTGCAAAACTATGACTTAAACATGAAATTTCTGCAAAAATGTCCCTTCTTGCTTCGTTTTCATCTTTTAACCTTACTGTTATTTTAACTGTTTTTAATTTCACTTTGGATAAAATTCATTGTTGTTGAAA
Organism: Pinus albicaulis; assembly: GCA_034641835.2. Classification (NCBI taxonomy): domain Eukaryota; kingdom Viridiplantae; phylum Streptophyta; class Pinopsida; order Pinales; family Pinaceae; genus Pinus; species Pinus albicaulis. Next base: position 26,591,070 of record CM076569.1, on the reverse strand, counting down.
TTATTTTCATTTTTATTTACCATTTATTGCCTCTTTATTTACTTTTACTATTTTACATTGACTACTCTATAACTTCTTCTGATTTGATTTTCATTCTGACTTTCATCTGATACACTTTAACTTTGATGCTCTTTGACTGTTCTATTTTCACTGTCACTGTGAATTCTTACTTTACTTTGAAATTTAACCTTTACTGTGAGTTCTTCCTTTTACCCTGACTATTATGAATGCCTTGTTTTAATCTTTACGTTAAAATGCTCTTTTATATTTCACAGGATGATTGTTCTTTAACTCTGATGCCTGGAATATTTTAAGGAAAATCCTTTGAATTCATTTCCTTGTAAGTTCTTGGAGTAAAACATATCTTTAACTAGTATTTATATTGTTTTATCCAAATTCTCCTTTTTCTAATGACCCGCAAAACAAAATAATTTTTAATGAAACCCTGGTTGCAGGGAGGTGATAATGGCTTTAAGTGTTCACAGTACTGGATTTGATTTTAGCACTTTGGAACCTTCAGGATTGCTTGCATTCTTTTTTTTAGGAATTTTGATTTAATTCTACAAGTTTAGACAATTTGCAGAAGCAATTTACTTTTAACATAGGCTTAAATGGGGAAAACAAGAAAAGTACAGTCTCTTCTTTGGGTTTTCTGTCAAATTAGGCGTGTCAAAGAGATTTTGAGGATTTAGAACTGGTTTAAAACAAAAAACAAGGGTTTCTTGAGTCTCTAACTGAGAAATAGGGTTAAAAACCACTTTGAAAAGGATTACAGAGGCTTACGGTACCTACAGAGGTTTTCTGGCTTATTTCAGGGCTTGGAATAGACTAATAAACTGTGAAAACTCACCAATATCTTTAGAAATGGTGCACAACAAAGAAACATGGTTTCTGGGAAAAATTTGCCAGAGTTTGGCCTATTTTTTGGACTTCTAGGCGGTTTTTAATCGATCTTGTAAACTACGAAACCGTTTGTTCTGTAAAAAGGTCTTTAAATTGATTGCAAGTTCGATTTTTTAAGAAGAATACCTGTTGTAATGAAGGTATCGACTATTTGGCAAGGTTTCTGACTGAATTGACGACTTCAATGAATTGTTTGGAACGATGTGCAGCTCCTCAGTAGTATTTAAAGTTTGAAAGGAAAATGATGCAAGCTCGAGCACGGAAATGGTAGAGAAAATGGCTTTAACAAGGTTTCTTTCAGTTGGGAGAGGCAATGCAGAGAGTAAAATGGGCAAGAATGATATGAAATACTTTTAATTTTTTTTATTATGCATTCTGGATGTATTAAACTAGCATTGAATGCAAGTCGTATCAGGCGGGGGAGTGGTTTTGAAGTTTTAATGGACAAAAACCGCGAGTGGTTATCGCGTGGCTATTGGGTGGTAAGTTGTTTTTGGTTTAACCCACGCGATCCAATGATTGGATGGCACATGGAGGAGAGGGGAATGGGCGAAACCATCCATTTCGCGTGGGTTTGGTGGTTGAGTTAACATGCATATTTTTCATGTGATTTTGGATGTCAACCGTCAGATCTGAAGTTTGTGAGTGAACGGTCTAGATCATTTCAGAAGCTGCGTTGGGATAAGAGTAGTGGGACCGGGCTAATTTTATGTAGCGGGAATGGTTTTAGGCTTTGTAAAACTATGTTTTAGTAAATTTTAAACCCTTTGGCATTATATAACATGGCGGAGGGTTAATGTTTCAAATTTTATATGCGAGCACGATTATTATATATTATATAGTTTTAAACCTTTTAATAGTTTTCAAACTATAGGGGTGGGGTATTTAATTAACGATAAGTTTAGACCAATGGGTTTTGGGAGGGGTTTGATTTGCACACATGGGGGTATATAATCTTTGGTCTAAACATAAAATAGTGGGTTTTTTGGGGTTTATTTAAATATAATGGATTTAATAAATACGAGAGGGTACTTCTTAGGGATTTAATAAAAATATGTTAAAACTTAATATGAAAGGGTAGTGAAATATAATATAAACACATTTAATCTCCAAGTAAAGTGTATCTGATAGACAAAGCAAAGGAGTGTTGTCTTTTTTAATATTTTACACTTTAACTTAGGAAAAATAGTATTTTTGGGGTTTTATGAATGCTTTTGGAGGGATGAAATTAATTATTTTTAGGGTTTCAATTTTACTAAGTAATAATGTGTCTTTACTTTGGAAAAATGGGTTTTAATGTATGAATGAAGGGTTAATGATGATAAATGTGAGTTTATTATAAGAACTCGATATTTTTAACTAGCCAGTCATCGAGCCTTGGGTCCGATCTCAACAAAAGTCAGAGAAATGCTCTAAGCCTGTTTGACTAATAGCTTGGAATACTGAATACTCATAGGGGAGGGGAAATTAGTGATTCTACCTGATGATGTCTTATTTACATGATTTCTCAACTACTTTCTATCTACCCATATTTATCTCTAACATTTTTTTCTTCATTTTATAGGTGCATTTAGACTTGCAACCTTACAAAAATTTCTTTCAAAGCATAAAACTATCTAAATCTACCTTATTTCATCCAAGAGCTCAAATTAAACTGTTCAGCTCCTCATTATTCTCTACCTATCTACTGATTTTTCAAGCTTAGACTGTTTGACAAATCTTTATTCACTATCTAAAACATGAAATTGAAAACATTAAAAGTTAAGATTAAACAGTTTAACTTATCATGGATTATGGAATTTATTGACACTGTGAAATTAGGTCTATCAAAGAGATTTTGAGGCTTTAGAACTGGTTTAAAACAAAAAACAAGGGTTTCCTGAGTCTCTGATTGAGAAATAGGGCTAAAAAACCTTTTGAAAAGGATTACAGAGGCTTAAGGTACCTGCAGAGGTTTTCTGGCTTATTTCAGGGCTTGTAATAGACTAATAAACTATGAAAACTCACCAATTTCTTCAGAAATGGTGCGCAGCAGAGAAACAGGGTTTCTGGGAAAAATTTGCCAGATTTTGGCTTGTTTTTGGGACTTTAGGCAGTTTTTAATTGATTTTTTATAACTCTGAAACTGTTTGTTATATAAAAAGGTCTTTAAATTTATTGCAGGTTCGATTTTTTAAGAAGAATACCTGTTGTAATGCAGGTATCGACTATTTGGCAAGGTTTCTGAGATTCTGACTGAATTGACGGCTTCAATGAATTGTTTGGAATGATGTGCAGCTCCTCAACAGTATTTAAAGTTTGAAGGGAAAATGATGCAAGCTTAGGAATGAAAATGGTAGAGAAAATGGCTTTCACATGGTTTCTTTCAGTTGGGAGAGGCAATGTAGAGAGTAAAACGAGAAAGAATGATATGAAATACTTTTACAAAGGTTTATTATGCATTCTGGATGTATTAAAATGGCATTGAATGCAAGTCGTATAAGGCGGAAGAGCGATTTTGAAGTTTCAATGGACAAAAACCACGAGTGGTTATCGCGCGACTATTGGGTGGTAAGTTGTTTTTGGATTAACCCACATGATCCAATGATTGGATGACACATGGAGGAGAGAGGAATGGGTGAAACCAGCCATTTCACGCGGGTTTGGTGGTTGGGTTAACGTGCATCTTTTTTCACGCAATTTTGGATGTCAAACGTCGGATTTGAAGTTTGTGAATGAACGGTCCAGATCATTTCAGAAGCTGCGTCGAGATAAGAGTAGTGGGACCGGGCTAATTATATGCAGTGGGAATGGTTTTAGGCTTTATAAAACTATGTTTTAGTAAAGTTTAAACCCTTTGGCATTATATAACATGGCAAAGGGGTAATTTTTTTAAAACATTTGAAAAATGTTTCAAATTTTATATGCGAGCGCGGTTATTATATATTATATAGTTTTAAACCTTTTAATAGTTTTCAAACTATAGGGGCGGGTTATTTAATTAACGATAAGTTTAGACCAATGGGTTTTGGGAGGGGTTTGATTTGTGCACATGGGGGTATATAATCTTTGGTCTAAACATAAAATAGTGGGTTTTTTGCGGTTTATTTAAATATAATGGATTTAATAAATACGAGAGGGTACTTCTTAGGGATTTAATAAAAATATGTTAAAACTTAATATGAAAGGTTAGTGAAATATAATATAAACACATTTTATCTCCAAGTAAAGTGTATATGATAGACAAAGAAAAGGAGTGTTGTCTTTTTTAATATTTTACACTTTAACTTAGGACAAATAGTATTTTTGGGGTTTTATGAATGCTTTTGGAGGGACGAAATTAATTATTTTTAGGGTTACAATTTTACTAAGTAAGAATGTGTTTTTAATTTGGAAAAAGGGGTTTGAATGTATGAATGAAGGGTTAATGATGATAAATGTGGGTTTATCATAAGAACTCAATATTTTTAACTAGCCAGTCATCGAGCCTTGGGTCCGGTCCCAACAAAAGTCAGAGAAATGCTCTGAGCCTGTTTGACTAATAGCTTAGAATACTGAATACTCATAGGGGAGGGGAAATTAGTGATTCTGCCCGATGATGTATTATTTACATGATTGCTCAACTTCTTTCTATCTACCTATATTTATCTCTAACATTTTTTCTTCATTTTGTAGGTGCATTTAGACTTGCAACCTTAAAAAATTTTCTTTCAAAGCATAAAACTATCTAAATCTACCTTATTTCATCCGAGGGCTCAAATTAAACTATTGAGCTCCTCATTATTCTCTACCTGTCTACTGATTTGTCAAGCTTAAACTGTTTGGAAAATATTTATTCACTATCTAAAACATGAAAAGTTAAGATTAAACAGTTTAACTTATCATGGATTATATGGCATTTATTGACACTCTGTCACATTAGGTCTATCAAAGATATTTTCAGGCTTTAGAATTGGTTTAAAACAAAAAACAAGGGTTTCCTGAGTCTCTGACTGAGAAATATGGCTAAAAACCCTTTTGAAAAGGATTACAGAGGCTTAAGGTATCTGCAGAGGTTTTCTGGCTTATTTCAGGGTTTGGAATAGACTAATAAACTGTGAAAACTCACGAATTTCTTCAAAAATGGTGCGCAGCAGAGAAACAAGGTTTCTGGGAAAAATTTGCTAGAGTTTGGCCTGTTTTTGGGACTTTTAGGCAGTTTTTAATCGATTTTTTAAAACTCTGAAACTGTTTGTTCTGTAAAAAGGTCTTTAAATTTATTGCAGGTTCGATTTTTTAAGAAGAATACATGTTGTAATGCAAGTATCGAATATTTGGCAAGGTTTCTGAGATTTTGACTGAATTGACGGCTTCAATGAATTGTTTGGAACAATGTGCAGCGCCTCAGCAGTCTTTAAAGTTTGAAGGGCAAATGATGCATGCTTGGGCATGAAAATGGTAGAGAAAATGGCTTTAACAGGGTTTCTTTCAGTTGGGAGAGGCAATGTAGAGAGTAAAACGGGAAAGAATGATATGAAATACTTTTACAAAGGTTTATTATGCATTCTGGATGTATTAAACTGGCATTGAATGCAAGTCGTATAAGGAGGGAGAGAGGCTTTGAAGTTTCAATAGAAAAAAACCGCGAGTGGTTATCGCGCGGCTATTGGGTGGTAAGTTTTTTTCGGCTTAACCCACACGATCCAATGATTGGATGTCACGTGGAGGAGAGAGGAATGGGTGAAACCAACCATTTCGCGCGAGTTTGGTGGTTGGGTTAACGTGCATTTTTTCACACGATTTTGGATGTTAACCGTCAGATCTGAAGTTTGTGAGTGAACGGTCCAGATCATTTCGGAAGTTGCGTTGGGATAAGAGTAGTGGGACCAGGCTAATTATATGCAGCGGGAATGGTTTTAGGCTTTATAAAAATATGTTTTAGTAAAGTTTAAACCCTTTGGCATTATATAACATGGCAGAGGGGTAATGTTTTTAAAACATTTGAAAAATGTTTCAAATTTTATATTCGGGCACGGTTATTATATATTATATAGTTTTAAACCTTTTAATAGTTTTCAAACTATAGGGGTGGGGTATTTAATTAACGATAAGTTTAGACCAATGGGTTTTGGGAGGGGTTTGATTTGCGCACATGGGGGTATATAATATTTGGTATAAACATAAAATAGTGGGTTTTTTGCGGTTTATTTAAATATAATGGATTTAATAAATACGGGAGGGTACTTCTTAGGGATTTAATAAAAATATGTTAAAACTTAATATGAAAGGTTAGTGAAATATAATATAAACACATTTTATCTCAAAGTAAAGTGTATATGATAGAAAAAGCAAAGGAGTGTTGTCTTTTTTAATATTTTACACTTTAACTTAGGACAAATAGTATTTTTGGGGTTTTATGAATGCTTTTGGAGGGATGAAATTAATTATTTTTAGGGTTAAAATTTTACTAAGTAAGAATGTGTCTTTATTTAGGAAAAATGGGTTTTAATGTATGAATGAAGGGTTAATGATGATAAATGTGGTTTTATCATAAGAACTCAATATTTTTAACTAGCCAGTCATCGAGCCTTGGGCCCGGTCCCAACAAAAGTCAGAGAAATGCTCTGAGCTTGTTTGACTAATAGCTTAGAATACTGAATACTCATAGGGGAGGGGAAATTAGTGATTCTGCCCGATGATGTATTATTTACATGATTAGCGAACTTCTTTCTATCTACCCATATTTATCTCTAACATTTTTTCTTTCATTTTGTAGGTGTGTTAGTAAAGTTTAACTAGTTGTCCAAGAGGTGACGCTACTTTAGCTTTGATCGTTTTCACTGCCGGATGGAGGATTCTCTAGTTAGTTGCCCAGAGAATAGGGTAGGGGAGCCTTTACAGCGGGCTTGATAATTGACTCTTATTACTTATATAATATGACGACACTTCTTGTGAGTGTGAGCTTTCTTTTCCACGAATTACCGTACAACCCAACCAAGTCAGGCAAGTCAGGAAGGAGAAGGACAAGTGCTTCATTCACGAACTTCTATTTTAGGACATTGAGTGAGTGCTTGCTGCCCAACCTATTAATTGGATGAAGCCAGCCCAGCCAGGAACACGAAAGTTGCAGTCAGGTATGGCAGGCATAACCCCTTTTTTTACCTACTCTTTACCTGCCAGAAATAGATCTTTAGAAACCCTAGATCATGAGGTGCTTTGGAGGGAGGGAATGCTAGAAGACCTTAGATTAGAAGCAAGTACCGGGTAGACGGGATGGATTGAGAAGGAATAACCTTCAAGGCAGGCTATCATTTAGCTACTTTCCTAATGACAAATTACCTTTACCAACCCAGTTGAGGTGAGGATTATGTCCATGACCCATGCCAACCACGGGTTTAATATAGATATAATCACATCTCAGAACGTTTCTTTGGATCAACTGGAACTGCTTCTTGGGCAACCGGAATCTTCAGAATTGACTTGAAAAACTACTTACCCACTGGAAGAACTAAACCTAGTAGCGATGGCGGCCTTTAGTCGAGAGTTCGGCAAGCTCACCCTAGATCACTCACTTAGTTCATCTTAGGGAGGTACCAACCTTTCGATCGAGATTTTTATAATAGAACCTCTTTTTTATGGGATTTAGCATTATTATTATGAAATATATAATACGAACACTTAGTTGACCCTTTTTTACCTTGTTGCATTGCACGACCCAACTGAGCAAGGATCAGAAGTAAGTGCTTTATCCACGAACTTACCACTTTTTTACCTTTTTCTTTATGTATTATGGATTTGACATTCCACAAATACTCTTAGTAGCTTACTTTACTCCCCCTGCATTACAACATGCCGGGACGGAGGAAGCCAGATGGATCGATGGCTTGGCTGGAAGGCTTTATGTTTTGGATGGGACATCAGACAAAGAGCAGAGTTTGGATGGATGGATGGGTGGGGAGTGAGGGGGTTTATCCCACTCGACCGATAGGGAGAGGTTACGAGCCACTCCCCAAAAGTTGTAGGGGGAGGTTTGTCAGAATCTGTTCCAAGCGAACTTGAGACCTTTTCCAATCCAGGTATGAAAGGGAATGCGGTGCATATAATCCATCGAGCGGTATTGCTCCAACCAAGCAACCTAATGGGGTCAAACAATAGGATCAACCACACACCGGAAACAAGGAGGCCAAAAGGAATTAATGTGGACCTGAATGCGTGTAAACTGGCCATTCCGGGGTCGTTTCATTATCTCTCGTCATCAGTTGGGGTAACGCGGATCCTTTATAATAAACCTGTCCTGGGCGAAATGAATCGATGCACCTCATCACTCACCCACTCGTAGAATCGTAAATGGAACATGTTCGTCGCTCCTCTCTCGATCACTTTGCATACAACTTTTTTTACTGATCCTGGATCCCACCTTTGCGTACAACAGAACCTCTAGCGAATGATACCGGCAAGCAGCGCAAGAACCCGACAGATATACCTTTTTGTCTCGAGGGGTGCACCTCACCCTGCTACATCCGTCTGTTGAACCACCTCACCTATTTATGACTATAGCTTCTTTCTAGCAATGACTTTGTGTGTTATTGAAAAGAGTACAGCGAGAGCTTCGCTTTGTGACTATCTCTGACTTAGAAAGACTGGGCTTCAGCACCTCCCGGCTATATGTATATTGGTATATTGGCTCCATTTTGTTCAAGTAAGCATTCGAGTAGTAACCGGCGATAGGGAATACGGCGAGAAGTTGGTTGACTCGTAACAGCATAAACACCAGCACGCAGTGAGCAAGAGCATGGGAGATGACGGGCACCGGTCGAGGAGCAGTTCTGGGTCACTGTTGCTACGCGTACCTTCCGGTTCGAGATCGAGATCTTCTTGTTCACCATTTGCAATAGGAGATGATGGGCGATACGGACCAACTAGCTTGATATATGAGTAACCCGCAGCACCTTGAGACTGGGGATGGATGGGTGGGGTAGCCACTAATGAGGATGGACTTCGTAACTCATCACTTTCTCTGTGGACGTAGTCCCACCAGGCCACGTAAACATTTCATCTGGCAGTGACTCACCTGTAGAGATAGAGTGACACTACCTCCTTACAAACAGTGGGAGGCAGGGGACAAAACAGAGGAAGCAAAGGTACCACCACCAAAAATATAGTAAGCGGTAAAGGCAAAGGAAGTAGAGGCAAAGGCAGGCATATTGATAGGCTACGCGTATTCATTTTAAGATTCTGCTGATTTCACAGATAACATATTCAAATGGTAAGGACGTAGAATTGGCTCCTTCCTGGGATCAACTAGCGGCATCAACACCTGAATTGAGCCCGGCATCGACACCTACCTAATTACCTACCTCCTACTGTATTGACTAGCGGGGGGAAAGAGTCCTGCCATAAAGACCTGCCTTTTTGGCCCCCTATTGTGCCTCTCCCTGCTGGGTATCGTAGTCAAACTCTCTCCTCTCACCACCAACTATGGACACCACTTTATAGCTTCTTCGCTTACGCTCTGATAAGGTTCTTTTTCTTATTATATTTCTTTTTCAACGGAAATGACACTCTCTCTAAGTCTCAAGTGCTAGTATGGAAGTAGAGCTAGTAGTTCTTAGAGCAAATCATACTATAAGTTACATACTCTAGTAGTTCTGATAGGAAGCTAATAGTACTTACTTCTAGTAGTTCTTTCTCTACGGACTAAACTTGAACGGAAAAGGCAAGTTACCTAAGGCATGGGACTAAGACCCAGGGACTAAGACTTAGAAGCTAGTCCATACCGTAGGCAAGTGGGACTGAACTATAGTCTCTATAGTATAGGAGTAGGAATGGCTTTATCACTCTAGTCATAGGGCTTTACTGTACAGACTATGGCTTTCTCTAGTGCTAGTACCGGAATCTCGTAGGGCAAGTCTAGAAGACTAAGGCTTGAACTCGCTTAAGAAAGATCTTACTCTACTGCTAGTAAACTAAAAAAGACTACAGTCTCTAAAGCTATTACTTCTTACCTTACAAATTAAGGCTTATTCTCTTTCTTTTGACAAGAATGGACACAGCACGAAGCTTATTCGCTAGAGCTCAGGGGAATAGTGATAAATCTCATTTCATTCTAGGCAAGTTTTCTATACTAATAGCATGTGGAACAGCCTTGTGAGCTAGGGTGGTTCTTCACCTGCTACGGAACTAAGAGACAAAAAAATTATACCTCCTTTTTTGTAAGAGCTCTTAGAAGTAAGGCTTGTTAAGTGAAGGGTCCCCGTATATGTATGAACGTGGCAAGACCCTATGACAATGTGTTAGCGATGAAACACTACTTATTTGGTATTGGGTGGCCATTAGCAATGACCTTATGTGGGCATTTAATGAATCCATTTATGTGCCCGGATGATCATGGAATTCACCTAAATGGTGTTGGAGGCAGGGACCGGGGTTAATAGGGTTAAGTAATGAACTCTCGACTAAAAAGCCGCCATCGACGCTGCGGCCGAGAGTGGGCCCCCACTTTCATGGATCACTAATTAGGTAGGCAAAATACATTTCTCCAAAGTTTATCACCATACCCCTCATGCTGCACATTGTAACTTGTAATGTGATTCCCATATATATATATATATATATAAACTGAATGCTTAAAACATGGTGGAGATCTGTCAGACATAATCCATCTTCAAGAGAGTTGTGAAGTTTGGCTTTAATATGAGCCTCTAAAGTTGCTGGAGGTTAATATGCAACAGAGGTTTAGATGAATATCTACTCACTAGTTTATATATAATGCATGACTGCACCTTTTAAGCACAAATGCAGATTGATCGGTTAAACACACACAAATTAAATTAGAGTTGATCGATCCCCATTAGATTGATTCAATTAATGATCTGTGCAGGTTGTGAAAGAACTGAAAGAGCTGGGCAACATTGTAATCCCCACAGCAGCAATGAATTGCATGGTCTATGTTAGAGCCATGGCGTCCGTTTTAGTCCTGGGAAGATTGGGAGCCCTAGAATTAGCAGGAGGAGAGCTCTCCATTGGCTTCACAAACATTACAGGTTACTCTGTTTTGTTCGGCCTTGCATCAGGGATGGACCCTGTCTGTAGCCAAGCCTTTGGTTCCAAGGACTAGGAAATCATCAGTCTCTCATTGCACAGAACAATACTGATATTGTTAACAACTTGCGTTCCAATCAGTTTCTTATGGGTGAATATCGAGAACATCATGTCATGGATGGGTCAATATGCGAGAATCACAACAATTGCCGCTACATATTGCTTATTTTTGTTCCCGGATCTTGTTATGAATATAATATTACAACCCTTGAGATTTTATCTTCGATCCCAAGGGATTAAAACTCCTATGATGTGTTTTTGTTGAAAATGCAGCAAGATGGTGGAGCTTAGTGAAATGAAGTCGCCTTCACTAAGTGGGCCCGCAGGCAAATTCTGGCGCAAAATCTATTTTTAGACTATGTCTATTTTTAGACATATGGAGCATGGTTCGGGGATTCCAGTTTGAGATTCTTGAAGTATGTGTCATGTTGGTAAAAATAGATGAGACTCTATTTTGAGGTCAAAGAGGTCGAAGTCTATTTTTAGACTGCCTCTCCTTAAAACAGGGAAGTCAAATATTATTTACCCTTAATAATATTTAGACTATAAACATCAGTTTATTCTCTTGGAGCACTTCAGTTCGAGCTACAGAAGTGGCTCATGCATCTAACAGAGGAATCATGTGGTTCCCAAGGGTTTGATGGCATCATGCATGGTTGACTTCAGTTGGACTTCAGTGACAGAAGTTTGGAGGAGTTAATGAGATAGCTAGTGGAGTTGTGTTCTGTTTATTTTAGTTGAACTAGTTGAGATTAGTTTAACTAGCTAATCAATTAGTTATGAGTGGAGTGAATTAAATATTATTTAATTCATTAATTAGTAACTCATTATTCAACTCAAGAACACATCGGTTCACTACAGTGCATGATCAGTTCAGTGGAGACCAGTGAAAGAGGTAGATGAAAGGGTGGAGTTAGCTATCAGTGGCGACATCAGTTGTGCATGAGATTTTCACCACACTTGAAGGATTTTTCCATGACAATTGCGCATTCAAGACAGGGAGATTCAAACCTTGGATCTCTATATATACAGGCCACGATTGCGCAATAGAGCAAGGCAATTGGCGGTGAGTTTAGAACCGATTGCCGATGACTTGCTGTTCAAGGCGAGCTGAATTGTGGGTATGTGTATTGAAAATCTTGAAGTACTTGTGAGGAGTATTATCTTAGGTTGTTACTTGATTTCTCATTATAATATACATCAGCTCGGGGTTTTCAGCTATAAGCTTTCCCCATACATCTTGTGTTAATGTGTATGATGATTTGATGTGTTATCGCTTGATTTTATTTCTGTGTGATGATATGAGTGAGTTGAGTGGAAAGATCATGTGTTGTGTATGAAGTTCAAATAGTATGTGACGAGATAGTCTCGGTGGATAATTAATCATTATTCAGCAAATTTCTACGATTTTAATGTGGTTATTTACCTTGTGGTTGCCCATGTGCCTCTAAACATACTTCTAGTCTTTGTTCTCCATTGGG
>CM076569.1:26368378-26578527 GCA_034641835.2 Pinus albicaulis | reverse complement strand
GCAAACACTTTCCAATGCAGGTCATCCATCATTTGGTCTAGCGCAATAGGCTAATTAACAATTTCTATTACTTGAAACATTTTCGAAACTTTTAAGTCCTTGCCTGGTTGGATTGCTCTAACACTGAGCCACTTGCCCCTTCATGAGGGACGCCCTTAAGGGTTCAACATAGATGTGTGTATTCCTATTTCCAACACCCTCGTTAGGCCACACTTTGGCTAAGGTCCCCTCGCTAACCTCAAGAAAAACTAGCTCTATCCCCGTCTTGAAAATTATACATACTAAGATTTACCCCAGATTTTCCCTTGGCCAGTGTGCTGCTGTACTACTGAGCTACATGCCCCTTCATTGTGGGCATCATTAATGGTTCGACCTAGATGTATGAATTGCTATCTCCAACAAAGAAAACACCTAATTTGGAAGTAAAGCATCAAAACTGAATGAAAGAGAATGTATAATGAACAAAGTTTTTATGCCAACATTCTACCATATTCCAAAGTTGTCATGTTTGACTTCTAAGTCATTTATATAGATTTTAATCATTGCTTTATGTTTAATTGAGTATAATTGCAGCCCAATTCGTTTCATATTTAATCATCCCTGAATTAGGTGTGCTCATGCTCCTAAGTCATGACTTTTGGACCTGTGTGTGGAAGTGCTCGTTGCTCTGTTTCCAAAGGTTTTGAAAGTGGTCATTTCAGAAGTCATCCCCATTTCCAAATGTTGTCCTTACCCTGTTTCAGGCAATTAAGACTTCAAAATATTTTGCTCTTTGGTTGAATCAAAAATTTTATTTGCATATTAAAGACTGGGAATCCAAAAGGAAAAAGTGGTTCCATTTAAAGATATGTGCAACCTAAATTATCCAAATTCTTTTTATTACACTCCATCCATCTATTTCGTTGCAGCATTCGTAGTCCTTTAGTATTCAATTATAACTCTATAAAATCAAGATGGCCATCCATATTCAAAGGCTTCTGCTTTTCTTTGCGTTACCTTTTAATAAGGATTTCTATTTCCAAGTAATTCAACTACCAAAGGTAGTACATGCGAGTAGAGAAGTAATTCAACTACCAGTGATTCTCCTACATAGTGCATGCTTTGATAGATTATATCAAAAGTCTTACCAATACAATAACATTTATTGTTGTATGTGGACATTTTTGTTCAGGATGGTCCATTACATAATCAAGATGAGGAGCTGGATCATGCAATTGCACTTTCTCTTTCCGAAGAACTAACCAAACCAAATGGTATGTGATGGCAATTTCATTTTTTTACAGTTACTTTTAGTTTAATTATATCATTTAGCTTGATGCTTTTCATATATTCAACTAAAATTTTGTTGCTTAACAAGACTTTGTCATTTTCATGTTTTAGTGAAACTGTTTATGGTTTGATACTCTCATACAACCTTTATCAAGTTACATGCACCTTCATTAGAAAAAACAAGAGAATTTTGCTTGCCATGACTATCTTTCTTTGTCATTGTTGACTTAAGAAAGTCTTTTAGCTAAGAAATTAGTTTCAAGGTTATGGCATAACTTGTCATATAAATTGAACAGAAGTCATATCCAAAATGTTAACTTGTAAACTACTTAGCCGGTTTTAGGCTTTCCATTTAAAATCTACTTCAGTTTGAACTTTGAATGAGTTGTTCCATAGACTTGAATATTAAGAGATTTTGGTGTAAGGATTAAAAATTAGCCCGTAAGGCCTCTCAGTTATTCATTTATTTTATCTAATATAAAATTTACTATTAAATTAGAACCACTCAGCACAAATACGTCATAGATCAAGATCATACTTTGTAGAGTGTCGTAGAATAAAAATAGGAGCAAGGACACTGAATTCTTTCAGTTTTCCTGGTTCTTATTCCTTTGGTGTATCTTTGCACCTTTAGGGGAAATTGCTAGTTTAAAGTATAATTCTTTAAAGGGTGCTAGCTCAATGGAAGAGCACCTTCTTTACAATTAGGAGGTTGGTGGTTCGATTCCATCGTGCCCTGATATTCATATATAGGGAATCGCGAAAATTAGTTTTTGGTGACGGATGCTCTTTTGACCATCACCAATGAGCTTATGGTGACATTTTTCAACCCTCACCAAAATATGAAATGGTGACGGTCAACGAACGCCACCATATATACGCATCAATAGTGATGACCATTAAAGGTCCATCACCATAAATCGTTGTTGTTGATATGAAATGGTGAGGGTCACTGTTTGTCATTATAGTCATTATTCGTGACGGACCTTGATGTCACCAATGAGTTTATGGTGACGGTCAATGAACGTCGCCATATATATGCACCAATAGTGACGGCCATGAAAGGTCCATCACAAAAAATCGTCGTTGTTCATATGAAATGGTGACGGTCACTATCCGTCATTATAATCAATATTCGTGACGGACCTTGAATGTCACCACAACACATACTTTCGGTGACGCCACCTTTGGTGACGTTCAGTTTTTTGGTGATGGAGGCTATTGTCCGTCACCATTGCTCATATGAAATGGTGACGGTCACTATCCGTCACTATAAATCATTATTGGTGACGGACCTTGAATGTCACCACAACACCTATACTTTTGGCGACGCCACCTTTGGTGACGTTTAGTTTTTTGGTGACGGAGGCTATTGTCCGTCACCATTGCTCATATGAAATGGTGACGGTCACTCTTCGTCACTATAAATCATTATTGGTGACGGACTTTGAATGTCACCACAACACCTATACTTTCGGCGACGCCACCTTTGGTGACGTTCAGTTTTTGGTGACGAAGGCTCTTTTGACCCTCACCAATGAGCTTATGGTGACCATTTTCGCCCTCACCAATGTGCTTTTTTCTTGTAGTGAATGGGTTTTGGGAGGGGTTTGATTTGCGCACATGGGGGTATATAATATTTGGTCTAAACATAAAATAGTGTGTTTTTTGGGGTTTATTTAAATATAATGGATTTAATAAATACGAGAGGGTACTTCTTAGGGATTTAATAAAAATATGTTAAAATTTAATATGAAAGGGTAGTGAAATATAATATAAACACATTTTATCTCCAAGTAAAGTGTATATGATAGATAAAGCAAAGGAGTGTTGTCTTTTTTAATATTTGACACTTTAACTTAGGACAAATAGTATTTTTGGGGTATTATGAATGCTTTTGGAGGGATGAAATTAATTATTTTTAGGGGTACAATTTTACTAAGTAAGAATGTGTCTTTACTTAGGAAAAATGGGTTTTAATGTATGAATGAAGGGTTAATGATGATAAATGTGGGTTTATCATAAGAACTCAATATTTTTAACTAGCCAGTCATCGAGCCCTGGGTCTGGTCCCAACAAAAGTCAGAGAAATGCTCTGAGCCTATTTGACTGATAGCTTAGAATATTGAATACTCATAGGGGAGGGGAAATTAGTGATTTTCCCTGATGATGTCTTATTTACATGATTTCTCAACTGCTTTCTATCTTCCCATATTTATCTCTAACATTTTTTCTTCATTTTGTAGGTGGATTTAGATTTGCAACCTTAAAAAAATTTCTTTCAAAGCATAAAACTATCTAAATCTACCTTATTTCATCCGAGGGCTCAGACTAAACTATTGAGATCCTCATTATTCTTTACCTGTCTACTGATTTGTCAAGCTTAAACTGTTTGAAAAATCTTTATTCACTAACTAAAACATGAAATTGAAAACATGAAAAGTTAAGATTAAACAGTTTAACTTATCATGGATTATGGAATTTATTGACAGTCTGCACATAATCATTATTCTTGCAATAAAAGTAAAAGTAGTGGAATTTTGACTTGCTCACTTTCGGATCTTATTTTATCTCTTTTTTATTTTGGGGTCTATATTTTTTCTAAGTCCTTTGATCTTTCTTTTAGGACTTTTTACCCTCTTTTTCATTTTTTTATTATTTTTCATTTTTTCAAAATATGGGAAAACAACTTGCAGAAAGCAAGGTATGTACATATTTACAAGACTATCAAAGTCAATTCAAAATTTATGAATCCTATATTTATAGGACCCTAACATCTTCTATTATCTTTTCGCTAATAGGAACCATTTCTTGTATCAACTTTGTCAAACCTTCCATGTCTACTTTTAGATCATTCTTAATTTTTTCCATGTTGTCTTTCATTTTTTCTTCCATATCCTCCATCTTAGCTTCCACCCTTTTCTTCAAACCATCCGTCTTTGCTTCCATGCATTTCTTCAAAACTTTCATTTCATTTTTTGTTTCTCTTTGTGAGAGCGAAATTTGGTACACTTGTTCTTGTAATTTTGATAGATCATGTTGCAATTCTTCATCTTCATGAGTCATAGTAGAGTATTATGAGGGCTTAATGGGTGTTTAGTTCTTTTTAGGAGGCATTTTAGAACCCAATACTGATACATATGCTCAATAGGCCCTTGGAATCACTTCAAACTGATTTTTTACACAAGATTTATGCAATTTGGAAAAAATATACAGACATTTTTCTTGATTTTGAGGAGCTCGATATTGAAACTGAATTATCTCTGCGATTTTGGATCTTCAATATCTGAAATTTTTCCCTGAGGTAGCCCTCTGAAGCCTCTTTCGAATGCCACAAGTCTGACCTGATTTTGATTCTTCAAGAAAAATTTATGTCCAATCTCCCACAATGACCTAATTATGGACTAGTTCAGTAGAGTGAACTTGTACAACTTTCCACGTGTCATTATTTCCTCGTGCGGCGCTGAAATTGATAGAAAGGAAACTACATTCCGTGTACTTATGGCCACTCTTTACAGAATTCCAATCCGATGCTCAGAGAAATATTTATGAATATTTTCCCACGATCACCTCTTCGAGATGAAATTTTGGAGCCTGAAAAATCCCTAACTTCCACAGATCCTACCTCCCAAAAATAATGTGAATCAATCTCCAAAAATTTTCCACGAAGTTCCTTAGGATTTCGGCTTCACTCTGTGAAAATTACATCTTTTGAAACCTCGTAGAAAAAATTTATAGAAAAAATTCCACGATGACCTGTTTAGGTTAAATTTAGGAGCCTACAAAAGTCCCTAACTTCCACAGATCATATCTCTGAAAATATTTCGAACCAAGCTCTAAAATTTTGCGACGATGTTCCTCGGGATTTTTTATTCACACTCTAAACATTTCAGCTTTTGAATCTTCATAGAAAAAACATTATAGCGAAAAATCCAAGATGACCTGTTTGGAGCAATGAAACCCTAGAACCCAAAGCTCTAATACCAAATGTTGTGAAACCAGCTCCAAAAATAGAATAAAAGAGAGATCAACGCCTTAGAAATTAGCCACTTAGAGGGGGCAACCTCCAATACATTACATAAATGAAAAATTCTTGGATGCTACAAATGACCAAAACCTCCTTCTATATATAGAAGTCCATGGGGCCACAATATAATCCCAGCCGCCTAACAATAATAATTTAAGGGCACAATAATAACAATATTGGGGTTACAGGGGTACAACAATAACAATAAGGGGGGGCTATACTAATAACAATAAGGGACTAAACTAGTAATATAGGGACCTAACAGGATGGGCAAGAACCACTTGTAGATTGTTGTTGACTGTGGGAGGAGTCTCCTTATCTGTATCAGAAGAGGAGGACTCGTGAATGCGTTTCTGAGATATCACCGTAGCTGGGGTCCTCAGGGACAGTGGAGGACTAATATTTTGTCTGTTTTTCATGCTCCATTTCTGCATCTAACTCCTCCTCATCTGAACTCAAGGACTCAATGTCATCCACGGGGGGTGGATAACATGGTATCCATATTTTGGAATTTGGTTTGAGTTTGTTTTCCTTTTTTTGGGAAAGGAACGTGAGGCAAGAATTCCAAAGGCGCCCTGTTTGGTGACAGTGGTGGCAGCGAAAGGCAGTGTTCTCATAATC
Source organism: Pinus albicaulis (assembly GCA_034641835.2). Taxonomy (NCBI): domain Eukaryota; kingdom Viridiplantae; phylum Streptophyta; class Pinopsida; order Pinales; family Pinaceae; genus Pinus; species Pinus albicaulis. The sequence continues at coordinate 26,572,610 of CM076569.1, read as the reverse complement.
CAAAATCTGTTTCCACAGGAAATCCCTTGGGTTTATTAATATTTGAGTTTAAAATATTGATTCTTAGGTTTTGAGTTTAAAATAATTAATTCTTAGGGTTTATTAATCTCTTGAGTTAAAAATATTACTTCTTAGAGTTTATTAATTTCTTTTTTTATAATATTAATATTTATCCCGTGGTTTTATAATATTTTTCCCTTAGGTTTACTAATTTCTTATGTTTAGAATGTTAAAAGCTTCAGTTTATTTGTTCCTTAACTTTCTAATATTAATAATTCCTTTGGTTTATTATTTAATCCCTTGGGTTTATTAATCCCTTCAGTTTAAAATATTAATGTTTATTTCATGGTTTATAGTATTTTATCTAAGGATTTATATACTTAAGGGTTTATAATATTAATCTCTTAGGTTTAATATTATTCACTTAGGTTTATAAACCCTTTGTTTTTTAGTATTAATCCCCTGGGTTTATTATTTCCTTGTGTTTTTAATATCATTCAATTGGGTTTATTGATCCTTTAGTTTATTAATTCATTGGGTTTATAATATTAAAAATTCCTAAGGTTGAATGTTCTCTAGATTTATAATATTAATAATAATGTGAGTTTATCATTCATTTATATTTCAAATACTAATTGCTAGGCTTTATTAAGCTCTTCTATTTTTAATATGGATCCCTTGGGCTGCTTGATCTCTTAGGTTTTTAATATTTTTCCCTTGGGTTCACTAATTCCTTGGGTTTATAATATTAAACCCTTGGATTTATTAGTTCTTTTGGTTTATAATATTAATAATCCCTTAGAATATTGGTAAGAGATATATACTCATTATAAATAATAATAAAATACTATTATTATGTTATATTTGAATTATAGTATAGTTTGAGTTAAAAACTATTAATATATTGAAAAAATTTAATAATAATAATAATATATTATTATTATTATTATTATATTAGTTTACTATATAGTATGTACATAGTTTATATATATTTTAGTTTAATATATAGTATTCATATAGTTAACATTTTTAATATATTATAAGTAAATATATAAAATATATTGATAGTTATATTCATAAATATAATATTATTTATTTTGGTAAAATATATGTGGTGGGTGGTGGATATAGGCCTATCGGCGTATATCAACCACGTTGGTGAATGTGGTTGTAAATCTATTTCATATACACCTATCGGTGTATATCAACCACATTGGTAAATGTGATTGTGCTAGTTATATGATTATACTTTTAATACTAAACATTAAACATTAATTAAAAGAAGCATCCTTTATAATGTTGAAGAACTCCAGAAGGAAATTTTCTTGGGCATTCATAACACACATTTCAAAAATCATGAATATAAATGTTTTTTAGGCAAAATCCACTTTGAATGAAAAATATTTAAAATCAAGTAGAAAATATAATGTAAGTGATGAGATGGTTTGTAAACAACAACAAAAAACATTATGAATTATGAATTAGACACAAAACTACGATAATCAACATTATTCATGTATCTCATATTGCATAGGATTTTTATATTAGCTTCATAACAAATTTAGTGTCCATACTTCATAATACCTAAATCAAATGAGTTATACTATTTCCATTTATATTTTAGAAACAAGACATTCTCATATCACCATAATATAAGTTTTCAATAATAGCATTCAAAGGATTAGGCTTAAAAATCAATTCACTTCAATAAAAATTATAATAGGAGATCAAAAAACTATTGATTTGACTATTAAAGTATACATCTTGACACTAGGATAATGAATTTGACAAATCGAAGAGTGAATTTTATTTAGGCAAAACAACTATAACTCAATTGACCAAAATCAATATACAAATTTCTTTCAGATAATACCATAATTTAGATAACTTGACAAGACTTCAAAATGAAAAATTTCACTGCTAGATTATCATTTTGTCATAGTGGGAAATATACTACAATGGATGTTTATGCCCAATTTAAAGAAACGTATGAACAAATGTGTCAAGGTTGCAAGATTGACTCAAATCGAGAGAAACTTAAATTATCATGAAATAAAAGCCACGCTTGAGCTCAAAACTGATGATAACATGATTACACCAACAAGAAGAAAAAGCATCATAATGTTTTCTTTAGTTTTACTAGTCAAATTTTACCTCCTTAATACTCTTAAATAAAATGTATTTGTTAATTTTAAAAATATATTTATTAATGTTAAAAATGAAGTAACATAGTACTTATCACCATTATAAAAACTATTAATAATGACTATTAATAATAATAAAAAGATTAAACAAATAAAATTGAAAAATTAAAAACTTGAAAATGGCCTACTTCAATGTAAATTTAGATTTACAATAAATTCTAAACTTAATTTAGTTATTTTCACTTAAAATTTCATAAATCAAGTTAAAATTATATTAAATAATTTAATATTACTAATTATACAAAACTTCTTATTTTTATTTACCGTATTATTATTATTATTATTATTATTATTATTATTATTATTATTATTATTATTATTATTATTATTATTATTATTATTATTATTATTATTAACACTTGACTTGTAAACCATTGGGTTTGTGTGGGGTTTAATCCTTATCAAGTTACAGATTCAAAGTTTATGGGGAGGGGTTGAGGATGGAAGTCACTTTGGGGGAATTAAACTTCCCAAGGGGAATTGTCACTTCCCGAGGGGCATTCAATCTTAGTGACAAGCATAAACTAGTTCCATCCAATAAATGAGCTAGCCCCCCATTCCCAAAGGGCATTCAATCTTAGTGATAAGCATAGACTAGTTCCATCCAATAAATGAGCTAGCCCCCCATTCCCAAAGGGCATTCAATATTAATGATAAGCATAAACTAGTTCCATCCAATAAATGAGCTAGCCCCAAACTAGATTTAGCCTCATTATTAAAATCAACATTGTTGATTTCATTTAATATTGAATATAATTGAGAATAACGATATGACTCCCCCTAAATACAAACATAATTAAAAATAATAATATATTTTTTATATCTTAAAATCAATTTAATATATTTATAAAAAAATCACTTTATATAAATATAAATTTATAATAAAATTTATATTTATAATAAAATTTAAAATCTTATCACATATTTAAATTGTATTATTTTTATAAAGTTAAAAAATGTATTTATATAACAAAAACACATTTTAAATAATTAAAAGTTACTATCTCATTTAAAATTATATTTCTAAAATGACATCACTTAGGTTTCAAAAACTAATTATATAAATAAATAAATTCATTTTTATCTAAATATAAATTTATACTAAAATTTAAAAATTTAATTAACTATTTGAATTGGATAAATATGATGAAAATCTTGTTATTTTTATAAAGTTAAAAATTTATTTATATAATAATAATACATTTTAGATAACAAACAATTACAAACTCATCTAAAATTATATCACTTAAGATTTATCACAAAATTAAAAACCAAATATATAAACCATTAAAGTATTTAATATTAATGGAGTAGTTTTTAAGTGTAACTTTTAGAGTTTTCGTTGGATTTCTGGTAGGAATCTCGTGAAAAAAATTGTGGCCAAATCTTGGTTTGTATTGTTTAAACTAGTTTTTTAATCGTATATATGGATTCAACACTCTGAAAACTTTTGGGACTCTTCAATTGTGAAAAATTGGTCCCTCAAAATCAACTACCAAGAATCTTATTCATCCATCCATAAATATTTTAAACCTTCATCGATACCGAAACAAATGTCACATTGAAATATGATGTTTGCAATAATGTCAGTGTTGTTTATGACGTTTTCATTGATGTTAGCGTTGTTGAAACGACCATTTCTTTTGGAGGGGAGAGCATATGATAAGTACTAGCAGTTGCCCCTAAAGGTGCAAAGATACACTGAAGGTATGGAAGATTTGGGGAAGTTCATCTGGCTAAGCTTTGGGAAGATTTTTCTTTCATCGTTGTGTTTGAAGTAGCAAGTTTGTCTTGTGGTTATGCATACAACATCCTGAATAAATGATCACCAAAATATGTGAATTTTGTGTGCATTTGCAGCAACTGTCTCAGGTTTAAGGATTGAGAGTGCAACGCCCCAAAAATTTGCTATTGTGCATTTTAACCACGACCATGCAGAACAGTGCAATATCAACACCAGATCATAAGGCTAAAATCCATGCTAATCATGTAAATATTGAAAATTGTCTAGAACAACATGTGATTGTGAGGACATGAATAGGTATGTTTACCGTGACTTGGAGGAACATGCAATTGGATAGTTCCCTACAAAAAGGATGAGGTAAAGCTCAATGATATTGAGAAAGGCATGAACAAGATAGTTGTGGATGAATTCAAATATGGAACAAAGGAAGAGGCTCCCAATGGCCCAATAGCAAACCCGGTTGATACATACTGCAGTCTACTTTAGCCACATGGAACACCATAAAACACTGAGACTGATTTTATATCAAAGAGAAAAAGTAATCAATGTATTCCAATTGACTACCTACATTTGTGATTGCATTCCTAATAGATACATAAAATGAAAATTTACTACAAATGAGTAAAGATATTTAATGATTTCCTTTCATAAATGTTATTCATGCTTCTTTACTTTTATTCTATCTAAAATAGTTGTTATCTTAGCATTGGCCCATGATTTATTTTTTCCTATAAATAATATCATGAACTAAAATTTTAAAATATACCAAATTTTTTTTCAAATTTTAAGTTAATAGATTAATAGTGTTTACGTAGAAATTAGAAAGAAAGACGAGAAGTTCTCTCACTATTTAATAATTTTAACTGTGACTAAGTCTGAATCACAAATCGATTGCTCTTTCAATGTGTATCATGGTCTAATTTAATATCATGTCATCCAATATTTAATAATTTAACTCTCACTCACTCAAAATCAAAATTATAATCAATAATACCAACTTGGAACTTGAAACTGGATAATAACGTAGTGATCAATATGATAATTTACGTACAATTTAGAAAGAAAGACGAAGAGTGGCTCTCACTATTTAATAAGTTCAACTCTGACTAAGTCTGAATCACAAATCGATTGCTCTTTCAATGTGCCATCATGGTCTAATTTAATATTATTTCATCCAAATCAAAATTATAATCAATAATACCAACTTGGAACTTGAAACTGGATAATAACGTAGTGATCAATATGATAATTTACGTACAATTTAGAAAGAAAGACGAAGAGTGGCTCTCACTATTTAATAAGTTCAACTCTGACTAAGTCTGAATCACAAATCGATTGCTCTTTCAATGTGCCATCATGGTCTAATTTAATATTATTTCATCATGTCATCCAATATCCACTCCCATTTAATAATTTAACTGTGACTAAGTCTGAATCACAAATCAATTGCTCTTTCAATGTGCCATCATGGACTTTTATAATGCTGAGCTGCCGATTGCTAACTGCTCGCGCGAGAAAGAAGGTCCGCCCTCTCACTGGTGTCGTTCTCTTATCGTAAAATTTTTCCATTTTCTAGAAAGGTTGACCATAATTTTAATTTTTGTTATATCTCCTACAATGAGTCGGTCGAAAAGGAATGACAGTGATCTTACGAATTGGGTAAATATGATTCTGGTTAATTAACTATTCATTGCATTCGTTCAACTTTACAACACATTACCACACTTCAATAATGTTCAGTGCTAGCTGATTTGGTGGATTTGAAAAAGTGAGTCATAACATTCGTACAACAGTACAACTGTACAACATTAGAGCACAGCAATGGCGGCACAATTATCAGCAGTGCGTTTGGGTTCGCAAGGATTACAAGTATCAGCGCAAGGGTTGGGTTGCATGGGCATGTCTGCTTTCTATGACCCTCCAAAGCCCGACGACGAAATGATATCTCTCATTCGCTATGCTATCTCCAAGGGCATTACTTTTCTTGACACTTCGGACTTTTATGGCCCCTTCACCAATGAAATCCTAATCGGAAAGGTAGGACTGCCTGCGTACTCAAGGGTTTTCTATTTTCCTTGCAATCACCAATGAATGCTATAGATTAGCGAATTTGATTAACTTAACTTCTGATTTTGGTTCACACTTGCAGGCGATTAACGGGTTAAGAGACAAAGTCCAATTAGCCACTAAGTTTGGAGTGACGTTTGTAGATGGAAAATTGGCGGTCTGAGGAGATCCTGAATATGTTCGTGCCGCCTGCGAGGCGAGCTTGAAGAGACTTGATGTCGAGTGCATTGATGTTTATTACCAACATCGGGTAGACATTAAAGTACCCATTGAAGCCACGATATGTCTAATGCATATCATCATCCTCCATTAAGTGTTATTTTTATGTTCTTATTATGCAGGGGAAATTAATTTCATTCAATGGTACAAAAGTGTGATATCGCAAATACAACTGTAAACACACCTTTGCGATGGGAGGGGGCAACTCGCCAAAGTCAACCTGCATTCTAAACGTGCTCAGCCTTCGTCGTATTCGCTGTAGCGTCTAGTCACCCGACCCGCACCCGCGGTTGTGACCGCGACCATCAAACTCTGCACGTTGTTGTGACCCGTGACCTGCCCCTTGCACTCTGCACTTGTCCGTCGAACTGAATCCACCATCGCTGCACGTCTTGTGACCCACGCCCTGAAATCTGCTCTTGCTGCCCGAGCTGACCCAAACGCGTTCAGACTTCTCCGAACTTGCCCCGAATTGCGGGCTTATCCTTTGCCAATCTCCGCAAGTCCAATGCTGCGGTAGAATGTACGATGGATGAAGTTGTTCGTCTGTCGATCTCAACTGTTCGTTTCGCCATGTTATTAATACCATGACTTCCGCCGATGTGAGGGCATCGGATGGCTCTCGATAGACCTAAGCGGAACCGACCCATAGTGCACGCCCTCTGTCATACCGAGTTGTAACGTCAGCCTGCCCGCTTGGTTTTGTTGCGGCAATGGCTGACGCGCTATAAACCTAGCTGTGCTATTATGCCAAACGCGTTGCTCGCATGTTATGTCGCACGCCCTTGGTTTTGGTGCAACAAAACAGCCATAACGTTGCATGCTGTTCGATACGACCCAAGGCGTCCGTCACCGTGGCGTGGGCCCGTTCGCCATATTGCCTATGTGCGCCCATGTGGGGCGCTCGACTCGTCCAAGTCAAGGAGCTTCTACTTGTGGGCCTAACATACTCCCCCACCTTGAGTCATTGTCATCCTCTGCAATCCGCTAGACCTCATTAACTGCTTATCAAAATCTACTATCTCCTTTCACCAATTCCACAGCGAATCCTCTGGTTCCCAACTCAAATCCTCCAGTCTGTCTCTCCACTGAATGAGAAACTCCCTTCGGGCATTTCCCCCAACACCTGTTTTACGAAGATCAAGGATCTTCTCCAAAATCAAGTCTTGTTTGTCAATTATCATGGCTGGACCTCTCGGTGGTGCTGCTCGCTATGGGTGATCAGTATCAAGTCTGCCTTTCTTCAGTTGACTCATATGGAAGGCAGGATGCCTGGAACGCATATGGTCTGGAAGTTCCAATTCATATGCAACTTCACCAACTCTCTTCTTCACGCGGAATGACCCATTATATCGTCTCGTCAAAGACCTAGCAATCCCCTTAAGTGGTTGAAACTAATCTCTGGTGATCCTTAGATAAACCATGTCTCGAACACTGAAGTGTGCATCCTTTCTATCTTTGTTTGCCCATTTCTTCATTCTCCCTGCTGCATCATACAGGGGCAACTGTGCTAACTGCAAGGCCTCCTCCCATGCTGTGAAGAACCTTTTGGCATGACGACTCTTTCCAAATCCTCTAGGTAGCACTGTATGTGGTACAACTGGAATTTGTCCATTAACCCACTCAAATGGAGTATACCCCGTTGTGGAACTCTTCTGCATATTGTAGCTGAACTGAGAAATATTCAAGAGTTCAGGCCAATTCTTTTGATCAGTCGTGACAAGATGTCTCAAGTAGTCTTCCAGCAATGCATTAATGCGCTCGGTTTGCCCATCTATCAGCAGATGGTAACTCGAAATCTGTAGCAATTATGTCCCAACTAGCTTGAACAAGGTGTTCCAAAACTTCCTTGTAAAGCGTGAATTCCTGTCATATATGATACTCATCGGTATCCCCCAATACTTCACAATGTATTTGAAGAAAAGATCAGTTGTCTTCTCTGCTCCACATGGCATCTTTGTTGGAACGAAGGTGGCATACCTGGAAAAACGGTCTACAACAACCATGATCCCATTATAGCCCTGCACCACTTGTAAGTGAGAAATGAAGTCCATAGAGATACTCATCCATGGTCTCTCTAGAATCGCCAAAGGCTGCAACAATCCTCCCTGTCATTGAATATTTGATTTGTCTTGTTGAAAAAATGATGCACGTATGTACATACTCCTCCACTTCCTGCATCATCCTTTCCCAGAAGTATCCTCTCTCCAATAATGCCATAGTTTGACGCTACCCCGGGTGGCCAGCCCAAGCTGAGTCGTAGCATTCCTTCAAAAGGTGTCTCCTAAGTCCTGTGACTTTGGAATGTAGAGTCGATTCCCAAAGAACAAGAAGCCATCCTGTAAGTGAAACTTACGTGTTTTCCCCTCCTTTACCAGCTTCAAGATCAACTTTGCTTATGTATCTACCTCCACACTAGCTTTAAGTCTATTCTGCATCTCCGTGGACATGTTGACCCTGCTTCTTGTCCTGTCAGATCGGTCTTCTTCTTTTAATGCTGCTAGTTGTGCCTTTCTACTAAGGGCATCTGCAATAACATTGAGTTTTCCTGGCCTGTACTCAAGATTCATGTCAAACTCTGCCAAGAACTCTTGCCAATGTGCTTGCTTCGCTGACAGCTTTGGTTGTGATGCAAAAAACTTGCAGCAATGTTGTCAGTCTTGACAATGAATGGTTTCCCCACCAAGTAATGTATCCCGGCATGCAGACAATGAATGATGGCATTCATCTCCTTTTCATGGACTAGTTATTTGCGCTCTCTATCCTGCAACTTTCGACTTTCATAAGCCACTGGATGCCCATCCTGCAATATAACCCCTCCAATTGAAAAATATGATGCATCAGTGTGAACCTCAAATGGTTTCTCGAAATCAGGTAGCCTCATTATCGGTGTTGTCACCATCCTTCTCTTCTGGGCCTCAAAGCCTCGCCACACTTCTCCTCAGGAATTCTCTGTGCCAGCATTTCCATTCAAGTGGAAATGTTTTTTGGATTTAGCCTAAAGGAGTTGAGCAATTCGAATGTTTGGTTGTTCGTATGAAAAATAGTTTCTTTGTGTACTTGAACTAGGGCATGGATTCCTCATCATAAATGATGTGTTTCTACTTGGCATGGGATATTGTTAAGCACTTGAACTACGGTATGGATTCCTCATCATAAATTCTACATTTCAACTTGGCATGGGAGATTTATAGAGACAAACCATTGGTTTTCCTCCGTACTTAAGAAAAATGGCTAGTGAATTGGGAGGCATCTATCACTATTTCAAAAGGTTATAGAATGTCAAGGAGTGAAAGTACAAGTGTTGAGAAAATTGTGTCTTCTAGATGTTGGTGTTAGAATTTTGCAAGTGATGCAGGAGCATCCGAAAATTAGTCAGCAATGTGATTACGTGTTCACATGTTGTGGCTGCAAAAGGGACATCGGATTTTAGTGACAGAATAGTGTAAAGTAGAGATACAGATTGGTACATATAAATATGTCATATTGTGTGATGTGATGCCAATGGACGTGTGCCATGTATTGCTGGGAAGACCTTGGAAATTTGACAGAAAATCCATTCATGATGGCAAAAGGAATACTTATACCATAGAGAAGGATGGAAAGAAGCACACATTTCTAAAGGAGCAACTGGGAATAGTGTTATGTTGATTAGTGGAAAAGAATTGATGCAAGAAGTCAAGAAGGAGAAAGAAATACATTTTTCTATTGTGGGTAAACCCAAGGTAATTTTGACTTCTACAAATTTAGATAATCTACCTATGGAAATTAAAAATCTGTTAGATGATTATGCTGATATAGTTGCTGATGAATTACCAAGTAAATTTCCACTAGTCAAAAGTATCAGTCATCACATAGATTTAATACCTGGTGCAAGTTTACCAAACAAAGAAGCATATAGAATGAATCCTCGAGAGAATGAAGAAATTGGAAGACAATTAAAGGATTTGTTAGATAAATGACTGATCAAAGAAAGCCTTAGTCCATGTGCAGTACCATACGTGCTTAGTCCTAAGAAAGGAGGAGAGTGGGGCATGCATACTGATTCCAGAGCCATAAAAAAGATTACTATCAGGTATAGATTTCCATTGCCACGCATAAATGATTTTATGGATTTCTTAAGTGGGTCAAAGCATTTTACGAAGATAGATCTGAAGAGTGGATACCATCAAATAGGGATTAGAGAAGGAGATGAATGGAAGATTGCATTTAAGACCAATGGTGGGTTATATGAGTGGTTAGTGATGCCTTTTGGGCTCACTAATGCACCAAGCACATTTATGAGACTAATGAACGAAGTCTTGAAAGAGTATGCAGGAAAATTTGTGACAGTCTATCTTGATGACATTTTGATTTCCAGTTAGAGTAAGGAAGAGCATTTGGAGCATGTCAAGCTGGCGTTAGATACTTTGCAAAAGGAGAAAATGCTTATAAATTTGAAGAAGTGTGGATTCATGAAGAAGGAGCTCATTTACTTGGGATTTATAGTCTTAAAAGAAGACAACAACTAGGAAGCAAAGCAACAACAACAAGAGAAAGACAACAGCAAAATGTGAGAGCATAGCCAGTGGGGAAATGCAACATAAAGTATGGAAATCTAGAGAATAACAACAAAAAACAACAACAGCAACCAAAGACAGATTACAAAATGAATTCTAGGATCTAGGAGGACAACTATTAAAGACACATGATATGGAGATCATGATTATTTTCACCTGGGGAGTCTGATGCAAGAGCATCTACTCTAAGTCAAAAGTCTAAGTAGAAATTAGACCTTAGGGTATTGACATTTGTTCAAGGAGGAACCATTGTAAAAGAGATATTGTAAAACTCATGTAAAAAGTGTTTTATTTCTTAGTGAGCATTGGTAGGGAATATGCTTATTGATTAGGTGTCAATGATTGTTGAGTCAATGTAATAAATCCCCTTAAGGAATGGGATATTAGAGATAATATTTGTTGTTTATGCTGTGAATATAGAGAAGTCATAAACTAGGATTTCCTTAGAAATAGAAATCAGTTACAAGTGTATAGGAGCTGAGTGAGGGCTAGATAAGCTCTAAATTGTGTTATAAATTCAATTGTAAGTTTCGAAGAAGGGAGGCCAAATAAAAGAAAGAAGATCAGGCCTAGAGAGAGAGGCGAGAGGAAAGAGGAGGCCAAATTAATAAAGAAGATCAGGCCAAGAGAGGGAGGCGAAAGCCTGAGAGTAGAGAGGTTTCTCTGTAGGAAGAGAAGGTCATGCCAAGAGAGCAGCAGGCCAAAGCTAGATTGTAAACATGTTTTTTTTGTTGTAATTGTACATTTATTAATAAAAAATTGGATTCATGCGATTGTATTTTGATTTGTTACGAATTGAGTGATCCGTAATGAGTAATCTGGTTTCTGTGTAATAAACCATTGTTGTATGAATTCTGATGAATGTTAAATGAATGCATAAGTCTTTCTGAGTGTAAAAGACTTAATGGCTGGGTAGAATCATGTGTGATTCCAGTCTAGAGAAATTAAAAATTGTGCGCAAGTCGAGAAGGAGAAAGAAATCCAAATTCTGGATTCAGAAATGTAATGCAAAAGGGTGTTCCGTTTTTGGCTCGAGATAGTGTAATGGTTATACGAATAACCAGAAGAACAAGTTCAAGAAAGATTAGCACTTTTAAATACTGAACAAGCTCAGGAAGGATAGCATGAAGAAACAAATATGTAGAGCAATGGCGGTGAAAGAAAATAGAGAAAAGACTTAAGGCAACAAAACCTTTAGAATATTTCCGAAGGAAGGGAATGGACGACAAAGATTAAAATTGCAAAGATCAGTTTCAAAGATGAATGGCTAAGATGACACCATAAGATAAATTGGGGAAGTTACGAAGAGGAGCACGTGTTGGCGTAACATCCAAGCGCACATCGCGATCGAAAATTCTTTTAGTTATATGTGAAGACTTAGTAGGTAAGTTAATTGAGTTACGATGCGAAGCCGAGCCGCAAGGGCACAACATAACTGTTAGATCTAGGCGAGATTAACTGTGGAGAATAAGTTGCACCTAGAGCGATTTCGTAAATAAGAGATTTTAGTGTTTAACGTTAAGACATCGCACGGTAAGTTATTTTTGATGCGATGCAATGTGATTGCATACCACACAGGATAAGGAGTGCGTTTATTTGTAAACGTTAAAAGTTGCGATGAGTGAAGTGGAGTTCACTGTGAATTGCGAAATCGCAATATCGCAAAAATTGTCAAGTAGGGAATTTGCAGAGAGGTAAGTTATAAAAGTTGTGAATAGCGAACTGCCGTGATTTGTCACCGGTTGTGTGGGTCCATAACCCACAGGTTTGTAGTCTTGTGAATGTGATATGGTCCGATAATACCATATGCGATGCATTAGGTAATATAAAGGAGGCGGGCATGACATAAAGGTAAACCCTGACCTTTTGCTCTTCTTTCATTCTTCATTCAAAATCCTGTCCTAAAGATGGATCCTCGTTGGGATTCGAAACGTCGACCATTGTTTCTTAACACTGTGGATAATCCGGAAATTTCTGCAATAAAGGTAAAGTTTGTTTCCGCATGTAGATTGGAATGCAATGAGTTTTGTTAATGTTTAAAGGTTATTTGAATTAAGTGAACCTATCCGAATATGTTAAATTTAGAATATATAATCTATTTTGAGTATCAGTCCCTGGAACGGGCAAACATATTAAGATTTTGCGTATGTGGGTTTAAGCGACCTTTTGGCTACATCAAGTTCTATGCTATTGTGAAAACTTTGAAGAAATGGAGGCATTATATGTTGCCCAAATAATTTGTGTTGTATTCAGATAACCATGCGCCGTAGTTCATAAATAATCAACAAAAGTTGAACCAAAAGCATGCTAAATGGGTGGAGTTTTTACAGAGTTTTACCTTTGTAATCAAACACACAAGTGGTAAGGCAAATAAATTTGTTGATGCTTTGAGTAGAGTAAATTTGATTATGTAGGAATTGAAGATTGGCATTTTGGGGTTTGAAGACATGATTGATATGTATGAGGAAGACACAGATTTCAAAGAAATATATGCAGCTATTAATAATCCTATGATTCATAATAGAAGCCAGTGGATGGACTACCTGATTCAAGGAGGATTGTTGTTCAAGAATAATAAATTGTGTATACCTAAGTGTTCGATGAGGGAAAATATGATTAAGGAGAAACACAGTGGAGGACTGTCTGGACACTTGGTACAGGATAAAACAATTGCTCAAGTAAGTGCTTTTTATTATTGGCCAAAAATGCAAAGTGATATCAAAAATTTTGTTGAGAAGTGCAGGATTTGTCAACATGCCAAAGGAAGAAGCCAAAACACTGGGTTATATCAGCCATTTCCAATACCCAATAGACCTTGGGATGCTGTCAGCATGGATTTTGTTTTAGGTTTTCCGAAGACTCAAAGAGGACATGATTCTATCTATGTTGTTGTAGATAGGTTTTCTAAAATGGCACATTTTATTGCTTGTAAGAAAACTAGTGATGCAACTCACATTGCTAATTTGTTTTTCTCTGAAGTTATAAGATTACATGGACTACCTGTGAGTATTGTTTCAGACAGAGATACAAAGTTTGTAGGATACTTCTGGAGGACTCTATTGAAGAAGTTGGTTACAAACCTTAGTTTCAATTCAGTCTATCATCCTCAGACGGATGGAAAAATTGAAGTGGTGAATAGGAGCTTGGGAAACATATTAAGGAGTTTGGTTTACAAAAATCCAAAGCAATGGGATTTAGCACTTGCTCAAGCTGAATTTTCCTATAATGATACTCCTAACCGGAGTACTGGGATGAGTTTGTTTCAGATTGTTTTTGTAATGCATCCAAGAGGTGTGTATGAACTTAGAGATTTGAACAAACAAGAGACAAGGAGTGAAAAAGATGAATAATTTGCAGAACAGATGCAGAAGTTGCAGGAAGATGTCAAGCAGAGCTTACAGAAAAACACTCAAAATTATAAACAAAGAGCTTATATGAAGAGGACTGAAAGATAGTTGCAAGTAGATAATTTGGTCATGGTTTATCTAAGGAAGGAAAGGTTTCTAGTTGGGACCTATAACAAACTGAAAATGAAAAATATAGGACCATGTAGAATTTTGAGGAAGTTTTCCTCAAATGCATATGAGATTGAGTTACCAGAAGGAGTTGGGGTATCACCGATATTTAATGTTGCAGATTTGTACCCATACGAAGGAATAGAGGAAGAAATACAAGAAGAAACTACAAAAGAAGAGGACTAGACTTTGAATTGGAAGGTACAGATACCAAAGACAACAAAGAAAGAAGTGGAATCCATTCTGGAGAATAGAGAAAAAAAGAAGACCAGGGGACAGACCCATTATCAATATCTAGTCAAATGGAAAGGAAAACTAGTGGAAGATTCCAGTTGGATGACAGCAACAGAGTTACAAAAGTTTAATGCAGATCTTGAAACATTGATGGATCAATCTTTTCTTCCCTGGGAGTCTATGAAGAGAATCCGGAAATTAGTTAGCAATGTGATTATGTGTTCACGGGCTGTGGCTAACAAGAAGTGGGAAAAGTTGATCATTAATATTTTAGTTAGCTTTAATTATGAGAAGTTAGTTTGTTTGATTTCCTAGATTAAATAGGAATAAGAATAGCACTTTGGTTCTCCCTACGAGGAGATTTAGCCAAATAGATTCAATTGAGGATAGGATAGATTTTTTTTAAAAGCTAATAAATGACAAACCACTCTCAGTTAATGATAGTGTAAATAGGTGTGAGGATAGACAGAATAAAGTTGGATAGAAGTGTGCGAGCAGTGTGATAGAGGAGAGACAGAGAGGAGAAGTCATTGGATGTAAAATCTAGCCATTGAAGGGCTCGACTTTGTGTATTTACCTTTCTGATAAATTCCAAGTGTTGGTGTGTTTTAATTCTTCTGTCTATGTTAATTATCATTTTATTTATCTGTGGAGTTGAATATCACGTTATCACATTGCGCATTCAAGAAAGCCGATTGGCGGTATGAACAAGAAAAGACACAGTGGAGTTCTATGTGGAAAGACTTATGTGAAGTCGTTGATTCGTTTAAACTTAGAAGGTTCGTACATCGGCATCGCACATCACATAATTTTTAGTTATGCATTAAGGCCTTACGCAATAAGTTATTTGAATTGAGATGCGAAGTGGAGGAGTAAAGGAGCAGTGAAGACCGCTATATCTGGGTGTAGATCAATGGTGGGGATGAAATCACAAATTTGCACATCGCAAATTTTTGTGGTTTGTGTTTAATACATCGCGTGGTAAGCTATTTTCCTTGCGGTGTGGTAAGGTGTTAAGTTCCGGTAAGTTATGTCAGTTGCGATGCAATGCGAGCATATCACATATCGCATGGGATAAGGGCACGGTTAACGCTAAATGTTAAGATTTGCGATAAGCGATATCAAATACGTTGTGAATTGCGAAATCGCAAGATAAAAAAGTGTAAAGCTACGAAAACGGCGGGGAGGTAAGTTTTAAAAGTTGCACAATGCTATTCCGCCGTGATTGGTCACCGTTTGTGTGAACCATAAGATCACAAGTTCCACACGTTTATTTTGATATTTGGAGCCATGTTGCATCAGAACTCATTATCATAGGATGAATACTTCCTCTTGGCCTCATTTAACTTTTTAGTGAAATAAGCTATCGGTCTCTTCTCTTGACTCAAGATAGCTCCAATTGCTATCCCACTAGCATCAGTTTCAACTTGGAATATTTTATCAAAATTTGGCAAGGCCAAAACAGGCATTTCAATGATCTTCTTTTTCAACAACTTGAAATTCTAATCTGTTGCTTCTGTCTACTTAAATGGCTAGTTACTCTCCTTTATTGTTTCAATTATTGGTGCAAAAATCTCACTAAAACCTCTTTTAAACTTTTTGTAAAAACTTGCAAGACCATGAAAACTCCTTGCCTCAAATACACTTCTCGGATTCTGCCAATCTATTATTACCTGGATCTTTTCTGAGTCCATCTTCAAGCCTTCAAAGCTTCTTGGTAGACATCCTCAAGTTTCTTCAGACTCAACAAACTGATTTCATCTTGTATGTCATACCTTATACCATTGATGTATTTGGCTACTTTCTCCATATCATCTTCAGCATGTCCTACTCCAATACTGAGCTTGTAAAACTCCTTTGTATACTCCCTGAAAGTCATTCCTTTTTGTCTCAAATTTTGCAATTGTTTGAAAAGATTCAATTGATAGTCTTTTAGCATAAACTTTTTCTTCAATTTACTTGCCATTTTTTCCCATTTCTTGACCTTAGGCTTTCCCTTTCTAATCCTAGATGTTTGTAGTTCATCCCACCAGATAGATGCATGGCCCTTCAACATGGTAGCTGCAAACTTTACCAACTTCTTATCTTCGACCTCTTCTAAGTCGAAATACTTGTCCACTGAACTGATCCAATCTATCAACTCCTCCACATTAAGGTTCCCCTCATATAAAGGAATATCCATTCTTGGTTTTCCAATAACCTTTGCTAATATATTGAAAAATTTAGCTTCCTTGCTTTCTTCTTCTTCTTCTTCCTCAGAAGATTCTTCTGTTGCGCTGACATCTTCTTCATCAGGGGCTCTCTTCTGAGCAGTCTCCATTGTCGCTATCCTTGTAAGAAGGTGTTGAATCTCTTCGAGCAAAGTTGCATTTGCTGTAAGTCTTCCCCGACCCATGCCAGCTCCTCTCCTAGGCAGCATATTTGCTAAAATCCTTGAGAACATAACTCATTTTCTGCTCTGATACCAACAAGCCTAGTACTTTACACTTAAATTCCTAACGTAAAATTGATCTACTAATTTAAATGCACCGCTAGGTTCCTAATGCAAGAAATTCAGTGAAAGCAAATCTACCAATCTTGATTCTCAATCACAAAAATGACACACAAATATTTCCTAATCCAAGTGCTTCATTAAGATTTGAACTTACTTGGGTTCCCTTCATGGGAAAATGGCCTAGTTGAGGAATTAAATACAACACTGGATCTGATCCAACTTATCAACCCTTCTTGGCTAATCTGAGTCTCCTTGTTTCTCCTTCCTTGGATCCAACATACTCACCGAGAAGCCTCTCTCAATCTTGTGTTGTTGTACATTATGTTCTCTCCTCGCTAGCATAACTTTACATTAAGCTAAATCCCTAACCCTAATCTCCAAAGTGATTGATGCCTAAGATTATATTTTGTCTCACTTGATATCTAGGGCTGCGATTAAACCATAATCACTAAAGTAAATAATTTCCTCAATAAACCAACATCATAATTGTATGCATTTCCTAAGTATAACTTAGGCTAAGTTACAATAGCAGCTTTCCCATACTGGAGCTAGTGTTCTAAGGAGATCTTAGGTGAATTTTTCATGCCTAGACACTTAGGCCCGTGCAAAATTATCTGCCTGAGCTACAAACATCAACATTTTGAAGGCTTTTCTCTTTGATTAGTGGAATTAATTGGTACTTTTTTTAAGTTGATTTGGAGGGAGCACTTGAAGAATAGATGCATATGAGTTTCCTATGGAATTTATGCCTTTCAAGATTTTTTTTTTTTTCCATTTTACACTAGTGGTTGTTGACCATTCTTTGAGCATTGTTTTGTAGGAACTACATGAATCCTTGAAATTGGAATAAAAATTCATGGCATTATATGTACACCTTTTTAAACAAACATTTTTTGAGTTTTTCCTTAAGTTGTTTTTCTCTTAGAAGATCTAGTACATTCTTGATATCCACAAATTATCTTGCTATGTTGGGTTGTAATCCACGATGTCATTAAGTTATGAATGGTAAACTTCCAAGGGAAGGTCAACATGTTGTTGACTATGCTTCATAAAGGTGACAAGAGCATTAGTGAGACCATTGAACACATAACAAACACTTCAAAGAGTCCAAACTTGGTTTGAAGTTTGTTTTCTAAACATATATAAGTTCCATGTCAACTTGATGTTAGCTCTTGATGTTAGCTAGAAGATAAATCAATTTTTAGAAAGTAATTATCCCAGTGGGGTTGATTTATGAGTTTACCAATGCAGGGAAGATGATATTTATTTTCAAATGTGATTTGTGGATGCTTTGTAGGAAACGTTGTCCTATCATCCCAAATTACACCCTCTCTACCAAGGTACAACCATAGTATTAAAAACCGGAACCGGTGACTGGACCGGTGGACCTAATGAACCGATAACCGAACCGGAACCGATCTAACTAGCACTGGTCAGAACCGGTCTAACCGGTACTGGTCAGGTCTAAACGAACCGATTTAAAAAAAAAATACATTAAATTATTATTTTTTAATAAAAAAAACTATTTTTAAGATTTTCAACCATGATTCCAAGCCAATAGAGACAAAATATGCAAAGTTTGTTCATTTATATACCATGTAAAGGTGAATATATCAAAATGGCATTATGGCACCAAGTGCAATACATATCATCGAAAAAATACATAAGAAATGAGGCTCCAAATGACCCATAAAGTCCAAAAAAATGCTACAAGCTACGAGCATTGAGGCCATTGGCCTACATAGTACAGTGGCAGTCTACTACAAATCTACATATATGATATTACTAAATTCTAATTAATGATCAACATTATCACTTGAAAGTTGAAACTTCTAATCAAGATCAAAGTTCAAACTCAGTTGGTTGAACTTGAGTCTCCCGACTCTCCAGTCACAAAATTCTCTATTGGTTCAGTGACTTGAGTTTCAAACTTCTAAAGGTTTTCTACCCTAATATGCCTATTACTTCATTTGGTGCTCCACATGACCTTACATGGCCTCCTATCCCAGCCAAGTGTTGCTGGAACCTGTAAATACCCCCTCCTACAATAGATTTTTGGCAATATTTGCAAATCATTTTGCCATCAATCATATCACAATGAGCCCATGCAGTATCCTTGCCTTTTGGAGGCATGATGGCTACTACTTAGCTCAAACTCTATGTTGTTCCACTACTCCAACAAAAACTCAACTCTCCAAGCTCTCAATCAAACTCACAAAAGCTCAAAATGAGATGTGTGAGACAAATGAGAGGGTACCCCTGCGTTTAAAGGAATGGGGAGGGTTTTTTTGGAGGGAAAAAAACCCCCCTTTTCCCCCCAAAACCACCCATTACTGGCCAAATCAAATTCTGTGGGTTCTTTTGTGGCTGTGGTAGCTAACCGGCCAGTTTATTGATAAACCGGCCCGTTTATCGATAAACTATCCGGTTTATCAATAAACCGGCCGATTAGACCGGTTTGACCAGAAAAAAAAAGAGAAATGGGGTGCCTAACTGGGTTTTTTTACCGATTTGGACCGGCTAGGCTCCTGACCGACCAGTTTGACCGGTTACCGGTTCAAACTGGCCGGTTTTTAATACTATGGGTACAACATCCACCAACCATCAATTTCTCAAAGGAAGATGCATCATGAGATACAAAAGTGCTCAAAATCCATTGAAAAATTACATGAACCTCTATTGTTGGAAGGGTGGCCTAAAGTAGTTTCTATTTTTAGAAAATGAAAAAAATCACAAAAGTACTTGTCCATTTATTACCATAACTGGCACTCAAACTTCCAACCATACTAGATCAAAAATGGTGTGACCATCTTGAAGAAAAATAATAATAAAAAGGCAAAAAACACATCTCCTCCTTTCATCATCAAATTTTACGCCCATGCTATCAATCAAAATGGGTATCTAGGAAAGATACAATCCATTTGAAGAAGTGAAAAAGGGAAAAACCATGAATGCACACTTTCTTTAATCACCATTAAAACTAAACCATGTGCACATTTCTCAATTGGTGCCCTAAAACTTCCATTGTTAGAAAGTTTTTAGAAATGGAAACTTTCTAAAGAGAAGCTTTCTAAAAATAGAAAGTCAACCTAATGTCCCTTGGAAAAAGCTTAGCTTTGTGCATAAACATCAAACTCATACAAACAACTTTGGAAAATGGTTTGGCTAGGATAAATATTTGCAACAAGTATACCATATGGCCAAGGTACTCACGAACCATCATTATTGAATCCTCTACAAATGTGTCCATACACCTTCGATGCCAAATTGATCAAGGGAATTGTGCAATTACAATGATCATCCCATTTTCTTGCCTTATCATTTGCTCAATGTTAAAGCCTTAAGGCATCGCTTAAGGACTTTCATAAAACAAGGATAGAAAATCACTGTGAAATACCAAGCACTTCAACCAAAAAAACATTGCCCCCATAATCTCTAAAACCATTATGCTCAAATACCGAGACATATCATTTGACTGATTTATTTTTGGTAAAATACCATTGTAGTAGGACTAGGAGTCACTGAGTCAAATGGTGCACAACAGAAACAAGAAGAATATACTTTCCCTGTCAAACTTTGTCAAACTTGCCATGACTACATAAGTATAGGATACCTTTATTGAGTATGATCTAAAAGCTCAGTTAACCCATAATGGTAAAGTAACCATTCTCTAGCGTTCTCTCACACACATTTAGAGGTGATTTTTCCACAACTATAGTCTATTTTTTGTTTGCAGGGGGAATTCAAATTCTTTTGTAGGGTTTGATACATGTATTATGGGGTAAAATTTCAAGGGAATAGTTTTTGGTCATAAATTGATTAGTTCTATGGGCCAGATCTAGAGCACAATGAAAAAATATGAAGCACGGATCCTAAATTGCCAAGCCAAAGCACATGAATAACTTGCTCATGAAAACATAAGGAAATATTTTCATTCTCCCTAGGCCTGTATTATACTAGAAAAGATATGTGCAATTGCTGGAAGATCTTTGTAGAAGAAAACTACCCGTAAATGAGTGACACCTTTTATTAACCTATACAAAATATCAAGTGTTACAAAAAATAAGTGCCACCTTTATGTAGGAGTTCAAATATGCTAAGATTTCAAATTTTGGTAATCACAAAATTTAGTAAGGCAAACTCATTAATACATATGCAACCTATTGCACAAGGTTTGTTGAACTTCAACCTTGAGATTCAAAATTTGGCAAACATTTTTTTTTTTTTTTTTGAGGTTTGGTGAACCTCATCGAACCTCATAGTCATTTGATCGAGTCCATAGCTCAAACTCATATCCTCATGTCACAACTCAATCTTACAGTATATCCTTGCAGTTTCCAAATCCATGATAACATATATATACGCAAACTTAATGGTGAACTTCATCAAAAAATTCAAACTTGAAGCAAACCTAATAACTGCTAAACCTAAACCATGTGATGTAGTATGCAACCAAAGATAATATTAAGATTTAAGATACAATGAATTGCACTCAAGGTGATCATTATTTCTGACTCTTTTCTTTCAAATTATTCTCAATATTTGTTGTATACGGGAAAACTACCCTTCGGTATTTGCTTGTATATCCAATTAGCTTGCAAAGGTAGGCTTTGTTTTATATCAACTAAGTATGTTTTATTCTATTTTATTCTTGTTTCCTTGTCATAGTATCTAGCGATGTCTCTTTTCAGAAAATATGTTAGACATTTGTAACAATATCTTGGGGAGTATAATATAATTTTAGGTTGTTAATGTTAAGCACATAATGAATCTTAAGATCAGTCAAAATGTTGAGAAGGATGACATTTACTCTAGTGGCTCACGATATGTTATACAAATAATATCTAACAGACTTTGATTACATGGGGTGCCAAATGTGAGGGAGTGGTTGAAAATAATTGCCACTTTGTTGTGGCTTCTTTATTATTATATTACATCATGAGGTGGAATTATTGTAAATAAGATGCCTATCTTAAATGGAAATGTTTTTTGGATTTTAGTCTAAAGGAGTTGAGCAATTCCAATGTTTGGTTGTTTATATGAAAAATAATTTCTTTCTGTAATTGAACTATGTTTCTACTTGGCATGGGATAGTGCTAAGTACTTGAACTAGGGTATGGATTCCTCATCATAAATGCTACATTTCAACTTGGCATGGGACCTTTATAGATATAAGCCATTGGTTGTCCTCCCTATTTAAGAAAAATGGCTAGTGAATTGGGAGGCATCTATCACTACTTTAAAAGCTTATAAAATGTAAAGGAGCGAAAGTACAAGTGTTGAGAAAATTGTGTCTTCTAGAGGTTGGTGTTAGATTTTTCCAAGCCTAGCACCTTCCACTTAAATTCCTAGCAGAAAATTGATCTACTAATTTCAATGCACCGTTAGGTTCCTAATGTAAAAAATTTAGTGAAAGCACCAATATCGATTCTCAATCACAAAAATGACACAGATATTTCCTAATCCAAATTCTTCATTAAGCTCTGAACTTACATAGGTTCCCTTCATGGGAAAATGGCCCAGTTGAGGAATTAAATATAACATTGGATCTGATCCAGCTGATCAACCCTCCTTGGTTGATCTGGGTCTCCTGGTTGCTCCTTCCTTGGATCAAACAGACTCACTGAGAAGCCTCTCTCAATCTTGTGTTGTTGTATATTATGTGTTATTCTCCCTAGCATAACTTTACATTAAGATAAATCCCTAACCCTAATCTCCAAAGTGATTGATGACTAAGATTAGATCTCGCCTCACTTGAGATCTAGGGTTGAAATTAAACCATAATCACTAAAGTAAATAATATACTTTTCCTAAGTTTATTTTAGCTCAATAAGCCAACAGAATAATTATATGCTTTTCCTAAGTCTAACTTAAGCTAAGTTGCAATAGCAACTTGCCCACACTAGAGCAAGTGTTCTAAGGAGATCTTGGGTGAATTTTGCATGCCTAGACACTTAGGCTAGTGCAGAAGTATCTGCCCGAGCTACAAAAGTCAACAGTTGGAAGATTTGTTTTCTTTTATTAGTGGAATTACTTGATACTTTTTGTAAGTTGATTTGGAAGGAGCAATTGAAGAATAGAGGCATATGAGTTTCCTATGGAATTTATGCCTTTCAAGAAATTATTTTTATTTATTTATTTATTTATTATTATTATTATTATTATTATTTTTACGATTTTACATTAGTGTTTGTTGACCATTCTTTGAGCATTGTTTCGTAGGAACTACATGAATCCTTGAAATTGGAATAAAAATTCATGGCACTGGGTTAGTCTTTTTTAAACAAACATTTTTTGAGTTTTTCCTCAAGCTGCTTTTCTCTTAGAAGATCTAATACATTCTTGACATCTTACAAATGATCCAGCTATGTTGGGTTCTAATCCAAGATGTCATTAAGTTATGCAATAGAAAATTTCCCAAGGGAAGGTCTATAATATGTTGAATTCCTCCAACCTGATAGAGACCTTCAACCCTAAATCCAAGAGTAAATGCATCTTTCGGGTTCCTTTTCCAAATACCTATCTTCCCATCAACGAATGCTACCTTGAAGCCTTTATCTTCCATCACATAAATATATACTAGGTTCTTTTTCAAATCATGTACATACAATACATCTAGTAGATGAAGGATTTGACCTTGATTCAAGTTAAGTGTGGCAGTCCCTATCCCTTTCATGGGGTATGTGGCATTGTCTCAAGTGAAGAGTGGCAGTCCCTATCCCTTTCACGAGGTATGTGGCATTGTCTCCAAGTATGATTTCCAAATAAGTCTTATTTTCAACGAAATTAGAGAGGGTCTCCTTGTACCCAGTGACGTGCCTTGAGGCACTACTACCAATCAACCAATTATCCAAAGTGTCAGGAGAAGAGGCAGTAGTGAGGGAAGAAATAAGATAAAATTATTTTTTCTTTTCTACAACATTAGATTCCTCATACCTGGATTTTCTCAATCTTTTGGGAGGTCGACCATTTTCATATCGAGCAGCGGGAGCATTCCTTTTTCCTTTGTTGTTGAACCTGTTATTCCTTTGATTTCCATTGCCTTTGAAATTGTTGCGATTGTTGTTGTTTTCATCATCCCATGGTGTATCCTTCTTATGTGGACACTCTCTAGCATAGTGGCCAAACCTATTACAATTGAAGCATCTTCCCTTTCTTCCTTCTTTGAATCCCCGCTTGAATCTTTGACCTTATCTCTTTGGACCAACATTGTTGTCCCTCTTAGCATGAATGGCGAATGCAGTGGGTTCATTTCCTTTTGAAGCCTTGTCTATATCCATCATCCTCGTCTCTTCTTGAGTGCATCTAGTCAATAATTCGTCGAAACCAGGAATAGTGATGTTAAACACGTCCCATGCTCATGGGAGACCTCCAAGGGAAATAAGTGTGATCTCCTTGTCAGAAACAACTTCTCCAATAGATAGAAGATCATTCTTGACTTTGGTAATCTTCGTGAAGTAGTATTGGATAGACTCCCCTCTATCCATCTTGATGTCCTTCAACTTTTTCTTAAGAAAAAGGATCTGGTTTGCATTGTTTGCTTTGAACATCCAAACCAACTTGTCATGCATCTCCTTGGATGTTGCTAAATTAGAAATGTAAGCAACCAAATGTTTTTGAATTGAGTCTTTGATGATCTTCTTAGCTTTGATCTCACCTTTCTTATACTTTGTCTTAGTATCAGCCGATGCATTTGAAGGAGGTTCCACCACATTTCCCTGCACATAGTCTATAACATCATTTTCTTCCAAAGTCAAGTCCAAAGACATCTTCCATGCATGATAGTCAGATTTATCATTGATATTATCCTCATATTTGAAGTAAGATGTAGAATCCATTGAGGTTTTGACCTTGTCCAACGGATCTCTCTTGGCGATTTATTTTCTCTCTCTTGCTTGGGCTTTGTCTTCACCAGTGCTCTGATACCATGTTAATTTCAGTTAACAATGGTATGTTCTATGCTTAGAAAAATTTACTTTAATGTTCCTTCTGCAGCCCAATAACAATATTCAATTATTTCCAGTTGCAATCGCATTAACCATTAATCACATTGACAGTAAATGCAGATAGAACAGAAAACAAATGCAGAAGACAAGCCAAGATAAGAGAACACTGGATTTGGCGGATGCTAGGGAAAAACCCCAATGTGGGGAAAACCCTTTGATCAATTCTTCTTATTATTATTCAATAATTCAGTAGAGAGAGTACAAAAGTCAAATAGACTAGCCAAATATAAAGTCAAATCAGCCCTGTCAAATTCTGCAGTCAAACTTCAGCCCTAACTACAAAGTCAACATTGGTCAAAACAACAGCAATTCTTCTTTGAAGCAGCCCGATCTTCCTTGGTCAAACTCGGCCTGATTAGGAGGTCAACTTCAGCCCAAAAAATTTTGGTCAAACTTGGTCAAAGGAGAGAGAAAACGTACTGTAATTTTCTACGGCCAAAACAACGATCAACCATGAAGACAATGCAGGTCAACCAACCCAGAAATCCTCGGTTTTTGTGCCCAATAATGCGGCCTAAGAAAAATGAAATTTTGACCCTTAAAATGAAGTCAAACTTCGTCAACCCCTTAGTCAACATTGGTCAAACTTGTCCTAAAATCTGAAATTTTTGATCTGCAATTTATGTCCCAGAAACTCGTCCTTCTGCCACACGTGTGAGAGAGAGAGGCTGCCCAATA
The DNA here is from genome assembly GCA_034641835.2 of Pinus albicaulis. Taxonomy (NCBI): domain Eukaryota; kingdom Viridiplantae; phylum Streptophyta; class Pinopsida; order Pinales; family Pinaceae; genus Pinus; species Pinus albicaulis. The sequence continues at coordinate 26,546,890 of CM076569.1, read as the reverse complement.
GTTGTACGAACCAATCTAATGAAGAGAGAGAAGAATGTGTGAGTGATAATGATACAAAGTGAGGTGAGAAGTCACTTCTATTTATACAAATCGTTGTGGGTGAAGAGACACCTCCATTGGGCTTCATGAGCCTACATTTAGTTGAGGCCGACCTGAACAATTTGCACATGAGTGGACATAAATTCAAAATCACACTTTTGCTTGTCCGAATGAGATGATCTTTAGATCAATTGCAATTCTCTCAAAAATAGGAATTCAATGCAATCAACATCTCCATCAAATGAGCTGTCCTAAGGTGGAATTTGGTCTTGTTGCCAATTTTAACAATCAGAAATCACAGAATTATGTTCAGTCAATCAAAATTAATTTGCAATTTATGTAAACTTACTATTTTTTATCGTTCTTTAAAACTATATTAGAACCTAACTTGTACTATAGATAAGAGTGATGAAGAGTTACTCTATGAAATAGGAAAATATCTCCCAATAATGCTAATTTATTTGTGTGAGAACTACAATAATCTCCTTTATACTCTAGTTTCTCACTAATTCACCACTAGGGCCTTGGTTCAGATACCCTTTATGCCATCCACCAACTTTCCATTCTCTATAGTTTGCCTCACCTGAATGTGATGGCAAAAAAAGGGATGAGATGGATGCAAGTCTGGGGTAATTTTTCCAAATAGATACCCTTTAGTCGTACCATTGAATCTAAAAAAAAGTCTACGTCATTAGGTGCATCTTTTGACTTCATTGCATGTTTCTCAAAAACTTACAAAATTATTTGTTTTCTCTTATGAGATCAGCTCCTGATTGATGTTCCATTTACTGATATGAGTGATCCCTGATATTGACTTGTGGATGACACAAATATCAACGTTTTAGTTTTGATATGGTTAGTTGATTTTAGATGATGCATATACCCAGTTTGGTACAACTAATGGAATTGGTTGACAAGCTATAGCATATATATCGTATGCTAGTTTCATCTCCTAGAAGTGTATACATTCATTAAGACTTTTTGGCTGCATATATTGGACATTCTGCTTTAATTTTCTAGTTTGATTCATTCATTGAGGCGGTTATCAGGAAAAAAATTCTTTCATATTTTTTCTTGTAATCTTGGTTCAAAATCACTCTGCAGTGAAACCAAAGGGTCAAATTATTCACAGAATCATTGCACAGTATGAGAAATGGTCCCCCCCCCCCCCCCACACACACACACATATATATATCCCTTTTCCCATCAACATAACTCTGTAGCATGACCTATTGTTATGCTTAAGTACTGATATCATGCATTTGTAATATATTGCGATAATTAATCTTTCAACTGGACATACTGCACACGGTGTGGTCTTATTGTCGGGGAGTAAAGTGAGCTGACTTGTTATGTTTCATGATTACAAGACAAATACAATGTTATCTTCCGATCTGTTGGCCTACTCTTTTGACGTGGTTTGACAAAATTATGATAAAAGTAATAGATGGCATCTAACATGTTTGTTTGCATAAAAGTAATAGATGGCATAAAATTAACTATTGTTTGCTGATAAGTTTTATCTATCTATTGCAGATTGGAGAACTGAAAAAAATTAGTTGAAGAGGGGAAAATAAAATACATTGGACTTTCTGAGGCTTCTGCATCAACAATTCGAAGAGCTCATGCTGTTCATCCTATAACAGCAGTACAATTAGAGTGGTCCTTGTGGAGTAGGGATGTAGAGGAAGAGATTATTCCAACTTGCAGGTACAAAATGTTTTGGAGTTCAGATTTTCCATGTGGCCATTTACCTAATATTACAAGTTACAAACTGAAAATTAAACATTTCATTGCAGGGAGCTTGATATTTTGATATTGGAATTGTGCCATATAGCCCTCTAGGGCGTGGTTTCCTGTCTGCTGGAGCAAAGTTAATTGACAATTTAGAAGAGGGTGATTTCAGAAAGGTATTTTGTATCAATTTATTCTTATTTTGTACATTTTAGAAGAGGGTAATAGATTCCTGATTTTATTCACATAAGCTTTCTCCATTTTTACTCTTTTTCATGCTACATGAACTAGAGATATCGTTTGAAAAGGCATCATACATGCTCACTTAGCCTTTCCATTTCTTCATTTTTTTTCTTCTATTTCCTGATAATTAGGTGTGGATCAACTTGAATACATATCTTTGATTTTATAGCATATTTTTAAAATACCTTTTTGTTTTGGTGCAGTTTATGCCCAGGTTTAGTAAATAAAATCTCGAAAAGAATAAAGTTATATTTGAGAGAATACGTGAAATATCTTCAAAGAAGGGGTGCTCCCCCTCCCAACTGGCACTTTCTTGGGTGCAACATCAGGGAAATGATGTTGCACCCATACCTGGGACAACCAAAGTGAAGAACTTAGAAGAAAACATAGTTGCTGTTTCTGTTGAGCTCACACCCTTGGAGATGAAGGAAGTAGAAGATTTGGTGTCCTCAGCTGGTGTATTTGGAGATCGATATGATGACATGAGCATCACATGGATGCACTCAGAAACACCTCCTCTGTCTTCATGGAAAGCTGCAGTATAGTGAAATACGTGGAATATGTCTAGTAGGGAAGCTGTATTTCTTACAAGGACACTGTTTTTTCATTTTCTCCTTTTTGTTTTATTTTTTTTCCTCTATTGAATACATTATAGAGATGCCATGTCTTTGTATTTCTATGTATATGATCTATGTGGGGTAAATATTTGTGTCACCTGTCAGCACAACGAACATACAATTAATTAGTTGCAGCAGCCTCCTTTCTCCTTTCAAAATTGTTGCCTGAAACTGGTAATTAGTTGTAATTGTCTCCTTTCTCGTTTCAAATGGTAATACAATACAAACTTCGTTGGACTACGCACTTGTATTTGTCATTCGACATTGCTTGGGTTTCCAGGTGGACATTATCAAGTCGACATGACAACCAAGAGATATGACAAACAGGTTTTGATAAATTGATATGAAACTTAGCCACTTAAGAGATTAAATTTATTAGGAGTTAATTGGATGGATTTGATTCTTTTTATGTTTTGTACATTTAAAATTAAGATCGATTTATTAATATGGATTTATGGTAAACTCATAAACACAATAACCATTATGAAATTTACAACATAAAAAATATAAATAATAACAAAATAATAGTGTTTAATCATAAAGAATGTGAATAATAACAAAGTGTTAGTATGTAGTTTTAATATATATTTTTTTGAGTTTTTTTATAGACTTACTTGCACACTTTGCCATCTTGTCATAATGATTGTATAAACTCAACTTAAAGATGAAACTAATTTTTTAATGATATTAATAATTGTTCTTCTTAATGTTAATATTTGTGGCTTATGGAACATTAATTCCTAAGCAAGTCATAGTGGAATTTGTTGAACTATGCAATGAGAAATGAGACATGGCACACGAAGATAGGTGGAAAAGGCATTAACCATGTTAACAATATATTCATTTGATGATATCCATACATATATTATAGGATGTAATCACTTCATGAACTTAAAAAGTGCCAACACACTAGCAGCTCATCAAAATATAAGGATCGCTTTATCAAGGATGAGGATGATAGTTAATCAAGAGGTATTTTAAGACTTTGGGATTGTATAGGGATTCATAGGCTAATAATTTGCTCATCAATCATAAGTCCAAATAATTATACCGACAAGGCAACAAAACTAGTGCATATATTGGTATTGTTTCAATCTTAAAGTTGAAACTTCTAAATGAAATTTGTTTGAAAAATCATGAAATCTTGATGCTAGAAAATCATATCATTTATAAAATTCCACTATGTCGGTTCTAATATCTATAAGTTACTCATTGATGTGAAATCTAATATCTAATGAGAGTAAATTTTGGGAGAAGAATCAAGTCTAGATCTAATCCTTGAAATCATTCGACAACCCAATCAAATGCCAAGTAATAATAATATGCTTAATGACCGTTTATGTGAAAATATCCACAATACTTCTTTCAAAAAAATGACACATAAATGATGTTGAATTTTGAGAGATGAATAAATTCTAGATCTAATCCTTGAAATCATTCAACAACCAAATCAAATGCCAAGTAATAATAATATGCTTAATGACAGTTTATGTGAAAATATCCACAATTCTTATTTCAAAAAAATGATACATAAATGATGTCAATCAACATCTCAATCACAATTTATCATAAGCGATGGATTCTTTGCAAATTTTATGGTCATTGTTGTTGAAACTTTATTCCCCACCTTGCTAGCTAAAAGGTGAGAATTATGTCAAAGAGATCCAAGCTTGAGCTTTTGAAGTCATTTTCAATATCTCCTTCATCATTGTATCTATTAATTTTTTTTGACCACTCTAAACACTTTTATTTAATACTGATGGTTTTGGTTGACCACTATCCATTTTGACTTGACCAATGTACTTCCCCCCTTAAGGTGCAAGGGCATACCTATTACCTACCACCTACGGGTAATATCCATAGGAGAAAATTCTCTCCTAGATGGTCCCAAGTTGAAAGCCAGCAACCCCTTGCAACCACCAGATAGCTCGATATGCCACTATCTCTACCACCTGAGATAGCCATGTGGTCCCTCACCCATGTGTAAATTCATTTTAATTTAATTTTGGCTTTAACCTGTTTTAAAGAGATAAAATTTATTAGGAGATATTTTGATGGATTTGATTCATTTTTATGTTTTGTATATTCATAGTTAAGATGGATCTATGGTAAACTCATAAACTCAATAACCATTATGAAATTTACAACATTAAAAATATGAATAATAAAAAAGTAACAATGTTCAATGATAAAGAAGGTGAATAATAACGAAGTGTTAGTATGTAGTTTCAATATATTTTCTTTAGTGTTTCTCTTATAGGCATACTCGCAGAGTTTGTTGTCTTTTCATAATGATTGTATAAACTCAAGTTAAAGATCGAACTCTATTAATTTTTGTTTATGATATTAATAATTATTTTTCTTAGTGTTAATCTTTGTGGCTTATGGATCATTAATCCCCAAGAAATTCTTAGTGGAATTTGTTGAACTATGCAATAAGACGTGGCACATGAAGATAGGTGGAAAATGTGTTAACCATGTTAACAATATATTTATCTAATGATATCAATATATATTATAGGATGTAGTCACTTCATGAACTTAAAAACTTCCAACACACTAGTCGCTCATCAAAAGATAAGGGTCTCTTTATCAAGGATAAGGATGATATATAATCAATAGGTGTTTTAATACTTTGGGATTGTATGGGGATTCATAGGCTAACAATTTTCTCATAAATCATAAGTCCAAATATTTATACCGACAAGGCAAAAAAAACTAGTGCATGGATTGGTGTTGTTTCAATCTGCAAGTTGAAACTTCTAAATGAAATTTTCTTGAAAAATCATGAAATCTTAATGCTAGAAAATTATATAATTTAGAAAATCCCACTATGTTGGTTCTAATATCTACAAATTCTTCATTGGTGTGAACTCTAATATCTAATGAGAGTAAATTTTGAGAGATGAATCAAGTTTAGGCATAATCCTTGAAATCTTTTGACAACCCAATTAAATGCCAACTAATAATAATATGCTTAAAGATCGTTTATGTGAAAATATCCACAATACTTCTTTCAAAAAAGTGATACATAAATGATGTCAATCAACATCTCAATCATCAATTCATCATAAGCAATGGATTGTTTGCAATTCTATGGTCGTTTTTTTTGAAACTTTATTCCCCACCTTGCTAACTGAAAGGTGAGAAGTATGTTAAAGGGATCCAAGCTTGAGCTTTTCAAGTCATTTTCAATAGCTCCTTCATCATTCTATTTATTAATTTTATTTGACCACTAAACACTTTTAATTAATATTGATGATTTTCGTTGACCACTAGCCATTTTGACTTGATCAATGTACTTCCCCCCTTATATAGTTATTATAGATATTATATCTACCCTTGTACCATGGCATGTGGCTTGGAGCCTTCCCCAGATCCCTACTCCATTCCATCATTATATAACATGTCACCTCCTTTAAAGGTTCAAACCACCTAATAGGGTCCTTGGTTAACCCCCTTATTGAGCTTGGAGACACTTGTACATGCCAAAGTCCATTATGGAAGGGTATGCCACCATGAAATGTCCATTTGATTCCATGATTTGTTAGCTCTTTTATTTTATTAATCTAATGATTTTTTGTATTGGAGGGCAAGGGGATGTGTTGGATTTTATGTAGGATTGCAAGTGGGTATCCATTTGGGGTTTGGTCTCCCTATATGGGTCCAAGCCCTCCATAGGGTCACATTGGAAGTTGTAAGGTGAATGTTGAGAGCCATGGGCCTCCACCATAGCAGAGAGCACTTCATGGATCCCCAACACCCTTCATTGATTGCTCCTGTTCCACATTTTTTAGGAGTGCTAGCACTCTGTAATCTTCCTAGGTTGAGGAAGAAAACTACAAAGGTAAGCACAAACCACTTTTAAATTTGGGATCTAGTCCTTCCAGCTTCAAAGAGGGCTCTCTCTGTATGATTTAATTTTTTCTTTCAGGATTTTAAGCTAGATATTAGAGTTAGAGTTTGGTTTTTTCAAAATTTTGGTTGAAGAATGCACGAAAAGTATACTGGGCATGGATTCATTAAACTTATCAGTAATAAATGAAAAATAAACAAAGTAGCTATAACAGGGCAAGGTAGGCAAACTCCTGGATCTTAAAAATATTTATGGTGTGGGTGAGGTGAATCGAAATTATAATAAATTTAAATATAGAGCATACATAGATGAATTCTATACTTAAATCCGAGAAGAAAACATTAATATTGTTTAACAAGACATAGCAGTGCACTGAAAGTAAATTCTAATCATCATCTTCTTGTAAACAATGAGGAAGGGAAAAAACATATGAAAACTCAGAGAGAAACATTCAACATAAGGAAAAAATCACTATTTGTTTGACATAAGAATCTTGGAACAAAAATTCCTATGTATTTTTGAAATTGATTACTTTGAATAAAAATTCACATCTTACATCAAGGTAGAGCTCTTTTCTTCATGCATAATCCAACCCTTTCTAAGTATTATTACAAAATATTTATACACTTTATATGGAACTAACTTCGGATTCCAAAAAGGAATTGATTACAAAATAATATCTAACAAAAATATGAACAATAAACTAAAGATAAAAAAAATCACTTGAAAACTACAGGAAATTTGGAACTACTGGAAAATTTCCAGCCTTCAAATCTGGAAATTGGTTCATTAATGTTGATCCAAATAAAATATCACACTGCAAACTCTAATCAAATTCTATATGTTGAATCAAGTAAATTACACACATATTTATGCAATCAATAGTCTCAAGATAGGAATTCTATCTTGGATGTACAGTAATGTGGTTGAGAGATTCTCTCAACCACACACTAAACTAGGAGAAACTATATTCTAGCTATTTCCTATTATGTAGGAACAAACTCCTCAAATCGATAATTACAACCATAGACAAGTAGGAATTAAATATTTCTAACTCCCCCCCTTAATGACTACTTGTCATGATAGTGATTCACAAAGTCTGGTTGTGGTCAAACATAACAAAGAATATGTCGACGTCCATATAAAAGAGCAACCATCCACTAGAATGCATGGGTACCAACCGCTGCAACCGCTAGTCCTATAGGATGTCCTTCGCATACATGATTTTGTCGACCATTATCACTGCATATATGTACCTACAAATTCACCACCATCGGGCGAATTACATGTGCAGAATCTCCAAAACACAATCTGCTTCTCCCGGACAGATCCGCAACTTCTTAGATCTGCAACTCCCGCAGATCTTCCAGCGAAGGTGAGGCTTCCCACGGATCTTCCACTGAAGGTGAGGTGGCGTCTTCCTGAATAAAAAATCCACGCCCAGAATAAAAATCCTGGCGCGAGTTTATCGTGCGCTTCCGCGCCAATCCCGTGATTTGGCACGTTGGCACGAGTATGTACTAAACAGTTGCGCCAATTGTGCTTCTCAGAATGACTGTCAGCTAAGAAAGCGCGCCAACCCCCTTCTGCTCAGAGATTAATGAATCATCTGAGACCGTGAGCCAGGTGTTACTACAGTCCACCTGCTCTCCTGAGCACAAAGCTCTCGTGTACACGCAGCCACAAGGCACTTTTTAGCCACAAAGGCGATCTAGCCACAAAGGCTCTATAGGTGGTTTCTGGCTCACCACAAACCATTACAAAGTGGTTTTAAGATCACCACAAACTTTCAAATGCCTTTACAAGGCTTACATTTCATACTTCAACATTTTGGAGTTTCTGGGTACATACAATGACCATTACAACAACTGGACTTGCTTATAACATGCTAGGGAGTCTATTCCACAAACCACACTAACTCAAACAAACATCTACTTTGTTGTCCACCATAAACTTTTTTGATGCTCCTTTACCTCATATTTTCATAGTTCACATCTTGGGCATCTTTGTCAAATAAATTCTTGGAACTCCATGCTTATCCTGTCATTTGTTAGAGTCATGAATTCTAACAAAATAACTCTACCTACATTGAGTTAGCTAGGCTCAATAAGGCTCAATAATATTTAAACATGATTCCAAAAATAAACTCTTCACATTAATTTCTCTATCTCTGCCCATAGATGATTATTTTCCAAACATACCAGCAGCCATTTTTTTACCAACGATACCTGTGAGGGGTCTACTGATAAAGAAATGGAACATAGGCACTCATAGCCACACAAAGAGAACACAATTTTCCCTTCAAGAAAATTAATCCAGGACTCCAAGGTCCAATCCTCTGTTGCGTTTCAGTATCCAATTTTCCCGGCATCGCAACGTAATGCCACTTCCCCTATTCATAGTATCAAGGCTAGTCACTATTTTCAAGCATGCCTCCTCATGCTCACTAACAATCTGCAACACGATCTCGATTATCCTCCAATATCTGATGTAGCTCCAATTGATATCATTTTCACTGTCATGTGTTCATCATATCCTGCAAATTTGTTTAGTGTTGGAATGACCAGTTCCAACACACACTCAGAATTGTGACAATAGTTGGTCATACTAATGTCACTTAAATTACAACCAATTTCATTGTCATGACAGTTAATCAATACATTAAAAATTTTAAAAACATCATCAGAGAATTAAAAATTTGGATAGTAGCATAAACTTCTCCCTCTCTATATATATCGAGTGAGATGTAGCAAGGAGAGTAGCTCCAACACACGTGCCATCCTTTTTAATGATATATAGCCACACTTTCTGCGATCTTGGTTCCAAGGAGTTCTGCAGCGTCATTCACATTACCTCTTCCAATCTTTTCAATATTCCAGCAACTTTGAAATTAGCAGACTTTTAATAAGGAATCCAAGGAGTTCATCTTCATATATGGACGAAGCACAACCTCCATGAATCGAACAGCCTCGTTGCTACCTGCAATCAATGTCGATAAACTGTCCACACTTCTCCCTCTTTGAATCTGTGATAATGCCCACAGATTTCACAAGGATTCTCGCGCTCGTGATTCCGCATGTTTGCCACGTCCACCTATCAGCTCCTTCAACAGACTTCTCCCAGCCACACAGCACGCCAATATTTGGCTCTTCTCCTCGATCAGTATTTTCACAGTGCTCTCCACATTCGTCCACACTAGCTCCCATGCCCACCGATCTGCTCTTGATCAACTGCTGCGCAAACTCAGTTCGTCGAACTTCTTCTTCAAACCTGTGTTCCCGCTCTTCAACAGTTGATAGAAATTACTGCATAAATATTAAAGAATTTATCGAGAGAAATAACCATAAAGACTCAGCACTTTTTATGTTGTCCAAATTAGGAGAATATTTAGTTGAACAAGTTTCTGTAGATAAACTTGGTTGTTGATGCTCCTCAGTCTCACGCTTTGGCAACATATAAACCAAAGAAGCTAATAGAGGATCTGAAGCTGCATTGGAGGAATTCTTTCGTGCAGATAGCGCAATCAGTTGCAATGGATAACCTTGTGAGCTCAAGGGTTGATTTTCCATAGATTACTGAGGGGAGCGCTTGTATGAATTTTTCCATCATGCCAGTGTTGGCCCGTCTGGCGGCCATGCCATTATGCAACAACCTCCAAATATTTCTCAACGGTACAACAAAAACGAGGCCCGCTAGAGATATCACTACGCAGAGCAAAGCAAGAATAATAACCGAACTTTTGGCCGCCTCCGAACTTTTGTCTGACAAGTCCACTACAGGTAACATAACAGTTCCAAACTCTAACACCATTCTTTCTTCATTAATCTCGATGCTTCTTACTCTAATCCCTGGCTTCTTAGTTATAGATAAAATCGCATTAGAGTAATATGCCCAGCCATATCTGTCCCAACTTTGGCTGCACAGACAGGACATACCACATTAGAGGATTCGAAGGAATGGTGATCCTCAAGATGGCAGCAGAGAGTGGCAATGTCAAAATCCAATTCGCAGAACAGGCAGGAAAACTCTGAACGCATGTCATAGTCCACCTTCATCTCATCGATCCCCATATGCCGATCCATTGATGATCGTGCAATAGATCAACCAACGCACCAAGCAAACGATCTGTGCAGGAATTACACTGCCAACATTTAGTGCTACACTGTCGATGGTTGTGCGGAAGCCGCAAATCCAAATCAACAAACGAGCTACAGAGCCAAAAATACTTTGGACCACTAGCAGATCCACGATCCGATGCTCCGATCCACGCAGATCTCGTCAGATCCACCACATGGTCAGAGATATGTCTCATGGTTAACGCCCAAAAAACCTTCAGATGCTGCTCCACGACCTGCAACTATCAATCGAAACCATCTCTTTGCCACCGATCGACCTTCAATCCACAAGCAGATGCACGATCTCTAGTTCAAAAACTACTCCACAATTTCTGAGGAGCAGATCAATTTCTCCAGACACAATGGAAAATACTAAAATGTAGGTCGGCATTCTCACACTTAAACACTACAAGCCAACAGTCAGCGGATATTACTAAACGTTCCAAACACAGGTCCATAGATCCTCCACAACAGGTCCGCGACTGGCAATGGATTTTGGAAAATGAGCACCTTGTGCCGTTCACAACTCTGTAAGTTACTGGAAATAACTTCAGCATTCCGATTCCCGCCGCCTTCGGCCAGTTGCTAGAGCTGCAAGTCATAAATCTCTTCTCCAATCTTCTCAATGCTATGATTCCATATTTTTTTTAGGCAATCTCCCGAATATTTTACAGTTGATGGCAGCGTTGAGCTCACGCTAGAGCTCCTGAGGCTCACAACTCCAGAAGAGCCAACTTCAGTAAATCGCACACCAATCGCACACCAGTGTCTTAATTCTCAGCGCGTATATATGGACAAACTAAAAAACTAAAGCAATACAAATACGAATAAAGTCACTTATTTTCTATTTCCCTCAGCCCACGAGGGGCCGAGGCCCAACCTCTGATACCAAGATAAAATATCACACTGCAAACTCTAATCAAATTCTATATGTTGAATCAAGGAAATTACACACATATTTATACAAGCAATAGTCTCAAGATAGGAATTCTATCTTGGACGTACAGTAATGTGGTTGAGATATTCTCTCAACCACACACTAAACTAGGAGAAACTATATTCTAGCTATTTCCTATTATGTAGGAACAAACTCCTCAAATGGAGAATTACAACCATAGACAAGTAGGAATTAAATATTTCTAATTGATCCTCTGCTTTGGAATCTGGAGTGGTTTAAGTTGTTTTCAAAAAACCTCTTAGCTTCCCTTTCAAACTTGATTAAATTTTCCACCTGTATCAACTAGTTGTCCCTTTGACTGATATTTCTGAGTAAAAAATATGAAATAATTGCCTGTATGTTTATGTTTTTCCACCTAGTTGATCAATGAATTATTTGTATTTTGGAGTTAAACCAAAATTATATGTTGACCTTTTTTCCCATAGTATTTTCCTTCATCATCTTTTAAATACTTCACCACTGTCTCAAAATATTTGGGAAGAAAATATTTTGATAAATATTTTCCAAATATTTTTCTCAAACCTGTAAATGAATTTCATAAATAAAATCTCAAATGATTCCATTAAATGATTTTATAAACCATCTTCTTGTTTTTAAATCCATGCCTTGTTTTTTAAATCCATGTCTTGTTTCCCTAAATTTACATATTAATGAATAAATGAGATTCATAAACATAATTTATAAAAACCATCAACTGATTTCCTTCCCATGTTTTTTTAAAAACCATGTCTTGTTTTTCCATAGTTGGTAAAGTATCTTTTACTTTCTCCTTTTACTCTTGCAATAACTTTGGATAAGTATTTATCCAAATTTTATGTTTCGTGCATTTCTCCTCTTTATACCATAGCAAAAAAAATATTCCTCTTTTCTATAAAATTTCATTTTACCTCATTTTACTTGGCCTCCTTTTACTTCAGTCTTTCACCTATAAGCTAATTCTTCTTTTACCTCAGTATTTCACGTGTAAACTCATTTCATAAACATATGACTCTAAAAGTATCCTTTCATTTATCTCCTTTTGTAGAAACTTTATAATGTATAATCGTATATATTCTCGCCATATATTCATAAGATTTAAATCAATATAAATAATGGTTTTCGGGAGGTGGGGTAGGCAGTAAATGGTTTAGGAGGGGGGGTTCTGAAATGAATAAGAGGATGACAGCTGTAAAAAGCGGTAAAGTGAAACACCATTTTTCGGAGGAGGGTAGGTTAAACGTCAAATAGGAATCCCCCCCTCCTCCTCTGAAATCCATCGATAACCATTGATTTAATTATTCACATATCTTGAGGCATTTATATTAGGAAAGTTTAAAGTATGAAGTGTAATTTGGCTTTTCGATTTTGACTTGTGAATTTATTATTGGTTGACGTATTTTCCTATTGTTTAGAGATTGGGTTGATTTGTTATTTTAAAATTAAGTTTAATATTTTAAATAAATAATTTAAAATAAAAATTCAATAGTTTAATAGTTTAATTTTAATATTTTATATATTAAAATTCAATCTCATTTAAAATAAAAAATATTAAAAATAACTTAGAGACATTTCATCCTCTAGATAAATTACTAGACATACAAACTTTGACTACCTATATTATAGGACCCTAACATTGGCTCCAATGGGGATGGCATCATCCCTGTGAGGTGTCAAGAACACCACAAATTAATTCCTTGATCCATTGGGCTGATCCCAAACCTACAACATGCTCTTCCTTGAAACGTGCAACTGAAACCCAACTGGGAATATGTTCCAATCCTGAAAAATGAACCAAATCCATTCTTCAAACTGGAATATGCACTGTACACTGAAAACTGAAAACTTTGTTGCAAAGTGAAGCTGAAAAGAATTCTCAAGGTGTTGAGCTTATTCATCACACTTGTACTCACTCTAATCGATCCACAAGATGCTATTAATACTGAAAAACCATATTGTTGCAATGTAACCAATATATAAACTGAAAATAAAATCCACATTAGAAAGCGACTACTGCAACTGAAAACTGAAGCGTGCTCATTTATATGGGCTTATTTATATACAGAGCAACCTACTCTAACCTGATCTCTAAAATTCTGAATTAGGTGATACTAAAATGCCAATGCAACCAATCCTGTAGTTGCTCAATTCTGGCTTCTTGACTATGCTTCAGGAGAATCAAAACTAGAACATGTACATGCAATGAAAACTGATTGTAGACTTGAACATCATAGCAGAAACATAATCAGAACTTTGTAGTGAACAAATCCTCCATATAGATAGTTATGGGATCATAAAAGACATGTTTTACTTGTCGATCTTCAAGGTATTCTGCAAATTGATCATCATGCTTGGGAAGTTCAATATGTTTTCTTTTCCATCATACAATTTTAGCTGTGAGTCATAAAACCTATTCTCAAAACATTCCTCGATCTCAATATCAAAAGGTAGCACTACCACTTTTCATTTCAGGAATTGTTTTTGACAATGAAAGTAGTGGGATTGAATTTTAACTTCTAAGGCTTGAAGATCTTTCTCAAGATTTTAAACAAGCTCTTCTAAAAAGTTGGACATGCCTTCAGAGCTACATTTGCATGACTTTAAATAAATATGTAATAAGTTAGAGAAATTTTCATCAATTTAATCATCATCACAAGTATCCCAATATTCTTGGAAACCTTCAATAGAAATAAGTTTTGTCACATACCCTATCATTTAGATTAAGAAATTTAAGCTCTGAATTCTTCGAAAATGGAGTCGTCATGAGTGTTTATGCAATATGGATTCTTTGACAATGGAGTCGCCAAGTAAATGGTTCAACCTTCATATGTGTCTGACTGTTGTCCACCATCAACATTCAAATCTGAAACTTGAAAATATTTCTTGACGAAGATGAAACCTTTTGTTCCCTAGTATGGTTGCCAAAATGTTAACACTCTGTAATTTTCCTACGATGAGGAAGAAAATTACAAAGGTAACCACAAACAACTTTTAAATTTGGGATCTATCCCTTCCAGCTTCAGAGAGGGCTCTCTCTTTGTATGATTTAATTTCTGCTTTTAGGATTTTAGGCTAGAAATTAGAGTTCGAGTTGGGTCTTTTCAAAATTTTGGTTGAAGAATGTGGGAAAATTCTATTGGGAATGGAGTAAAAAAAATTCTCAGTAATCAATCCCAAATAAAAAAATTATCTATAATAGGGCAGGGTAGGAAAACTCCTAGATCAAAAAAAGTGTTGTCCTCAATGCTTGAGTAGTTCTGGATGTTTTCGTAAAATTCTCATCCTCCCATGTTGAATCTTCAATGGCTAAGTTATTCCACTTAATGATATACTATGAAATTGATCTATTTCTTAGTTTTTGAGTTCTTGTTTCCATGACTTCTTTAGGCTCCAATATGATTTCTCCTTCCTCATCAAGTTTTGGCAATATTGTTTGAACTGGGAGCTTGTCACCAATAACCTTATTTAAGCATGAAAAATGGAAAATTGGGTGTACTCAAGAAGATCCAAGCAGCTCCAATTTGTATGCCATAGTACCAATGTTTTGCAATACCTTGTAAGGACCATAGTACTTGGGTGATAATTTATTATCCTTCTTACTTGCTTGAGGGACATTTTTTTGTATGGTTCTAGCCGTAAAAAAACCCAATCGCCTACGTCAAAACTTCTATCACTGTGACACTGATCTGCCTTTTGTTTCATTTGATTTTGTTCCAGAGTGAGGTTATCCTTTAAGAGTTGGAGAATTTTTTTTTTATGCTTGATGTGATATTCCATTGCTCAAACATTAAAATTTTCTCTTAAAGATGATGTGATGGACAGTGGATGATATCCATAAAGTGCCATAAATGGGGTCATTTTTGTTGCAGTATGGAAGGAAGTCTTATACCACCATTCAGCCAGAAGTAACTACTTGACCCATTGTGTTTGTTTATCAGATGCAAAGAAACAAAGATATCCTTCCAAACATTTTTTCACTATCTCAGATTTCCCATCAGATTGAGGATGATAAGATGAGTTGTGAACTAATTGAGTACTAAGACAAGAAAATAATTTCGTCGAAAAATTTCCAGTGAAAATGGGATATTTCTCACTTAAAATAATCTTTGGGTTTCCATGTATCTTTTGAATAGTTTCCATAAATGCAGTAGCAAATGTATTGACTATAAAATGATGAGATAATGCACAAAAGTGTGCATACTTGGTAAGTCTATCAACTACCACCATGATAACACTCTTTCTTTAACATCCTCAGGTTAAAATTTCATGTAATAAAGTTAATAAATTTAAAATAAGACCAAGATCATGTGACATGTATTCAAAGCTTAATTTTGGGCAAGACATCCTAATGGTTGTTCATTTGGTTTATTATGGCTAAGGAAAATTGGCAAAGGAATTGGAAAAGTCATTGAAAATGAAAAGAGGCATTAATTGGAATTTTATTATGAAAATAAATGAAAATAGGAGAAAAGGAAGGTGAAAGGTCATAGGTTTCATGTGAGGAGGAAATTGAAGGAAAAATAGCGGAAATTGAAGAAAATAGAGGCCTCATTAATAAAAAGTCTTATGAGGATCAGTTCACAACTTTTTTCAGTTCAGTTTTGGATCTCTCTCTTATTATCTCTCTCTCATACTCTTTCACACTTAGAGAATTCCTAGAGCACTCTAGCATTGAAGAAAGGAAGGCAAAGGAAGGACAAGAAAGCAAAGAGAATCAAGGAGCAAGCAAGGAAGAGTTGGATCAAGTGGCTACAACGAGATTACTTTGCAAGTATCGAGTTGCATGGATGGTTTACTTGTTAGTTTTGGAATTCATGCTACATGCATGTGTGCATTTGGTTCTCTTGTTGTCATTGGCATAGGTTTTTCCAGGTGTGATAGTGGTTTAAGCCTTTCTTTGGCATTTTTGGATAGCCATGATGTGATGGGGTTCTTCCATTTGGTTGAGCTGGATCTCCAGATGGTTTTGGAACTAGGTGAGGTGGTCTCAGGAAAATTCCTAAGGGGATATGAATCCCTTGACTAGTAATGGTGGGATACATGGTAAATCCTGAGGGTGAAAAGCAGAAAATCCTCAAGGTATTAGTGAATAAATCCAGAGGCATCCATGCTTATTTAGGGCCTAGTGATCCCTTGACTAGTTTTGGAGGGATTGCATTGAAGCCTAGTAGTGTATGTTTCTTTGTTTGGGCCTAGGAATCCCTTGACCAGTAATGATGAGATATAATATAAAGCCTAGTTGTATGGATGTGGGTTTCGGGCCTAGAAATCCCTTGAATGGAAATGTTAGGATACGTGATAAAGCCTGAGGAAGCCATAGTTGTTTTGTTGTGAGTCCCACATTCATGCTTGGAAATTTCAAAATGGTGATTGGTTGAAAGAAATATTTGGTTCAACCCAATATATGGTCAGCTGGTACGTGTAAGTCCTAACTTGGTTGGCTTTTGCATATGTTAATAAGATCTATTTTTGTCTTTTGTTTCATGAGTATTTATACTTGTTATTATGTGGCTTTCATGGTTGTTCTATCATTATTATTATTTTGGTTATATGTTGGTTATATGCGTGGTTTAATGACATACTTTAGTTATGGCTCTCAACATGTTTTGATTATTATATGAATGGTTAATAAATGTATAGCCTAATAGATGATAATGGAGCTATTGCGAGAGGGAATCCGACCTTCTTGACGATTCTTAGATAAGTATGAGACTCCTATGTCCAGATATGTAATTATGACCTATAGATTACATGTTCATGATGCGTTTGAAAAAAATTATGTCATGGTTTGGATGGGTAAAGTTAATTCCTTGTTCAATTTTTGCATTAGAAGCCTTGTCTCTTTTCTATTTATCATGTTTTAGAGTTTCACCAAGTTCTCGACAATGGTCTAGAGACTATCCCTGAAATGGTGGCTTAGATCTTGATGTCACTAGCATAGAACTGGGTAAAAAAAACTACAGTCACTCCCTTGCAAGATTATGCATGTGACTAAAGGGTTATAGTCAAACTCAAGTAGTGTTATGCTAGTGTCTAGTAATCCAGATCAGTGAAAAAGCAAGTTAACTCAGTGTTTGGGAACCCAGAAGGGTATTTTATCTCTTGGGGGTCTTGTAGCACCTGAGGGAAGTCATTAAATTCTTATTTTTTCGACCCCATTTCCTTAAGGTGATCCAGGAGGTTGAGTTATGTCATAGTAGCCCTCAACTCATGTTTACCCTGGGCAAGCCACTAAAAATGGGTAGATATGGAAGGGGTGGTTACACTTTCCTTCGGACTTGGGTAAACCTATGATACAATCTGTTGGTTCTTAAGAGACAATCCCTTGGTTGTGGAAAGGAATCAGTGCTTAAGACATTTTTAGAAATATATGTCACAAAATTAATTATATCATGTGGTCTTTGTTCAATCCCTTTGGAAATTAATTCTTTAAAACCCTCAATAATCTGATATAATGAAAGATTCCACAATGCCATTAATTGCTAATATCTTAATGAAAAGAAGAATTGTGAAGGAAAATTATAATGATATGATATAGCACATAATCTATCACTTTAAATCTCAGCAGGAATTTATGCAGAAAGAATAGTTGGAGTGAAGGAGTGCATATTAAGGCTATTTAAATCTTACTCACAAATGCAATTAAGAGACCGATAATTGATTTACTTCACTTCATTCAAAGAAGGACACAAAATGATACAAGAAAAATAAATCACCATAAACAATTGCAGGAAACTTGATGCTTCTTTCATTAATTTCTCAGAAAAGTAAGCACAAAATTGTAGTCTTCTAGAGGTCCAAAACTCAGAACCTTCCTCATTCTTACTATCTTTCTTAAATACACACAAAAGCAGTTTGTAACTGCTAGAACTTCTTGAAACTAATCAAACTACCTAAACGGTCTAAAATACTTATTACATTGCAATAGAGGACATCATTACAACCTCGATCTTTTAACAAATAAAGATAAATAAAACTTGGAATGCCAATCTATTTGCTGAATCTGATTTGTTGCTGATGTGTTTCCCTGAGGTGTTGATGTGGCTACCTGAGGTGTTGATGTGTCACCTGGCTGATCAGTCATCCATGCCCTGCATTTTTTCCAGATTTCAATGTTGGTCTTAGGATAATTGACCAAATTGTGATACTCAAGTCTAAAAGTAGTGATCCTGGTAAAAGTAAGCCTTTCCACAAACAATGTCTTAATCAGCCATAACAATTGAAAATTTCTATGCAAGAAATTGACAATTGTAGCTCCTTTTAGGACTACATTTTTTTCATGAGTATTATCAAAATTTCTTTTTGCTCCCACTAACAAAGCCTCATATGAATCCAAAGATAGAAAATTACCTTGCAGATCCCAGCACAATGGCAACCCAGCTCTGGTCCTTTTGTCAAACATGGTGTTGAATTTATCCACAACCTGTTTGATCTCTGTCAATTTCTTCTCTACTGGTTTCTTGCAAACATTCTTCACAATAAACTTATTGATTACTAAAACACATAATGTTCTATCTTTGATTTCATGCTCCTCTAGCTCTTGATCTGTCTTGGAATTTACAAAGTCAATAAACCTTTTTTCCCATAGAGCTCTGTTAAGCAACTTCTACTTATCAACAATAACAAGCTCTTGTAAATCTCTGATTATGCTTTTTCCTCTAATACTATAATCAGTGATTCCCAAATTTTTTTCATTACTTCAATAATTTCATTCCACACAATATCCTTTGCTTGAACTAAATATATGTTTCCCTTTAATTTTTCTTTAAGACTCTTGATTTCTTCATAAGCTGTCTGGAAATCAGATTTATATTTATTAACTTCTCCATCGTTGGCATGTATTATTTTCATTGTTGTATCAATATCAGTTTGAGTTTTCTTGAGATCAACCTCTGCCATCTTCAATTTCGTGCTCAATTGGGACAATCTAGCTGTTGGATCATCATCTCCAGATGACAAAACTATGGTGCAAGTGCACGATTCAATATGACCCTGCAGATTAACCACTGTCTCCTTTAATCTAGAAATTTCCTCATCTTTCTACAACAACTGCTTTAAAAGGCTTTCCTTCTCATTCTCATTCTCTGCCACCTGTGCTGCCATTAGATGCTCTCCAGTAGGTATCTTTAGCTTTTTCTTCAACACATTAATCTTTGATTCTGCACTTTGTAATAATTTTTGCACATCTGATCTATCATTGGGATCAACTCCAAATTTTACAATTATTTTCTTCAATTATTCATTTTGTGTTGAAAGAGCCTTGGAAATACCCTTCTCTAACTCAGCTTCTTAATTACTTTTCCCAACATATTCTCAGCCTTATAAGCAGTTTCATTGGTTTTAGTTAAGTCATTAACAATCAATTGACCAGTTAGCATGTGTAAGTTAACTTTATCAAGTAAAGGAATATTTTTAGTATCAACAGTTAGATTTATAGTTTTAAAATTGTTGGATGACCATACTATCATTTCATATGGGTGAGAGAAAAAAAATTCAACTGATCCCTTTCTATATCCATAGTAGTCAAAAATATGGTTTTGTTGGCTCGAGGGGTCCTGACCCAAGTTCGGTATGCAAGGTTTGCCGACAAACCCCGATACTACTGGCCCTTTCGGTAGTGACCTGCTTGCGCAGGTCAAAGTCTCACCCGAAGTAGTATGGGTGGGTGCTGGAACCAGGTTTCTGCACCCTGAGAAAGGATGGGTAAGGCAAGTAGAGCTACGCTAGGTCCTGTAATACCCGATTACCTTGTTCTACGTAGGGTTAATTAGACCTCTGTTCGCATCCACGTGTGCTAGATCTATAGTTATATGCTTTTATGACAATAACACAACATTATATAAACAGAGCAGAATAGATCCAGATCTAGACACACACTTACACAGATCTTCGTAGCTTAAAGAAATAAAATTCATAATACAACAACTACCAACAATTCGCACAAGATTACTCACAGATTCAGTTCTCTATAAATCCTTCTCATTAATTCATTCATCAATTCTTCCTTACAATTCCCTTCCCAACCTGCGCACACAGCAGCAGGGTCCGCACACAGCTAGACTTGGATCTCCACGCACACAGCCAGCAGGAGTCCGTTCCTCAAAACCCAAATAGATAGCGTAAGCCACAAATCGCATCAATAGTTCATCATTCTTGTCCTTTACAATAAAAAATGCTCCTCTATTTATAACAATCTAGCCTAGAATTCCCTATGGTCCGCAAACCATGGTTTTCGGACCCCTAGTTTACCCTTTTACCCATTAAAATGCTTTCGGGGCTTTGACCCACCCCAAAACTGTTATGAACCTAATTCATAACTAAAGTAATAAATATAGTCATTAATAGAATAAATAGAAATAAAAACCCCTCCGCAAGATTAAATCTAATAAAAAATATATCAAAAATATCCAAAATGGACCAGTTTCACAGCTTGTTAGGAGACCATGTTCCAACAGTCCCCCAACACAATCTTGTGACTTGTCCCGAGTCACTGCAGCTGCCATATAGTCATTGAACCCAGTAAGGCTTGAGTTGACTACCATTGACAAAGCCTGGTAAGATGTCTCCATGCAGGGTAGCTAATTGTTGAACCCTTAGTTAAACTGAGAAGGGGGGGGTGAATCAGTTTAACACATTCATGGACTTTTAAAACTTTTCATTAAACTTTATTAACACCTTCATTTCATGATCAACATAATATGTGAGCAATCTTAATTTGTGAGCAGCAATTAATAAGCAGATTAGATAATGTACTAGTAGTCTTAATATGTGAGCAACAAGTATTAAGCAGAATAGATATACTATATCAACACATAGTCATCATGCACATAGAAACTAGATATAAGTGGAAACCCATAAAGGGAGAAAACCACATCTTATTATTGTTGTGATGCAAAGGCAAGCTCCAACTCCCTCTCACCACTGATTTTCTATAGGCTCCAACCCACAGGAGGCTCCTACCTCAATTCTGCAAGCTACAACTTGCAAGGAAGCTCCAACTCCCATCAATTTTCTGCAGGCACCAACCTATAGGAGGCTCCAACCTTAGTTAGCTACAACTGACATTTATCAAGCTACAACTTGATGTGGAAGCACCAACTCCCATCTATTTTCTGCAGGCTACAATCTATAGGAGGCTCCTACCTCAATCAGCTACAACTGACATCTATCAAGCTACAACTTGATAGGGAAGCTCCAACTTCCTTACTCTTTCAAAAGAAAACACTTGCTGATTTACCTTGGATATCAGCTCTGTTCTGTTCCTTCTTTTCTGCTATCCATCAGTCCTCATATCTACCCTGTATCATCTCTGCATATTCTCAGATTCTCTATCATATCCTCCTTCTTCTCTGCCTCATTGCTTCATTTCTGCATTCTCTAACCTCTCTATGCATATCTATGAGATATTATTTATAGAAATTTCCTTATGACTGTTAGCATTCCTCAGGGAATTTGAAATGGACATCCATGCCTCTTTGCCTTCTGCCTTCTCATTTCTTTTACCAGCTCATTCAGAAAAAATATAACAATATGTACTAATTTCAATATTACAGTGGGATTTTTGTTTTCCTCCGGAGACTTGCCAATGCATCACAAACAATATAAAATCAATTAAAACATTTACATTCACATTTTCAGTTACATATATAAATTTCACTCAGCCCTTTTTCTGGCCCTTGGCTTGCTGGTTTTGTCTTTTCTGTTGCTGTCATGTAACTATTCTGCATGCCTCTGTTGTTCACTATCTTTTTCAGTTTCTGCACACTCTCCTGCTTTCTGTGCATGTACACCTGTCAAACCCACATTTTCATTCCTGTGCATATTCATCCGTTCACTGCAATTTTGAATCTGCTGTATATATAACAATTTTACCAGTTTAGTTCCCCAATAAATCTCAAAGTCTTATGCATATAAATATGCCTCTCCATTCATTTGTCTGTGATGGCAATTAAATCAATGTATGCGGAGGCTTTTCTTTTCACATCTGATGGTTATCAAAACCACATTCCACAGATTTCAAATCTGAGTCAATTTAACTCACATTCTGGAAAATATAAAACTATGCGGAAGCTTTTTACAAGTAAAGGTTATAGAACCATATATATCGGGACCCACATATTCCAAAGTCTTCACCCTTAATTTATTTCAAAATGAGATGAACCTTTTAATTGGCTTACCACAGACCCTTTGAGTTAATTTCCTCTCGGCGTTGTATTCATTTCTCAATACACCACCTTATCCTTTGTAAACAAATAAACATAAATCACGTCCGCCGCTACATTTCAATCATGCCATTCATATATGAAATATATCACCATCCCCAAATCAAATGTTACGAACCATTATAATAAACCTTCCTCACGAAGCCAACATTTCAATCCACGCATTATACACTCAATTATAATGGTCAACATACTCTCATTTGTCGACTACAACCGTATTGTGGGAACCCCCTTATACGAAGCACCATTTGAATTGTATCAAGGTTTCGGCCAATACTTACACTTATGTTTGTCCATAGCATTATCCATCCAACACATGTATTAACACTCAATAATATTTTGACTTAACCTCCAAAGCCGAAACTATTTTCCATGGCGTATATCAATATTGATATGTTAAACATATATGGCCACCTCCGTTCACATATTAGGAACATTATAGTAAAGCCCCCACCTTTGGATTAAAACCCAAACGTTGGATAATATCAATGTTAATAATAGCCATATAGAGGAAATTGCATCAGTGGTTAATTCCTTCGGGCCCCCACCATTTCTCACTATATAATTGAACCATCGCAACAAACAAAATAACAATTGGGGCTCAGCAGTTAACTTACTTTTCCATCCGACGGTGAATGACTCGTCGCGCTCCAACCAACAAATTCGACGAAAACCGCGTGATTAAGTTACATGAGGGTTAACCTATAGAACTTACACGATGAAGTGGGTCCCAATGGTTAATTCACCCCTCGCATTCGTCGGCTCCAGGGTTGTCACGCTCAAATCAATAATCCAACGACATATGATGAATATCGCGTTTTTTTCGTTCCGATATTTAATGCTCCAAAATAACACAATGTAAGCGGTTTTCCAATACCAGCCTTCTCCACATGTCATCTAGTGACATATATCACGTTCAAAAAGTGAAATCCCCTTACCGCCTTCAAATTTAAGCGATACTGCTTGGTTTGATTCTTAAACCACTTTCATTGTATCAGGGTTCCACTTATTAATTCAAGGTTCCATCTGCGCGCTATCAACAATTCAATTCTTTGCGTTATAACTTCATTTCATCAACAATTCAACACTATGCTTCCACATGTTAAAACACACAGCTCTATCAGATTCACACTGTGCATTCAAGGTCCGATCAACCTTGCACTCCCTTTTTACTGTGCCTACAAGTTCACTGCGCCCAACTCTTATATGACTCAATTCGACGTCAGACTTGATGTCTGATACGAACGGGACTTCTTCACCCAGAATAAGGGTATAACTGATTTGACAGAGACTGTATCTTAAAGGTAATCAGTCTCTCCACGCATATGCAAACTAAATTGAATTACGAAGGTGGAATCCTCCAGGGTTTGACAATAACACACAGAAGGCAATTAAACCCAAGTTATAGAGCATACATACTACGCATTTCCATACAATTGTTCATGAAATTCAAAACCACCCACACATAAATTTAACCAATTAATACTCAGGCATTCATGAAAAAGTTCCTTCATTCATATATATAGTGGAATTACTTACAGAATCTCTTGCCTTGGCCAGATATTCAATTTGATGGCCTTCCCTATGCTACTCTGTCTCTACAGATTTTCCAGGTCTGCAGCTCTATGCAGGACTTCAACATCAATTGGTTTACAGGAACAAACCCTGTTTTTCCAGACTGAATCACTCACACACTCTGCTGCTCTCCAATTCTGCTACTTCAGCTATTTTGCTTCTCTCTTTGCCTTGTTGCTATTTCATGTGCTCCTCCTTTTCCATCTCCTTTGCCATAAATGAAAATATTTCCAATGGTCTCCCCCTTTGGCATTGATGGCAACACATCCACCAATAATCCAATGCTTCCTCCAAGTGTTCCTCTGCCTAGCTTCTTTAGCTTGATTTTCCTCCCCCTTTGACATCAATGGAAAAGGGTTGCACATCTCTCAGTGTAGAATCTATCTTTGAATTTCCTCTCTCTGAGATGTGTTTAGGCCTTCTTCTTCTGACTTTGTACCCTATTGCTCCAAACTGGTGTACAAGAGTTGTTGATTGAACACTTTTGAGAATTATTGAACTTTTATATACACAGTAAGTTGATACAATTCCAAATCACAGACTCCTTTCACTTGTATAACGGGGTAATGAAGATAATGAAACTTCATAGAACACATTGTACTAGCCTTATCTAATCAGAGATGCATCACTGGATCAAAACTAAAATACTGAGAAGGTTTCAAATATACTTCAGTCTCTAGTATGATCTTCATCAGAAATACATATCTGTTGAGGAATATTGTAGGTGGAATATGTCTTCTTTTGCAATACACATCTGCAGTACAACATTTGTTCAAATATGATGATGATGCCAATATATCTTTTATAGCTATGGTTCACCTATACTGCCTATTGTTGGTGATATGTGCTAGACTGTTGACAGGGATATTACTCTTAAAGACTAAAAGGTCCTTGTTACAAATGTGATCAATGAATCAAGCCAGAGTTTACAACTTATTGTGAGATTAGATGATATCTTTCAATCTAAGATACCAAATGACTTTACTGCTTGCACAATGTACATTCAAACCAAACCCTTGAGGTTAGATGCATTCAATGTATTGGTCAATCTCACTTATCAACCATGCAATTTTCTTTATGACATAAGGGGGGTATGTATGTCAATGATCAACCTCTTTTCAATGGTGAAATACCAAAAATTCTTTTCTTGAGATGAATCAATAGTAGACTTTTGAGCTTCAACTATTAGATTAACACAACTATTCTATCATAATGATTTTCAACAAAAACATATTCAAGATGTTTGATTGATATCTCAGCAAACAAACTTCACATGGTGTTATGAATGATTTCAAGAGAGAGGCCTGATATATATATGTACTGTCTTCAGGAAGGCATGCAATTATATATAGAAAATTATACTACTTCAATGCTCAATATACTACTTCAAGTATAAACAAGATACTGATCCTTTTGCCTTTTCATTGACCCTTTTATGCTTGGTGTACTCTTGCCATAATCCTTTGATCCTGAGGACCTGTACCATACCACTACTCCACTGATAACACTTTGTATTTTGTTGATATGCATGCTGCTTGTACCAAATACCAATTTATACTCCTTTCACTTCAGCTTGCACATGATCCCATAGTTAAGACAACCTTCATAGTTTCTACTATTGAGCTTTCCACTATTCACACCAAAAATCATCAATATACTGAATTTGATCTTGGCATCATTAGCCTTTCTTCTTTTTCTGTCATTCTGTTCAAAGGAAAGCCATTGCATGTTCCTTTCTAGGACTCTCCATAATCATTACTGCTTTATATTCAATTCACTTGTTCTAACATAAAGATCTTTGGGAAGATATCTTCAATTTCTATACTAGGAGTCTTCATGGGCAGATCACTCAGAGATTTATCACTTACTTAACTGCACTCCTCCAAGGGGAATTTTCATAGATGAGTGATGTAATGATATAATGATGATAGACACTTTTCTTACTCATTCTTCTTAATGTGATTCATTGTTAATTCTAGCAGTATGATGCACAATGTGATCATCACTTAATGTGTTGATGTCTTCTTAGCTTACATGTTCATGGCTGATGTTCTTTCTACTCTTCCATCAATCTATCCGCTATTGAATGCTTCAGATCATCTTCTTCCTCTATATTTCTCTGTTGGCTGAATTTTCCTTTCCCTTCCTGATATTATAGCTATTCTCATTTCAAGGAGCTCTTATTAGACTAATTTTGAGGGGACTATTTATGAACTGCTCTCCCCCTGGGATGTTGCTTCATATTTATCACTGGTTGGATATTTGCTTTGCTTCCTAAAGCAACTCCCCCTGAGACTATGATGTTTTCATTATGTTATTGAGATAATAGGCTCCCCCTTTCTCTTTTCCTTCCATACTTTATTGGGGTTCATCATAATGTCTTCACTTCTTTTAGATTCATAGTTTTGTTTGATCTTCTTTGATTCCATCACATGTCTAGAGTTCTTTAATATATATGGTAGTTTACAGTCCTTTTCTTTGTGACCAAGCTTGAGGCATACATAACATCTTACTTTTTCAAATTACATTTGAGCTGGAGTATAATATTTTGTTCCCCTTTTTGAACATAATTTACATTCAACAAGTTTATGTCCAAAATTATTGCATGCATAACAGTAGCCATGGAAATGATTTGTGTACCTGGTGAAAGATTTTCTTTTCCATTTTATTGCTCGAGGGGTTCTTCTCATTTGCTGCATCCTTTGCTGGTTGGACTGGATTTGTTGTGTCTTGCAATATGCTGCAATATGGCCAGGTTTGTGGCAGGAAAAACAAGTGATACTTCTCATAGGAGGAAAGAGCCTTCTTTGACATCTTCCAAATTTTTTCAATTCATCCTCATGGGTGTATGAGCCTTTTTCAGCTGATTGATTCATCCTCTCATTCTCTGTCCTTTCATGTTGCTGCTTGATTCTATTTTTTTCTTCACAAATCCTGTTCTTGCTGGCTTCTACTTTTGTAGGAATCTTATGGGCTGCTTCATTATCCTTTACGGCCTTTACAAAGATGATTTTCCTGTTATCTTCTGCCTTGGACTTACTAGTTTCTCCTTCATATCCTATCCCAGCCTTTATGAGAGGTGACCTTTGAGCATTTAGCATCTTGTCCAACTGTCCAGAGCTTTTCATTAGAGGAGTATTCATTAATAATTCTCTTTGGGCTTTTTCTAATTTCTTTCTTAGGCACACTATTTCTTATTCCAATTTTTCACATTCCATACTTTTCTCTCTCATTTGTTGCAGCAGAGTGTCTTCTACTTTCTTTACTTCTTCAAGTAATTTCTTTCTTATCTTCATATTCTTTCTCATCACATATTTTCACCAATGTCTTAAGGTATTTGTTTTCATTCTTAAATCTTTCTATTTTAGTCAAGGCTGTGTCAAGTTTGTGTCAAGTTTGGATTTTTCCTCAGTTGCAATTTCTTCATGGTTCTTAATTCCATTCACACTAGCAGGTACCTCATTTGATTGAAAATTTTCCTTTTGACATGAAGTTTTCTTCTTCTTAATTCTCTTCTCCTTCTTGACAGTGCAGTCCTTAGTGTCTACTCCATGCATGAAATGCAATCTATTCTAGATTTCTTTTGCAGAGGTTAAATCCATTATTAACTCAAGATTCTTGTTATGAATACTGTTGAATATCGCACATTTTGCCTTGGAATTCCTATGTTGTTATTGCGCCGAGGGAGAGTCTGTGTAGTAACCATCACATACAAGTTTCCATACCTCAGGTTCATAAGCCATTAAACTTGTTTTAACCTTATCTCTCCATTCAGGAAATTTTTTTGTACTTAACACAGGTACATTTTGATAGTCTATGACTCAACCAGATCTCCTTCAAGCTATTAGGGTTACTCCAAAGGAACCTACTCCGATACCAATTTTTGAATCCTTAGTTAAACTGGGGGGGGGTGAATCAGTTTAACACATTCATGGAATTTTAAAACTTTTCATTAAAATTTATTAACACCTTCATTTCATGATCAACATAATATGTGAGAAATCTTAATTTGTGAGTAGCAATTAATAAGTAGATTATATAATGTACCAGAAGTCTTAATATGTGAGCAACAAGTATTAAGCAGAATAGAGATACTATATCAACACATAGACATCATGCACATAGACACCAGATATAATTGGAAACCCATAAAGGGAGAAAACAAAATCTTATTATTGTTGTGATGCAAAGGCAAGCTCCAACTCCCTCTCACCACTGATTTTCTGTAGGCTCCAACCCACAGGAGGCTCCTACCTCAATTATGCAAGCTATAACTTGCAAGGAAGCTCCAACTCCCATCAATTTTCTGCAGGCACCAACCTACATGAGGCTCCAACCTCAGTCAGCTACAACTGACATTTATCAAGCTACAACTTGATGTGGAAGCACCAACTCCCATCTATTTTCTGCAGGCTACAACCTACAGGAGGCTCTTACCTCAGTCAGCTAAAACTGACATCTATCAAGCTACAACTTGATAGGGAAGCTCCAACTTCCTTACTCTTTCAAAAGAAAACACTTGCTGATTTACCTTGGATATCAACTATGTTCTCTTCCTTCCTTTCTGCTGTCCATCAGTCCTCATATCTACCCTGTATCATCTTTGCATCTTCTCAGATTTTCTATCATCTCCTCCTTCTTCTCTGCCTCACTTCTTCATTTCTGCATTCTCTAACCTCTCTATGCATATCTATGAGATATTATTTATAGAAATTTCCTTATGATTGTTAGCATTCCTCAGGGAATTTGAAATGGACAGCCATGCCTCTTTGTCTTTTGCCTTCTCATTTATTTTACCAGCTCATTCAGAAAAAATATAATAATATGTACTGATTTCAATATTACAGTGGGATTTTTGTTTTCCTCTGGAGACTTTCCAATGCATCACAAACAATATAAAATCAATTAAAACATTTACATTCACATTTTTAGTTACATATATAAATTTCACTCAGCCCTTTTTCTAGCCCTTGGCTTGCTGGTTTTGTCCTTTCTGCTGCTGTCATGTAACTGTTTTGCATGCCTCTGCTGTTCACTTCCTTTTTCAGTCTCTGCACACTCTCATGCTTTCTGTGCATGTACACCTATCAAACCCACATTTTCATTCCTGTGCATATTCACTTGTTCACTGCAATTTTGAATCTGCTGTATATATAACAGTTTTACTAGTTTAGTTCTCCAATAACTCTCAAAGTCTTATGCATATAAAGATGCCTCTCCATTCATTTTTCTGTGCTGGAAATTAATTCAATATATGCGGAGGCTTTTCTTTTAACATCTGATGGTTATCAAAACCACATTCCCTAGATTTAAAATCTGAGTGAATTTAACTCACATTCTGGCAAATATAAAACTATGCGGAATATTTTTACAAGTAAAGGTTATAGAACCATATATATCGGGACCCACATATTCCAAAGTCTTCACCCTTAATTTATTTCAAAATGAGATGAACCTTTTAATAGGCTTACCACAGACCCTTTGAGTTAATTTCCTCTCGGCGTTGTATTCATTTCTCAATACACCACCTTATCCTTTGTAAAAAAATAAACACAAATCACGGCCACTGCTACATTTCAATCATACCATTCATATATGAAATATATCACCATCCCCAAATCAAATGTTACGAACCTTTATAATAAAATTTCCTCACGAAGCCAACATTTCAATCCACACATTATACACTCAATTATAATGGTCAACATACTCTCATTTGTTGACTACAACCATATTGTAGGAACCCCCTTATACGAAGCACCATTTGAATTGTATCAAGGTTTCGGCCAATACTTACACTTATGTTTGTCCATAACATTATCCATCCAACACATGTATTAACACTCAATAATATTTTGAATTAACCTCCAAAACCGAAACTATTGTCCATGATGTATATCAATATTGATATGTTAAACAATATGGCCGCCTCCATTCACATATTAGGAACATTATAGTAAAGCCCCCACCTTTGGATTAAAACCCAAATACTGGCTAATATCAATGTTAATAATAGCCATATAGAGGACATTGCATTAGTGGTTAATTCCTTCGAGCCCCCACCATTTCTCACTATATAATTGATCCGTCGCAACGAACAAAATAACAATTGGGGCTCAGCAGTTAACTTACTTTTCTATCCGACGGCGAATGACTCGTCGTGCTCCAACCAACAAATCCGACGGAAATCACGTGATTAAGTTACACAAGGGTTAACCTGCAGAAATTATGCGATGAAGTGGGTCCCAATGGTTAATTCACCCCTTGCATCTGACAGCTCCAAGGTTGTCGCGCTCAAATCAATAATCCAACGGCATATGATGAATATCACGTTTTTTTTTTTTTCGTTCCGAGCTTTAATGCTCCAAAATAACGCGATGTAAGCAGTTTTCCAATACCAGCCTTCTCCACGTGTCAGCTAGCGACATATATCGCGTTAAAAAAGTGAAATCCACTTATCGCCTTCAAATTGACGTGATATTGCTTGGTTTGATCCTGAAACCACTTTCACTGTTCATTAATCAGGGTTCCACTTATTAATTCAAGGTTCCGTCCGCGTGCTATCAACAATTCAACACTCCGCTTCCACATGTTAAAACACACAGCTCTATTATATTCACACTGTGCATTCAAGGTCCGATCAACCTTGGACTCCCTTTTTGCTACGCCTACAAGTTCACTGTGCCCAACTCTTATAAGACTCAATTCAACATCAGACTTGATGTCTGATACGAACGGGACTTCTTCACCCGGAGTAAGGGTATAACTGATTTGACAGAGACTATATCTTAAAGGTAATCAGTCTCTCCACGCATATACAAATAAAATTGACTTATGAAGGTGGAATCCTCTAGGGTTTGAAAATAACACACAAAAGGAAATTAAACCCAAGTTATAGAGCATACATAGTACACATTTCCATACAATTGTTCATGAAATTCAAAACAACCCACACAGAAATTTAACCAATTAATACTCAGGCATTCATGAACAAGTTCCTTCATTCATATATACAGTGGAATTACTTACAGAATCTCCTGCCTTGGCCAAATATTCAATTTGATGGCCTTCCCTATGCTACTCTGTCTCTATAGATTTTCTAGGTCTGCAACTCTATGCAGCTCTATGCAGGACTTCAACATCAATTGGTTTACAGGAAAAAACCCTGTTTGTCCAGACTGAATCACTCACACACTCTGCTGCTATCCAGTTCTACTACTTCTACTATTTTTCTTCTCTCTTTGCCTTGTTGCTGTTTCAAGTGCTCCTCCTTTGCCATCTCCTTTGCCATCAATGACAACATTTCCAACAACTAGCTGTATTGCTTTTCCATTCGTGATTTCCTTAACTGTGTAGGGACCAAGCCAGTGATGTCAGAATTTTCCTGGATGTTTCACAAATTGGCTATCGTATAAAAGGACAAGGTCACCTGTGACGAATGTCTTTTGGCGAATATGTCGATCATGTCATGATTTTTCACGATCCTTCTGAACTTGTTGATGAAAAAAATGCAATAAACCGATCTTCCTCCATAGCCACAAGTTGCGCAAGACACTTCTCTATGATATCGGGGTCTGCCATATTTGTAAATGCTATGATGCATAGGCTAGGAACAACATATTCGATGGGCATAATGGCCTCTTTTCCATAGAACATCTGGAAGGGGGTTCTACCTGTTAGCTTCTTGTAGGTCGTTCAGTAGGCCCACAAAACAGAGGGAATGCGAACATCCCAGTCACTATGATCGGCATTGCAAACCTTAGTTAATGCCTATTCCAAAATTTTGTTAAAAGCTTCAACCGCTCCGTTTTCCTGAGGATGGCATGGTGTACTCTTCGCATGGTGGATCCGGAATTCCTCATTCAAGGCTTGAATAGTTTGGTTGACAAAGTGTGTACCTCTGTCACTCATTAGGATCTTTGGGCAGCCAAACCTAGTCAGAATGTGCTCAAATATGAAGTGTGTAGCAGTATCCACAATACAATCCTTCACCGCTTGTGCCTCAATCCATCGAGTGATGTAGTCAGTGGTGGCGATAATGTAGCATGCACCTGTTTTCTTTCCTGGTGGATTAATGGGCCCTATAAAATCAATGGCCCATTTGTCAAAATCCTGTAAAGCAACTTGAGGTTGTAAAGGCATCTCATCTCGACGCGAAGGTCATCCTGAGCGTTGGTAGGTGTTGCATGACCTACAATAGGTGTAAGAATCTTGATGCAAGGTAGCCCACCATAACCTGGACCTCAAAATATTTTGTGCCATTGTGTGTCCTGCATAGTGGCCTCCTGCGACACCTTCATGTGCTTCTGCTAAAACGACATGCCGTTCATGTTCTAGGACATATCTGCGTAGTATTTCATCTCCTCCTAGCTTGTATAACTCACTGGCGATGATAGTAAATTCCACTGCCCGAGTAACCAATTCCTTCTTCTGCTGCAACGAATACCCAGCCGGGGCCACGCCTGTAGTGAGGAACTCAATAATATTAGCAAAGTGTGCGTTGACCACCTTAATGGTAAACAACTATGCATCTAGGAAACCTTCTTCCAAAATAGTAGGTTCTTCCCCTGTTTCAATGCGAGACAAATGATCTGGGCCTGCATTCAACCTTTCGGGCTTGACGATGATCTCAAAATCATATTCCTAAAATAGCAACATCCAGCGACAAATCTTCCCCCACAACACAGGCTTGTTAAATAGGTATTTCAAATCTGAATGATCAGTGAACATTTTAAAGTGTCCACCCAGTAGATAGTGCCGATATTTTTGTAGCACGTAGACCATAACCAATCCTTCACGCTCAGTGGTGGAGTAGTTCCATTCTGTGCCTGAGAGTTTCCGACTCGCAAAGTCAACCGGGTGATCAATATCGCCTTCCCTAGGCTGACTGAGAACAACTCCCAAGGCGATGCCTGACGCATCCACATGTACATGAAATTCCTTTGACCAATCAGGAAATATTAGTATGGGGGCAGAGATCATCTTCTCCTTGAGAAATTCAAAGCTCTTCTGACATTCATCATCCCAAAATAAAGAAACATCTTTTTTTAGTAGCTTTTTCATAGGTGTTGTAATCAGGGCATACCCCTGAATGAATTTCCTATAATAGCCAGTGTGTCCTGTTATCACTCGGGTTTTCCTTGAAGTTGTGGAAAAGGAAAGTATACCCGAGGTAACCACAAACCAACCTTCAGATGCAGAATCTAGCCAATCTGCATCCAGAGAGGGCTCTCTCTTTATGATTTATCTTTGTTCTTAGAAAGTTTTAGGCTAGTTATAAGTCCAAGAAATTTGTTTGAAAATGGTGGAATTCGCCAACTAAGGGCAAGGTTGAATATTTTCAGGCCATTGGGCTATGGAGTCAAAGGATGGCTTTACTGGATTAATCTTCTACACACAAGATGGCTTTGTAGGGCAAGATAGCCAAACAGAGAACAATTTTTAGAATTTAAAGTGGATGGAATGGGTTTTGAAGGGATGAAAGGCACTCAAGAATCTTTCAACATTTTCAAAAGAAAGAAATGGAATGATTACAAATAAAGAGCAGTGAAGAATTCTTTACTATAGTAATCAAAATGTTTAAATTAGCGAAGCAAGAGCATTTAAGAATTCATTGCTTATAACCAATCTAGAAGAAAACATTTTAGAATAATCACAACTGAACTCAGAGTACAATTAAGTAAATTCTGAGTTATTCTTTTATGTCAATTATTCAGAAATGGACACAATGATATTATAAACAGATATAAAACTTAGATATAGGATAGAAAGACTTATTGAACTGCAGTCTGACACATGAATCCTGCAAAAAGTCCTGAGCTTCAAATTATCATCCAGCAAGCCACAAAGAAGTTTCTCCAAAGCACTTTTATTCCAAAAACATCAATGTCACATCAAAGTAGTAGAATCCACCCTCAATACTTCCTTCGAGGGTTTATTTATACAAAAAATGATTTAAAATATCTCACACTAACCTAGGAAATAATCTAGGGTGACTAATGAATAAGTTACAACAAAAAGGGAGACAGATGGTCTCGAAGATAGGACAAAATATAACTGCTGGTGTGTTGTTTCCTCCTTTTATGCATGTGCTGGAGGCATGTCCTACAATATGGCTCGATGTTGTCCTTTTGAGTAATTCTTTTTTAATTGCCTTGCTTGTCTGATACTCTTCATTTCTACTGATACACTTTCAACTGCCAAGCTTATACTTTTTAACCTTTATTCATCTATTTATCCTTTTCATAATTAAAAAAAGGCAAAATTTTCTATCTGAAGATGAATTTTACAAAATCTCTAACAGGTCTTCTCACCATTTGTCTTCTGTTATTATGGTTCGTTTGAGTTTTCTTAATGTTTCATCGGCCTCTATGTATCTGAAGAAAGTGGGCCAGTTTGGGAACAAATACCTTATTTCATACTCAAGATGAAACAAATTCTTTAACCTGTCGTAGAGATTCTTCCCTGTTGGCAATGTTGATTCTGACGAACTGATAGAGTGAGCAGTTGTGTTATGAGCATGTATATCCAGTCTGTTAACATAAGTTCCCAAGTCCATTATTTTGTCTTCTGAAATCATAGGACTGGGCAACCCACTGTTCAATAAAACCTGAAACTTTTCTTTGAAGGCATTAATCTCTTCCTGAATATCTGAGCATTTTCTTTCTAGATTTTGCATAAGAGTTCTCTTGGTAAAAACTCTTTTTATTTCTAAAATAGTACATGTCCTGTCCTCAATTCCAAGCTCCGCAAGCTGCTGTTTGGTCTGGGTGTTCAAAAATTGTATAAGTTGATTTGCTTGCTCAGGTCTGTCCCTTAATTCTTCTCTTGTTTTGTCAATTTCTTCCATAGCTACTTTGACCAAGTCATTTTGTTCAAAGATTATTTGAACAAAGGACCAAATACTCTTTATTAAATCAATAATATTATTCCAAAGAATTTCATTAATTTCTCTCAAAGGCTTTTCTAATGAGAGATCTTTTTCTAAAGCCTTAACCAATTTCTCCAGCCTTTTGATTTCTCTTGTATTATCAGCAACAGTATTTTTTGACATATCATATTTTTGTTCCAAATTCACCAGCTGTAATTTTGTAGATTGAAGTTCTGTGACTCTGAGTTTTAAACTTTCCATTTGTTTTGCTAATTCATCAGAACTTAAATTAGAAGTATTCACCTGTGATGGATCTGTTTGTTGATCTGCTACTGTTGTACCTGTAGTAACCTCTGTTGTGGATGTCTGCATGATAGATTTCTTTTCTTTCAATGCCTGCTCCAGTTCTTTTTCTGTTTCACTCAGTTGCTCAGTCATTTTCAGGAGCAACTCCATCATTTCTTCTTGTGAATTTTCCTTCAAAACTTCTTGAGTTTGGGGATGACTTGAAGCTGGCAATTTCAATTGCTTTCTCAGTGCAGCAATATCATCATCTTTCTTTTTAATCAGTGCCTCAATGCTTTTTATATCTTTGGGATTATGACCCAAATTGATGATTATTTCCTCCAGAGATTTTATTCTGTTATCCTTTGCCTGAGAAGAAGCTTTCTCAATTTGCAACTAGGTATTTGTATTATTTAAAGAATCTTGCAATCTATGGGCTGCCATTGCTTTATCAGTAAGGGTAGAATATATCATTTTCCCAGTTTTTTTATGTAATTCTATCTGGTCCAATGGATGAATGTCTTTTGCTAGGACCTCAAAATTGGTCCTAATGTAATCAGATGTTGTCTTGGGTTTTGGCACTTTGGATTTGAAATGGCTCATCATCATTTTCCCTTGCTGAATGTCAAAAGCTGACATTAATCTTTCTTGCTTGTGTGGAGCCATTCTAAGATACTGATCATATACCTGCATCCTCAATGGGTCATTCCTTGCTTTTATATTAATGAAATTCTTCTTTATATCACCTGCATTTGTCTTTGGCTGTTTAAAGGAAGACACTTCAGTGCTCAACTGTCTTTGTAATTCCTTTCCTTTATGACCTGTGTGTGTTTCACTAACTGAACCAGTTAGCTGACTATCCCCTCTTTCATCATCAAAGATTTCATCTATAGATTCCACTTGTGGAAGTGGATTCAGTTTCTGCCTTTTATCCTGATGTTGTTGTGAAGATTATTTGGGAGGAGTGGGATTTGTAACCTGTCTTTTCTTGCCTATTTCCATATTAGATGGAGTCTGCAATTCTAAAACTTCAGGATGATTAACTTGAATAGGAGAAACCTGTGTTTGATCTGGTGCCTTGGAAGTTTGAGGCTTTTCTGTCATGATGAAAGTTTCAATGACTTGTATTTCTGGTTCTTTCCCTTTGCCTTTAGACTCAACTGCAATTGATGGGATGTTTTCCTGTAATCCCAGTTGAAAATTTCCTACTGAAGAAGTGCCAATATGATGTACCTGCACTTGCCCAAAAGATTCTAGGTCAAACTTTTTCTCAAGATCTTTCATAATTTTGTTCATATTGACTTCTTCACTATCCTGTTCAACTAATGTTCCTCCCATCCACTCATCTTGATTAGCATACTGTTCTATTTCTGGAATTCTGTGGTGAAAGTAGGGTGCTGATTTGTTCTTCATTCTTTTGTCACAAATAAAACTGAATGGATCATAGGGAATCCAACGGAAACTCTTTTGTAACTTGAAATGGTTTTGCAATATATTTTCTGCTTCTTGTTCAACATCCCTAGAATTGCATATAAAGGGACCTAACTGACTTTTGATTCTGAGTTGGGCTTTCTTCTTAGCATTACAAAAATGAATAACATCATAATTATTCATTTGCCTGAAATACTCTAAGGAAAAAAGTCTCATAGGCACATATTTAGGCAGCTTGAATGGACAAAGTTCACATCCATATATTCTGATTTCTGAATAATTTTGGTACAAATACCAGTCTCCAACTTTGTATGTCCTTGAAAGCTGTAAAGTTTTCTTAATATCATTGCTGAGCCTTGGAGGAGCAACTCCTGTCAACAAGGTAGTTGCAGGATGTATGAAAAGATCAATGAACTCAGCATAAGAATAGGGAGAATTATAGGAACTGTGAGTTATGGCATACCAAAATATAACAGATCTAGGGTTTCCCTTGGCATCAAGCTTTTGAACAGGAAAAGGGAAGTTCTCTGATTGGTAATAAATGATGAGATGGTAAATGACTAAGGAATACTTAAACACTTTCTCATTATCTAACCTCATGAACTGGTCATGGATTTTATTTGCAATGAAAGATGCAAAGTCATATTTTACAGCAGGAGGTTGTCCAGGAGTGAAGATGGATAATAATACTAGGGTTAATTCATCAACATACTCACTAGTATTAAAGCCCAGTACAAAGGATATCATATTCAGGATGAGCTTGCCTAATTCAGTAAAATAAGCAAAACCATAGGGAGGAGGGCCCTTAGGTTGATGTTCAGGCAACATAAAGGTCTGGCAAATGCATTTCAATTTTTCTTGGGACAATTGGGTAGACTTTTCAAGTAGTTCTTCCATGGACAAGGGAGTAAGATTTTGATCAGGTTCAAAATGGAGCATTGTATTGATAGCTTGAGGAGTAATGGGGAAAAGGATACTCTGGTCCAGGGATAACACTGCTCTTTGAGTTGGATCGTAATTGGAATGACAGTAATGGATAATTTCTGGGAAAATACGGACTGAGGGGATGAGATATCTTGGGAAATTGGATTCCCATAACCCAATGATATCCAAACCTTTCGAATAATCATCTCTGCAGCGACAATAACTTCGAAGGGGATTTTCATTGAAAACTAAGTCTTTAACTTGAAAATATTTATCCACTAGTGGCAAGTATTCCAATTCTCTGTGAGGGGTGTTTAATGGGGCTACATTCAGGGCTGCCGGGACTTCCATTTTGGTTCTTTTGTATTCAAAGTGGAAGTTTCGGGGGTTTTCACGGAATGGGCACAATTTTAGTTTTGGAAGTTTGATTTCAGTTGCAGGAACTAAAACAGACCAATCATTAACCTTCTCTTCAGAATATGGCGTGAATTTAACATTAGAATGCGGATTTTTCAAAGAGTTCCAGCAAGAAATCGGATAAATACCTATTTTATGGAGAATGTCGAAATTTACAGGTACTAGTTAACAGCGGATGAATGCTCAGGCACTGGTATAACAATGGCGTTCAGCAATTTTGGTCGACAGCAGTTTAACAGCGTATTTTTCAAATTTTCAGTGGAGGACGCAGTCACTTTCACCAAACAAAATGATAGAAAATACGCGGAATTTTGTTTTATTTGCAAAGTCAACGGGCTTTTTTTATTATTATTTTTTAGAATGACGTCATCCATGTACGGGAGGACACGTCACCGGGGTTGGGCGGTAAGCGGTAATTTCCGCACCGCTTTCGGGAGTTGGTGGTTTTCCGCGGGGAGGCAGCGATTCCACTAGTTGAATGCCACGTAGCCATCGCACTGTTTGAAAATCGTCGCGATTTTGTGCATTAATTCTCGTACAGAGGATGGCCAACGAAATCATCGTGGGCCATAGATCTTTATTGGAGCGATCGAACGGTGTTTCGAAAGGGAAGTGGCAGGGGAGATAATGCGCGGGCCCGACGGGTTTTCAAAGCAATTAACATTTAATTAACTATTCCGGGTGGGATCTTATTGGCGGAGGGGTTGGTTATTAATTAATCTGGGTGATTAATTAATCCCGTATTTTAATGAGAGTTGGGGTTGCGGCGGGGCTTTGGTTTTATTTGTTTTTTCCGTTTAAAACATAAAACATATGTTTAAAACCTTTTTTCGCTTATTTTTATTATATGGTAATAAATTAATGCAATTTATTAACCATAGGGGGCGGGAATAGTTTATAAAGATATGTTTTTAGCCAAAGGGTTTATAATATGGGAATTTGATTTTATTATATGGGTTTAAATACTTTGGCTAAAAATCTATAGTAAGAGGATTTTGGGGATATTACATAGAAGGATTTATATATATAGGGAAAGGTAATTTGTATAAGGATTTAATATTTAAAGTTAAATGTTAATATGACAAAGGGACAAGGAAAACTCAAAACACTTTGCAAATATAGGAAAGTGAAGATTTCTGAAGTAAATTGCATTATCTCAACTTAAACACTTAAACTTAGAATAGTAAGTTATTTTGAGGGATTATTATGGAATTTTGCATGATTTTCCTAAGTAAAATGGGATTTTACTTAGGAAAATATTAAAAGTGAATGAGTGCAATGATGGATAACTTCAAGTACTTAGGTCTTTTTGATCATCAGGCCGAGGGTCTAGTCCCTCCAAAAGTCAAGGAAATGCCTTGAGCCCCTTTAATCTTCAAATACCTTGGCACTTTGGGGAAATTAGTAAAACTCTTAGGGAGAAAGTGAGGTGGGAAGTTAATGATTTTGACTTTGCTTTCTGTGAATTTTCCAATGTAGCACCTTCCTTTTCAATTTGTGATGAAAGTAGAAAATCAAACACATTTAACACCATCATTCATCACATGAAACTTTGCAACACCATCTACCTACCCTACCTACTTTACACTACCATTTTCTCTTCTTTATTAGGGTGCACTTGGACTGGCAAACCCTTTTCAATCTTCTTTTTCTTTTACATGAAAATCTATCTAGTTCTAACCTTATTACATCCAAGGGCTCAGATTAAACTGTTGAGCACCTTTTATTAACTCTACCTATCTGCTTATCTGCCAAGATTAAACTGTTTGGTCAGATATTTATTCTCTAATCTACAACATGAAATTGAAAAATGAATGAGTCAAGTTTAATCAGTTTGACTCTTCATAAATTGTGGCAAAGTTTAACAAGCTACACACAATTACTTATTTACAAAAAATGAAATAGTAGTGGCATTTGGATTTGCACACTTTCCTTGGTCTATTTTTGTTTGGGGTTCATTTCTTTCACTTTTTTGACCATTTTATTTTTCTTACCCTTTGATTGTTCTTTTAGGGTATCCCCTCTTTACATTTTTAAAATTTTTTTTTATTTTTTGGTTTTTCAAGAATATGGAACACCTTTGCACAAGAAAAAGGTTTGAACATATTGCATAGTTCAATCAAGACAATCATGAAAAATGACACCTATTGGTATAGGAGTCTAACACTAGCTCCACTTGGGGATGGCTTTTCCTGGTGAAAAGTCCAGAACAGCAGGTCAGATGCCTCAAAATGTTTCAAACTGAACCATGTAATGTCCTTTTTCTGGTAGCTTTATTGTATATATGATAGTACAGCTTCTGAAGCTTAGGGCCTTCACTTCGGGCTTCAACTTCAAGAAGTCACCATCCAATCAAAACTGATGCATTAGAAAGGATATATTATGTACAAGTTAGAAAAAATCAGAACCTCTTAGTAAATAGGATCAAAATAGTGCTTTAGCATTCGAC
The DNA here is from genome assembly GCA_034641835.2 of Pinus albicaulis. Classification (NCBI taxonomy): domain Eukaryota; kingdom Viridiplantae; phylum Streptophyta; class Pinopsida; order Pinales; family Pinaceae; genus Pinus; species Pinus albicaulis. The sequence continues at coordinate 26,506,179 of CM076569.1, read as the reverse complement.
CATTGACTGGTCCTTCCTCAGCTTCTGAATTGTCCAAATTTTTCAAAAAGTATGTGTTGTTTCCCTGTAAAGCATGTATGATGTAAGGTCCTTTCCACAAGAAATCAAATTTTCCATGTTTCCCTTTATCTTCCCTTCTGGAATCCCATCTTAGGACTTTGTCTCCTAGTTGAAAATCTTCTGCTTTAGTTCTTTTGTCAAACATTTTCTTTAACTTTTCCTGCAAGACTTGGGATCGTTGATACACTTCTTCTCTGGTTTGCTGCAAGTGAATTGTTTGGTTAATTATTCTCTGAATATCATTTGGTTCCACTTGAGCTTCCTAAAGAACTTCATAACAGGAATTCCTAAATATGATGGGAATCTTGCCTCAATACCATAAACTAATTCATATGGACTGGTCCCAATTGATTTCTTAGTTGTAAGCTTGTCTGCCCACAATGCATTGGTAAGTTTCTTATGCCAGTTCTTTTTATTTTCTTCCAATAATTTTTTAATGATATTAATAAGGCTTTTATTGGAAGATTCTGCCAGTCCATTACCCTAGGGGTAATAGGCTGTTGAATGGCCTAAAGTGATGTGATATTTATTGCAGAAACTAATCATTTTCTTAGACTTAAATGCAGCAGAATTATCTGTTATAATTTTCTCTGGACAACCAAATATTGAAAGTATATTGGTTTCTAAAAACCTTATAATTACAGAATCATTGGCTTGTCTGCAAGGGATAGCTTCAATCCATTTAGTAAAGTAATCTGTGGCAGTAAGAATCCATCTGTGTTGCCCAAAAGAAGGGGGATGAATTTCTCCAATAAAATCCAGTCCCCATTGTTGAAAGGGTCTCTCTGTTGAAATTTGTTTTAATGGTAAAGGTAACAACTTTCTTTTACCCTCAAAGATCTGACACTTATGACAAGCTGTTACAAATTTCTTAACATCTGAAAACAAGGTTGGCCAGTAAAAACCAGCCCTTAAGATTTTATCTGCAGTTGACTTCCAGTAGAGGTGTCCACCACAATCCCCTGCATGAAATTCATTAAGTACCTTGTCAGTTTCATCTTTTAATAAACAATTGAATAGGATTCCATCATGATTCTTCCAAAAAAGAGCACTATCTAAAATACAATATTTTAAAGATGTCATTTTCAAAAATCTTTGTTTCGTTCTGGACAACCCTGGAGGAGCTTGCAGGTTTAACAAAACATAAATAATATCAGTGTACCAGGGTGAGTCTAAGAAGGTTTGACTGATCTGTGGAGTCGCCATCTCCTGTTTGTCATCCAGTTCGTTGATGTCCAAGGCTTGGCAATTAGTTTCAGTCATGAGTTGAGCCAAACCTTGACCTTTTATGAGTTTTGTTGGTCTTATTTCAATGTCATATTCTAATATGGTAGCTATCCACTTACCTCTTTTTCCTTCAATACCATCTTGAGTCAAGATGTCTTTAACGACAGCATTAGGTACATAAGCTATCACATGAGAATACAATATATAAACTCTGAAATCTTTAATTGCTTTCACAAGTGCAAAAGCCTGTTTCTCCATGATATTGTATTTTAAAGATGCATCTCTAAGTGCTTTACTAAAAAAGGCTATTGGTTTTTCACATCCCTGATCATCCTTTTGTAGTAAAACAACTGCAATTGTATGTTCAGAAGCAAATGAAAAAATGATGAAATCTCTATCAAACTTTGGACTTGTAAGAACTGGTGTTCTGGTTAAAGCCATTTTGATTTCTTCAAATGATTGCTTGGCTTCTACAGTCCAGTCAATACTTGAATCCTTTTTAAGCATGTTAGTAAGCAATCTAAGTAATTCAGCTAAACTAGAAATAAATCTTCTCAAGAAGTTGATCTTTCCTATGAAAGCTTGAAGTTCTTTAATGTTTCTGGGATGAGGTATCTGCAAAATTGCTTGTATTCTTTCAGGATCAATTCTAATGCCATCTTTAGAAATAATGTGACCTAGGAGCTTTCCTTCTTCCAAACCAAACAATGATTTTTTTGGATTTAAAGAAATACCATACTTTCTGCATTTTATAAACACTTGCCTTAGATGATCTAAATGTTGTTGATCTGTTTTGGAAAAAACTGTTAAATCATCTAGATAAATAACCAGAAAAGCATGTATTTCTTTAGCAAAAGCAATTTCCATTGCTCTTTGAAATGTGGCTCCTGCATTCTTGAGTCCAAATGGCATCTTGACATATTTAAAAGTACCCCATGGTGTTGTAAATGCTGTTTTATCTTGATCATCAGGATGAACCAGAATCTGGTTATACCCTGAAAATCCATCCAGAAGAGATATCCTTGAAGATCCCACTACCCTTTGTAGGATATGGTCCATTTTAGGCAGAGGATAGTTATCTTTTAAGGAAACTTTGTTCAAATTTCTCTAATCGACACACAGTCTAATTTCTCCAGTCTTTTTTCTTGTTGGTACTAAATTAGAAACCCATTCAGAGAACCTAATAGGAGCTATAATTCCTGCTTCATACATCCTTTTAATTTTTTTTTCAATTGAAGGTAGTAAAACAAGATTTATCCTTCTAAGTTTCTCCTCGGCGGGCTACAGACAGAGTGATTCTTTTCTGGATCGGTTCGATAATACTTACCGCTCCATGTTGTACTCTCCTCCAGAGTAGTGCTCATTCACTTCTGCACTAGATCTTCAGTATTTTCTTGTTAGTACCAGATCACTTCATCAGAATTCTTCTAGGTCTCGGCAACGGAACCATTTGTTGGCTTGAGGGGTTCTGACCCAGGTTCGATGTGTAAGGTTTGCCAACAAACCCCGATACTACTGGCCCTTTCGGCAGTGACCTGCTTGCACAGGTCAAAGTCTCACTCAAAGTAGTATGGGTGGGTGCTGGAACTAGGTTTCCGCACCCTGAGAAAGGATGGGTAAGGAAAGCAGAGCTGCGCTAGGTCCTGTAATCCCCGATTACCTTGTTCTGCACAGGGTTAATTAGACCTATGTTTGCATCCATGTGCACTAGATATATATTCTTTTATGACAATAACACAACATTATATAAACAGAGCATAATAGATATAGATCCAAACACACACTTACACAGATATTCACAACTTAAAGACAGAAAATTCATAATGCAACAGCTGCCAACAATTCACAAAAGATTACTCACAGATTCAGTTCTCTATCAATCCTTCTTATTCATTCATTCATCAATTCTTCCTTACAACTACCTTCCCAACCTGCGCACAAAGTAGCAGGGTCCGCACACACCTAGACTTGGATCTCTGCGCACACAGCCAGCAGGAGTCCATTCCCCAAAACCCAAATAGATAGCTTAAACCACAATTCACATCAATAGTTCATCATTCTTGTCCTTTACAACACAAAATTCTCCTCTATTTATAACAATCTAGCCTAGACTTCCCTATGGTCCGCAAACCATGGTTTTCGGACCCCTAGTTTACCCTTTTACCCATTACAACGCTTTCGGGGTTTTGACCCACCCCAAAACCCCTTCGCTAGATTAAATCTAATAAAAAATATATCAAAAATATCCAAAATTGACCAGTTTTGCAGCTTATTAGGAGACCTTGTTCCAACAGGTTTGATCAGGAGTAATCTGATACTCAGCTTGAGCCTCCATACTTGCTTTGATCTTCTGGTTCTTTTCTACAATATGAGCAAAGACCTGCTTGATTAAAGGTACCTGATCATGAACATCTCCATGTCTTGAAGGTGAAGCTGACGCATTTTGAGTATCTCCTAATTGAATTAAGAAACGAGGTTGTGTGTTTGGTATCTCTTCAATTAACTTAGCTCTTTTCTCAACTCTTTGTTCTTCATCTTCATAATAAAAAACCTTTTCTTTACTTCTTTTACTTACCCTTTCAAATATTATTGGAGTCTGAATGCTAGTACTACCAGAGCCTGCAAAAACTTGGTTAGCTAGCTTCTCAATCTCAAGGTTACTGTCATGAAGAAAAGAAAAATAACCATTTTCAAATCTCGTGTTAGAAATCACCTTGTGTGGATCATAAGCCCATTTCTCACCTAATAACAAATGCATGCCTTCTAATATTTTGTTTGCCTCATTTGTTATTTGTCTCAGATTTACTATGAATGGTCCAACGGTCATAGGAAAAGTAAATAGGTGGCCTCTCTTCATTGGAACAAAATGTATTTGATCTATATTCAAGCTTTTTCTAATAAAATCCAGGGCAAACATTCTCATGGGGAAAAATATGGGGACAATATGTTAATTGACTAGCATATAAAACAAAAATTATATTTCCGCATATAGAAAGTTTACATTTGTCCATTTTCTAATATATATGCTTTTTTGTGTTTTGAAAAATATTTTGAAAGTAAATGTAAATGAGCCATAACATCTAGCTCCACCTGGGGATAGTGTTTTTTGCCACGAAAACACTAAGAACCGCAGACCAGTGCCTTCACCTCGGGTATGGAGTCAAATATTGTTTGGTGATATATGAACAATGGACGATCCAGTATTTACAATGATGAAATGCTGAATTTTAGTGCTGGAAATAATGCTTCAAATACTGCCCATTCACAGGCAGCTGCAAATATTCTCCATCTAAATCTTCTAGGATGAAAGTGTTGTTTGACCTTGATCCAGTAATTTTCTATGGACCATACTAGAGAGGGTCAAACTTACCATGCTCCCCTTTATTTTCCCTTCTAGTGTCCCACCTTAGTACTAAATCTCCTGCTTGAAAGAGGATTTATTTTTCTTTCCTATCAAATATAGACTTCATTTTTTTCTGATAAGTAATCAAGTTATCTCTAACTTTGTTTCTACTTTCACTTGACTCAATCACTAAATTCATTCTTCTCACTAGAGCATTAGGTTCTTCCTGAGCTTCTTGAAGGAAAGAAATTGTTGGTTTGGCCAACTGACTAGGAAACATTGCCTAAGTTCCATAAACCAACTCAAAGGGTGATTTTCCAATGGACCTCCTGGTAGTTACTCGAATTTCCCAAAGGGAAAATTTAACTTTGAATCCCAGTCTTTTTTATTTTCAGTGATTGTTTTCTTCAGAATCCTAACCAATGTCTTGTTTGAAGACTCTGCCAATCCATTCCCTTGTGGATGGTATGTTTTGGAATGTGATAAAATTACATTATATGTTTGACAGAAATCAATGAATTGAGCAGAATTAAATACCTGAGCATTATTAGTTACAATCTTGACTGGGCATCCAAACCTGCTAAAAGTTTTCTCCTCCAAAAACTTCATCACCACTTGATCATTTGCTTTTTTGGTGGGTATTTCTGCAACCCACTTTTTGAAGTAATAAGTGGCAGTTAGAATCCACTTGATGTTGGATTGATTCTCCAATAAAGTCCAGTCCCAACTGTCTAAAAGGTTCTTCTATGAATTATGGAATGAGAGGTAATGGAGCAAGTATTTTATTTCCAGCAAACAATTGACATTTCTAACAACTTCTGACTAGTCTATACACATTTGCAAACATGGTAGGCCAATAGAAACTTGACTTGAGGATTTTATGGGCTGTGACCTTCCAACTATAATTCCCTCCACACAAAATTTCATGGTATTCCTTGGTAACTTCAATGGATTCACCTCCAGTTAAGCACAACAACAAGATACCAGCAAGATCTTTCTAGTACAATTTCGCTTCTACTATGGCATATGGCTGAGATTTGATCTTGAGGGCTCTATACTTTGATCTATTCAGCCAAGTTGGAGAATAGAAGAAACATAAATAATGAACTATGTCTTTATACCAATCTGAGCATAAATATTTGTATTGAATACCTGGTTTGGATTTATTTTGACCTTCTTCATTTACATATTCATCTACTGGTGCTAATAGATTGATTCCCAATGCTTGAAAATTTCTCTGCTAACAACTTAGCCAAACCTTGCCCCTTGACCAATTTTGTAGGTTTAATATCTAGATCATACTCCTAAATTTTTTCTATCCATTTCCCTCTCTTTCCTTCTACATCACTCTGAACCAGCACATCTTTAATAACAGAATTAGGTACATATGTCGTTATTTGGGACTGTAACACATAAGTTATGAAGGCTTTGAGTGCTTTGACCAATGCATACACTTGTTTCTCCAAAATGTTATATTTGAGTTCAGCATCTCTGAGAACTTTGATGAAGAATGTCATTGGCTACTCTTTATTTTCCTCATTTTTCTGCAATAACACAGTAGCAATAGTAGTGGGGGAAGCAAATGATAATATCTAAAAACATTTCTGATAATCTGGACTAATTAGAACAGGAGCTTCCTGGAGAGCCTCCTTTGTTCTAGAAAATGATTCTCTTTCTTCTTTATTCCATTGCACTTCTGCTTCTTTTTTCAACATATTGGTTATGCTTCTCATATTGGTTATGTTTCTGCATAATTTGGCACAAACCTTCTGAAAAAAATTATTTTTTCCATAAATCTCTGAATATCTTTCATGCCCCTAGGTAAAGGAATTGTCTGAATTTCTTCCACCCTTGTTGGATCAATCTTTACCCCTTGCTTTGAAACTACGTGACCCAATAATTTACCTTCTTCCAAGGCAAACAAATATTTTTGGGATTTAGTGACAGACCAAAATTCCTGCATTTTTCGAAAGTGGTTTGCAGATGTTCCAGGTGTTCATCATCTGACCCTAAAAAAATAGTGACATCATCCAAATATATAACCACATACTTTTCACCAACAAACTCTATGTCCATGGCCCTCTAAAAGGTTGCACCTGCATTCATAAGTCCCAATGGCATTCTTGCATACATGAAAGTGCCCCAGGGGGTTGTGAAAGTTGTCTTTTTCTGATCTTCCTTATCTACTGCCACCTTATTATACCCAAAGAATCCATCAACCATAGACATCCTATAAGCTCCTGTCACCTTTTTTAATACATAATCCATTTTAGGTAAAGGATAATTATCCTTTAGAGATGCTCTGTTCAGGTTCCTAAAATCCACACACAATCTTACCATTGTTCTTGCTCACAGGAACCAGAATAGAAACCCATTCAGAATATCTAAGAGGAACTATGATTTTTTCTTATAGCAATTTCTTCACTTATTTTTCAATTGGAGCCAACAATAAAGGATTAATTTTCTTGAGCTTCTATTTTTGTGGTTTAATCCCTTCTTTCAATGGAATCTTATGTTGTATTATGCTTTTATCATATGTTTTCAGGTCTTCATATGACCAAGCAAACACATCCATATACTTCTTGAAAAGATCAATGTATCTCTCTTTATAGTTTTTGGAAACACCTTTGAACAATTTCACCATTTTTGGTTCTTGTTGAGTTCCCAACTTACAGTTTTTCATTTCTCCCTCTTGATGTGTTTTCTTTGAATCAACAACAAAATAATTATAATCAAACAATCTTTCAAGGGGAACTAAACCTTTAGGGAGCACAATATTTTTCAATTGGATAATCTTTTGATCACCTATTGACTGTTTGAGGTGTCTTATCTCTGCTTTCTGCTCTGTTTGTTCTTATTCTTGATCTATCTTAGCATCTTCAAAGTTTCTAATCATTGTCAAGAACTAATTTATCTACTCAACATCTTCAAACACCTGAAGATGTTTCACATTGTCAGGGATAGAGGGTATATGTCTAATTTCAATCTCATACCTTAGCCTTGGATTTGTTAGAGGCTTGAAGGTGCTAGCTGCAAATTATAATGAATCAACCAATATATTCTCCTCCATTGGAATAAAATAAATATTGAATGCTTTAAAGTAGTTCTCTATCAAGTCCCAAACTTCATTCCTATATGATCTTAATCTTGGATGATTGGTTTGAAAATGATTTTTAATATGTCTTATTATTAATTCAGAATCACCGAAAATCGAAATATACTGAATTCCCATCTGCTTAGAAATTTAAAGGCTTAAGATCAAGGCCTCATACTTAGCCACATTATTTTCCGAATAAAATTCTAACTTAAAAGAAAAAGGCATGAGGTTACCTTCTAGTTGTAGGAATTTACAGGGTAATTTCCTTAGCTCAAAAACCAAAGGTCACCGCTCACAAATAGATCACAAATCAGTACACCAGTATTATCACGTGGTTAAAGCCCTCGAAGAGGGAAACATTCCAAGACCTTAGTCAACACGGCCACTTCAGGAAATTTATTAATATAAAAAGAAAAATTACATATGTTTCTCTCATAAACAGTTTGAAATTTGACGATGAAGTTCGACTTTTTTTTTTTAAATCTCGCCCCTTTAACAATTTTTTTTTACAAAAGAAGCTTGAGAAAGAGACTTCAACCCAAGACCTCTATTCTCATAAAATAACTTCTCACCAAGTGAGATAGTAAAAGGATTCTGTAATTGTTTGAAAGGAGGAAGGGATTTTTTTTTTTAACTCTTCGGTATGCGTGCCTTTTCCTGCACAAAAAACACAAAAATCCAAGCAAAAAAAAAAATATGAAATGCAATCCTTACGACAAAACATTAGATTTTCGGTTAGCCTTACTGACAACTATATATTTTTTCACTATTTCTGATTTCCCGAGACCGCACAAAGACACGGGGAAAGAGAATACATAGAAAAAAAAATCCCTTCCTCTTGTTCCTGTTTTCCCGAGATCGCACACAGTGCAGAGAAAAGAGCATACACAGAGAAGAGGGTATAGATCCGATAAATAAATAAAACCTAAAACCGAAATAAACAGAGGGAACCGAAATAAGCATAACTATTAACAAATATAATTGCAAAACAAATACTTTATACCTCCAGATCTAAACTGACATAACTTGGGCAACCGGAAACATTTTTGCATGAAACGAAAGGAATTCCTCACTATAATAGACACTCCGAACACAACAGAGCAGTTCTCCAAGCCCAAAAATGTTCAGAAATAGTAGATCAATAAAACGGAAGTCGCATGCAATCAACCTGGCTTCGGATTTTGATCAACAACAGATGCAGCTCTAAAAATAGCTCTGATACCATGGGAAGACCTATCACCATATTTTATTTACATAGAGTTTGAAGAGAGTGATAGTTTAAGTGACCAAATCTCTCATGCCAAATTTTTCTCACATCATCATTATGAGCAACAAAAATGGAGGGAAGACGGGATGGCCCAAAGTTTCCAAACGTATACAACCTTGTGGAATCATAAGCAATTCGAGTAGCTAAAATATGTCTAGGATCTTTGAGGTCCTTGATTAAAACATCATAAGGTGAGAATTCTACTATTTTCCTTTCACCTGAATGAGTTATCTAATAAAGAGAGATAAGGTTGCATGACAAGGTAGGAACACATAGTACATCATTAAATTGACCATTATTTAGATGAATGGTTCTAGATCCTACAACACTAAGAGATCTATCATCACCAACATAAATATGTTTGGTGTTACAATCATTTAAATAAGAAAACATGGGTTGATTTTTGGCCATGTGGTAAGAAGCTCCAGAACCAATGACCCACTCATGAGAATGAGAAGAAGAAGATACATTTAATGCATAACCAGATCTTGATGCTTCACAACCATAAGAAGAAAGTGTCATTCTTGAAGATGAAGGTGAAGAGTGCTCCAAATTGATGTTGTGCTTCTTCGTTGCTGCTTCTAAGGCTTCCATCTTCTTAAAACATTTGGACTCTATATATGGCCATCACGATTGCAAAATTTGCAATGTCTATTTGTCTTCTTCCATTTGTTTTGATTTGCCTTATCATTTTGGTGAGTTGCTTCTTCAGTTTGCGGCTGAAATTTCTTAGGAACTTTGTTTGGTTTTGGACCATACTTTTTAGGATACTGTTTCTTGGGATTATTTTGATATGATTGCTGTTGGGCTGGTAAGGCTTTCTTAGAATCATTTCCAGAAGTGATAAGACCAAGGTGTAAGAGTTTTTCTTTTTCTCTTATCAAATAATCGCAAAAGGCATCAAAAGAGGGGTTCTTGTAGGTGGTTCCTAAAGAAATGATGGATTCTCTAGTGGAATGGAAGGTGGAAACAAATATAGAGTATGCAGGGCCAAGCTTAGCAATAATGCAATAGATGAGGCTACCATCTTCCTTTTTGACCTTACAACCTTCTAAAAGAAGTCTAAGGGTCTTGAATTTGGACAAAAAATCTTCAATAGAGGAGAAATTATTGGGGTCCAAAGTGAGCAACTCATTTTCAAGCTGGTGGGCCCTGATTTGATTTTGAATGCCAAAGATAGTATTTAGCTTTTCAAGGGCTTCATGAGGGGTGTCAATGTCAAGGATATGAAATCGAATATATTAAGCAATGGACATTCCTATCAACCATCATTCTTGATCTTGTTTATTTTCCCATTTAGCAACTTTATCATCATCGGAAGGTTTATTTTCTTGTCTTGTGGCTATTCTATAAAGCCCTTTACTTTTAAGTATATCTACCATCTAAGGTAGCCATTGGAAATAATTGGTGTTGTTAAGAATAATCAAGTATTCACTTTCCATTTTTAAAAACCTAAAGTTGAAAAAAGTTGAAACTAACTACTCCAATGGAAATATCTCGAAAAATTAGGCTGATTAAAAAAAAAACGGCTTCCCGGTGAAGAAGTTATGCCTTTTTGAAAAAATGAGTTGAAGATGTTGAATAGTTACCTGGTGATATCAACAAGAATCTAGCTCTTGTGCCATCCTTGGATTAGGCACCATCAAAGTAGCATTTCCAAATATTCTTTGAATGCAGCTCATTATGTACAACTGCTGAAGAGAGCTTCTTCTCTGTGTCTTCAACAAATTCTGCATCTTCATGTAGCATGAAACATGAAAGATATTCTTTTCCCTGACTATAAATAGGGGAATTACATGAATCTTTATTTGTAGTGGTATTCACAAAACTTGTTACCTTGTACAATCTCCTTTCTTCCCCATTAAAAACAACAATTATAGCATAAGTGAAATATAACTTTAAAACTCCTCCCAACTTTGCTCCCCAAGATCTTTACAAGAGAATTCCAAATCTGGCTGGAATGTCAGCAACAACTACATCCATAACAATACTTTTTGTTGGGATCTGTGCCAAAGACACTACCATGTCTTTAATTAACCCAACACATTTCACCCTCTTGGAATCAAATGATTACAGGTCCCTGTAAGGTTTAGTAATCTGCAAATTCAATTCCTTCATGACTGTTTAGTCAATTTAATGTCTTAAATTGCTTGCATAAATTATCAACCGAGGCTTGTAAACTGATGAAGTGTGGTGCATTGTATGTGCTTAGTTAACCTTATTCTTACTTCGTTGTTTGTATTTTATGTTGCTTTTGGAGGTTTTGTTCTTTGATGTTTAAGAATGTTTAATCTAAAACTATGAAAGAAATTAAATGAATCTAATGAATTTTAAGAAGGAAGAAAGGGAAGTGTTCCTAAGTTAAACTAACTTATAAAAATAAATCAAATACTGTTGGCCAGTTAGATCCTAACCTGAAAAAAAAAAACATATTATTTATCTTAATGATTTCTATCTTAACATTAGTTCTATTCCATGGATCTAATTCTTATATCTGAGATTGAATTTGCAGTGCTATTCTAAGTGAAAGCAAAAAATTACAACAATTAATGTATGTTTAGTTACTCCAGCATTGAATATGAAGTATTACCTTCTTTGATGATGTGTAAGAAACTATCTATACCTTAACTTCTAATGTTCTAGAAAAGCAAGGAAAGTGTGTAAAGGAAAACAATTAATGTATGCTTAGTTACTCCAGTATTCAATATGAAGTGTCGCCTTCCTGAGATGATGTTAAATAGCCAATTATACTTAATCATGTAGAAAAGCAAGTAAAATATGAAAAGGAAAAACTCAATAGTTGCATGAATTAGACATTCAATCATTTAGTCTAGAAGACATGATAGAATAAATTTCTTGGAACGGCCTTTAGGAACATCAATGATATAATTAAATGAGGATCTAAAAGTAAATGTGAAAGCATGTAAAGCTAACTGTAAACAACTAATTTATGTTTGATTTACTCCAACATTCAATGTGAAGTATTACCCTCTTGAGATGTTGTGTAAGAAATCAATTATACCTTAGTTTCTAAGTTCCTAGAAATCAAGTAAAATGTGTAGAGGAAAAACTCAATAACTTTATGAATTGGACATTCAATCATTTAGTTTAGAATGATCTTCTTGAAATGACCTTTAGGAACATCCATTAATACAATTAATTGATAATTCTATTCTAAGAAAGTAAATGACACAACAGTAAGGAAAACTAAATAACTGTGAATTATTATTACTTCAAACTTGATTCAATTTGAAAATAGGAAGAACTATCTTCATGAAATGTTTTTAGAATAAAAAAGCTTACATAGTTATGATTTAATGTTATGATACTGATCAAAACTGGAATAAAACATTAATCTACTCGGAAAACAGAATTGACAAAAAAAGAGCAAAGAAAATTAAACTAAAAACAATAAATGAAAAACCTCCTCCAGTGCAGGGGCCCTCTGCAATTGATTCAGCTGAAATCATAGCTGGTTAAAGATGCACTTAAGCAATCATTGGAAACATGATCTTTGTATCATGATAGAATGAAGTCTTAATACACAACATATCAGCAAAATCTTAAAACTTAACTTAAAACTTAATTGTTTTCAGTTCTGTACAACCGTTATTTAAAGAAAATAAACATAACTGCCTATGAGATAATTCTGCTACAGGTGGCTAATTCGACTTATAGAATTAAAATTGCACTGTTTAACTCTTGATTTTATATGATAGAGAAAATCAAGAGTCCTTATGTTCTCAGCTAACATTCTTTGACCACGATCTTAGGCCTTCTTTTCTATCGATCTCGACCAAGTGAATAGGACAAAATTCATGTGGAGATGATTCTGGAAATTCCCACGTGGCTCAATTCTCCATTTGACACCTAGAACCTATCAGACCATGAGAGTAGCTACGAAATCCAAAATTAGATGTAGAATAGGCCGCGTTTTGTAGCCAAATTTCAAAAATCTATTCGAATAGCAAGAACATGAGAATATAACATGGAAATCATTTAAATGCATTCCTTGAGACAAAACATGGCATATATCATTGATTGGGGTATGTGATCTTATGAGAAAATAAGGGAAAAATGTGAGAAAGGATGATAGAGAGAGGATAATTATAAGGTTCAACATACCCCCAGTGCGAAGTCATTGCATGTCCTCATGCAATTTGCCAAAAATGTGAATTCTAGGGAAAATTTTAAGAACCCCCCTAAATTTATATGTATAATAAATGGGAGAATCCCATGATACATAGGAAAAATGGAAGGCATTTTTATTAATAGTATAATATGTATATATAATTTTTTTGGCGAATATCTCATGAGATTATATTATCTTGTAAAATCATGGCGAATCACAAGTATAAATTGCGAATCACTAGTACAAAATGGTGAATCGTTGTCTAGTGGAGTTCGGGGTGTTGGTTCCAATGAATATATGGTAGTTGAACTAGGAGTTGAAGGAAGCAAACCACCGAGACCAAGCATGGCACATGGTGACTCGTGAGGGGAGTAGTTTTCGTGCAGTTTGGAAAACACGTTCTTCTAGTTCTGCTAAGCGTAGTGTTGTTGCTCATGCTACTACTAGCACTGATATTGAGGTTGGAGAGGAGTTTGAGGAAGCATGGAAGGTAGCAGTGGTGGAGAATTACAAATAGAACCCCATGATGGGCTCTATTTTTTCCTTTGGTGTTTGGGCCTGCAAGATCTTCTATCCATTAAACCAACAATTAACCGTTCAACCAACAATCAACTTGACTCAATTGATTAGGTACGAGTCAACTTAGACTAATATTCAAAACAATGCTTTGCACTATCCCATATTTATCACACTAATGCTACACAACATTGTGCATTTGCACCAAACTCTCATGCATGCACACAAAATTTTCATTAACATCTATAACCCTAACCAAGTGAGAATTGATCAAAAATTTGCACCAAATTTTGTTATAGTGTTGAAAGTTCATAAGAAATTTAGATCCATGGTACCTTAAATAAATTTTGAGATAACCTCTAGTAAACAGTAAATCTCTGCTACAATGTGCTATGCCAAAAGACATACTTACAAGCAGCTAGCCTTAGTTTATAAACCATTAATGAGAAAATTTGAATTACAGTTCTCATTTCAAGTCCTTGTAAGAGTACACATAAAATATTGCAATTTTCCTTTTAGTTCGTTGTCTCCATTTACATTCTATACATAAAAGGAGTGAAATCCTTCATTTAACTTTGAATCATATGATGTTCCATTACTAATCAATAAACATGTATATAGAGAATAGTGCATCATGGAGATAGGGTTTTCCCTCCCTAGCTAAGGTTGACAAGCATCTCCACTTTGGCTCTAATATCACACAAAATCTATATCCTTCCTATAAATATTTGTCTTAGCCGAGAATGTAAACAAGAATCCATAGCCATTTTCATAATCAGAGAGCCCAGAAATTAACTAGCTCTTTGCTCAGGTAGGTGAGGTCCTGATGCTAGAGCTCTGCTAAATTATTGTAAAACACTGAACTTTGAAGTAAAATATTTACTTTAGTTTGACCAACAAGAAAACATGTTGAGCTAATCATCCTTTTTCATTTGGAAATATAAGTCATCTGTAAACAGTAAATCTCTGCTACAATGTGCCATGCCAAAAGACAAACTTAAAAGCAGCTAGCCTGAGTTTATAAACCATTAATGAGAAAATTTGAATTACAGTTCTCATTTCAAGTCCTTGTAAGAGTACACATAAATTATTGCAATTTTACTTTTAGTTCTTTGTCTCCATTTAAATTCTATACATATAAGGAGTGAAATCCTTCATTTAACTTTGAATCATGATGTTCCATTACTAATCAGTAAACATCAATATAGAGAATTAATTTGCCTTTGATTTTCCAACATGGTATCAGAGCTAAGGTTGAAAAAAGAAGGCTTGAAGATCACTGATGTTGGCATAATTTGAATATACCTCCAATGGAAAAAAGATAAAATGGTGTACTATAGCAGATTCTGGAAAGCATTCAAATATAGTAATGTGATTGAAGTAGTAAGAGGTTCTCAACAAGAATTACATTCTATTCTTCAAAGGTCTACTTCTGTTCTGCAATTTGAAGGATCAAATTACAAAAATTCCAAAGAGATATGTTTTGAAGGGATTAAGGATAATCAAAAGATATGTAAGGTGTGCAATCCAAGTTTTGAGGTGATAATTGTGGTGCTACAATTTAAGACCATAGTTAGCTTGCTTATCCAATAAGACCATTTATGTATGACGACTCTTCGAAGAAGCAATAATTGATGGAAAAACACTACATCTATACAATGATCCGGAGTTGGAGGCATTTTTCTTGCTGCAAGGGAAAAAAATTGACATGTAATGTCGCTAAGACAATGCATATGCATGACTACTCAATTTTTTTTCTCTGAACTAGGCCATAACAACGATCTGTGGGTTAAGCTTGAAAAGAAAAACTACTAAGAAGAGTACAATATTCAACATCCAACAAGAGTAGATCTCTCCTCAAGAGAACCTCACATACCTCAGATAAGCAGAACTAAACAGGAACAAAAGTAAGAATGAGGTTTTTGTCTTTGTATTTTTTTTTATATTGGTTTGGCACAGGTAAAGCATCTGAGTTGAGAGCCTAATAGCTAGACCAAGAAGTCAAGTTTTTATCTCTGATATAAAATGATGAAAAGTATCATAGGGCCAAGTTGTTAGGCCATCCTTATCTCTGTTCCTTGTTTTATCTCAAAATTAGACCTGATAGGCTTCTAATCAAATCAATATCGTGCAACTGTTTCAAACCAATCTTTTTATTGAGGCTTAGCCTCCTCAACCTAAGAAGGCCCTCTCAAGGGTTAATGATTTGGATAGAAGTATAGATGGATAACTCTACGTGTGGTAATAAAAAGATAAATGATAGATATAAGTTGTAAATCACATTGGCAAGTACACATTGGGCTTATGGAGTCAAAATAGTTTCAGTAAACCAATAAATCTACTTAACATGTAAGTTGAGGCATATCAGAGTTTTAGTCAATAGATAAACACATGTGAAATTGTAAAAACATAGTCAGTCTGTTTATATAGGAATTCAGAGCATCAAAGATGAATTCTGAGTAACATAGACAAACACCACTGCAATATGATAATAAAAAGATACAATTAGAACAAGAACACACTAGAACTCCTTCTGAATCTCAATTTGGCTAAGTAGAAATATCTGTATTAGCTGAAAACCAGTCAATTACAATAAGCACAATATTTTGCTAAAAATGTCCAACCCTGGTACATTCGACTTCTTGGTCCTTTATAGATCATTTACCACATGATATAATCTTATCTTGTGCTAGATACATCGAATTCCTGACTCTTGACACCTTGCATAACCATATGACATGGTATTTATTACAAAAAGACAGCTAATCTACTAAACAGTCCTATTACAAATAGGATTCAAACTCCTTATCTCTCTCCATAAAAACCTTATCTAAACTAAATTATATCATTTTCCAAGTGAATTCACACATGGTTGAATCTATATAACAGGCTTCAAATATTTATGACCATAATGCTGACCTCCATCAAAGTAGGAAACAATCCCCTGTTTTCTAGGCATAGGGTCCTTTGCACTCTTGAAAAAATATGACTATCATGAACTCATTATTTCGAGGTCCTTTACTATTAGAAATTGAAGTAACACCTGCAAAAAAACCTCCCTAAGCTCCAGCTGTCCAAAACCATCTTCAAACTATTCAAATGAGCTGTATAGACTGTGCTATGAAAACAACGCAGTTTCGTAGCACCTTTCGTAGCGCTACACTTTTACCCTTTTTTCTTCACAATCTTGACCTCTTTCCTCCAAAACTGACTTAATTATCTTTAAATACATCCTCCTCCACATTTTCAGTTCTTGATTCATGTTTTTACCCTTCAAAATTTGATGAAAATAGGCAAGAAAAGATGCTACAGCAGTTTCGCAACACTTTTCTCCCTTTTTACATTGTCTGCGCTACGAAATTGCTGAGTGGGCAGTTTTGTCCAAAATTTTCTAAAATGAAAATTGCAAATGTACCAAAACTCAAAATAAAACTAATTTCATCATATCAAAAAACCACATGAACTGAAAACATAGTCATTTCAGCCTTCATGAGGTTTCTTCTTCATTTTCACATGATTTAGCTTTTGACTCTTCAATGATTGTCATTTTAACACCTTTGTTATTTAACTCATCCTGAATCAATTTCAACTGTTGCTCCAAGTCTTCCACTTTATTTTTAAGTTTCCTATTACTAGCTCTCAAGTGAGTATTTATTACTCTGACAAATTTGGCTTCCTTTATTGTTGGGACTGTACATGTGAAAAATTGCTCTGCACTGCTTGGGGTTTCAGAAATAGAACTAGTTTGACCTTCCCACAGTGTCTTCATTCTTTTGAACACTGCTTTCTCAATACTGTGATTTCTAGCCCTCTTTCTCATCACAACAATTTCTTGGTTTGCTAACCTCAATTTATCTTCAAGATGTTGAAGCTCTGTTTTATTTTTCACTTCTTCTTTTCCCTTTTTTGTTCTGATGGCTATATGCTTCACTGCAGGTGTTAATAAATAGAAAAATTCTTCAAGGGATTTAACTATCTCAATAGGTTCTTGAAATTTATTGCTACCTTCCTTGAGTTTCCTAGCATGCCTAGTTATAGGTTTTCTTGCTTGAAAGATGAAGGTTGCATTTTCACCCTTAAACTCAAGCTTCTTTGCAAATTTAGCCCTTTTCTGTTTATGCTAATCTTCTTTAATCTGGTGCTTGTGTGAGTGCCCTTTTGATTTCCTCAAATGAGTGTCTTGATTCTGCTGTCCACTTAGTGTCAACTCCCTTCTTCAGCATCCTTGTTATGTCCTTTACAATCTCAGCAAAATTAGGAATAAATCGCCTTACAAAATTTACCTTTCCAAGGAAAGATTGAATCTCCTTCCTGCTTCTTGGAAAATCCACCTTCTGAATTGCATTGACCCTATTTGGATCAATCTTAATCCCATCTTTAGAAATTATGTGTCCAAGTAATTTACCTGAATTTAAAGCAAAAATCATTATGGTGGGATTTAGAGAGATGCCAAACCTTCTACATTTCAACAGAATTCTTTCTAGGTGTTTCAAGTGATATTCTTCCCTCCTTGAGAAGACTTTTATGTCATCAAGATAAACAACAACCATATTGTCCTTCTCTTTATAAAAAGCAATGTCCATTGCCCTCTGAAAAGTAGCTTCTGCATTCATGAGACCAAATGGCATCTTGGCGTACATGAAATTACCCCATGGTGTAGTAAAGGTTGTTTTTTCCTTATCATCAGGATGTACAAGGATCTGATTATAACCTGAAAAACCATCAAGCATATACATTCTCTGAGAACCAACAATATTTTGCAAAATTTGATCCATCTTTGGGAGAGAATAATTGTCCTTCAGAGAGGCTTTATTCAAATTTCTGAAGTCAATACATATTTTGATTTCTCCACTCTTCTTCCTAACTGGAACCAAGTTTGCAAGCCACTTTGAAAATCTGATTGGTACAATGATTTTGGCATCAAAGAGTTTCTTGATCTCCTTTTCAATTAATGGCATTAGAAGTGGATTGATCCTCAACTTCTGCTTGAAAGGCTTTTCATTTTCTTTTATGGGAATAGTATGTTGAATAATAGTGGGGTCATATTCTTTCAAATCAGCATAATTCCAAGCAAAAACATCTATGAATCTCTTCATCATTTCAATATACTTAAACTTCATATCAACTGAAAGAAAATTTGAAAGTTTAATCATTTTTGGCATAGCTACTGTACCAAGGTTACAGCTCTCAAATTCTTCATCATCGGCTTGTATCTTAGGGGATTTAAAAACATCATTCTGATCAAAAAAAATTTCAAGAGATATGAGTCACTTTGGTATGGAATTATTCTTTAGTTGCAAAACTTCAGAATTCATTTTAGACTCAACAACCATATTTTGTTGATCTACTTGTATAGTTTCAAACTCTTCTTTAAGCTCAATAAAGTTCTTCACTTGTTGATCATCCTCAAAAAATTTCCAATGAGTAATATTATCAGGGATAGCTGGTCTATGGTGAATCTCAACCTCATATGTTTCTATGGAATACATAGGAATAATGAAAATACTTGCAGAGACAACAAGAGAATCAACAATGGAATTTTTTTCTCTAGTTTTGACCATGAATGAATAAGCTTGAAATTTTTCCAACATGTCCAAAACTAAGTTCCTATATGCTCTCATCCTTATATCTTTTGTTTGATAAACACCTTCAACTTGTTTAATGACTAACTCTGAATCTCCAAAAACATAAATGTTTTGATCATTCATTCTTTTCAAAACCTCTATACCCAAAATCAAGGATTCCTACTCAGCCATGTTATTCGTGCAATCAAAGTTCAATTTATAGGAAAAGAACTTACTCTCATCACTTGGACTTGTGATCCAAATCCCTGCCCCTGCTCCTTCTCTACCTGTTGATACATAAAAATGCAATGACCACCAACCTTATACCTCCTTATCACTGACTTGTTGATCTTATGTTTGCTGATTTTCAGACGGCTAAATTTCAGAACTTTGATTTTCTGCTTTCCTCTCATCTTCTGCGTCATTAGTCAACTAATTGAAAAGAATAGCAGATCCAAGTTCAGTATCAAGAGCATAAATTGGAAAATTTTGGGGTTTGTATTTACTACTCACCATGTATGCCATTCTTGTCTCTCGATAAAATATTCTTTGCTCACCAAAAACAGGAATGGTAGCATAATTAAGGTCCATCTCCATTGTACCATTGATTTTCACTGCCCATGACCTCGACAACAACATACCAAACTTCGGTGGAATGTCTGCTACCATGATGTCCATGACCACAGTCTTAGCAGGAACTTGTGTTAAACCAACAACAACATCCTTAATTAAACCAATGCATTGAACTCTTTTCGAATTGAAAGAAAGAAGTCCTTATATGGCCTAGTTATCTCTAACCCCATTCTTTCCATGATTACTTTGGGAATAAGATTGTGAGAGGCCCCTGAATCCAACATAACATTATGCAATGTCATGTCGTGAATGCTAAAGCTCACATAAAAAGGAGGCACCTCCTCATTCTGTTCATCTTCTAGTCTTGGACCCAAGTATATGGTTGGATGATCTTCTAGTACATTCAAGATATCAACAGCTCTTGGTTGTGAATTCAACATTTTGAAAATCCTGCTTCTATATTCATTTACCTTGAGAATCTCACCAAAAGGAACTAATATTTTAATATTATAAATTTCATTCTCAAGGCTGAAAATAGAAACAGATTTTTCGGCTTCTTTGATAGGAGGAACAATTGGTGTATCTTTCTTACCTTCAGTGACCATAGGAGAATCTTTCTTGCCATCATCAACTTTAGGTGTATCTTTCTTAGGCTGTTCTTTGTTTGCAATGATAGGCACATTTTGATACCCCTTTAGATAGTCTGATTTTTCCTCTCCATGATTACTTTGGTCTAATTGATCATGTTCTTCTTTAGTCAAGAAAATTCCTAACATTTCTTCATCAAAACAATGAATAGACTCCTCAGGAATTTTAGGATCCTCTTCTTCATAAATCAAGTTCTTTTGGAAAGGAGGTCTCACTAGGGGATCAGGCTACTAATTTCTACTTTCCCTTGGTCTTTGCTGAATCTGAGGTCTCCTAGACTGAGGATTTCTAAATTGAGGTTCATGTTGTGCAGGAGGAGTAGAGGTATTCCCAAGGGCTAATATATCCATCAACTTTTCCATTGTTTTCATCATTGAATCCGACTTATTCTGAGAGGTAGAGGAGGAAGGCTTCTCTTCTTATTTCAACTTAGTCTTACCCATTTCTGACTTTTTATCTACTATCAAATTAACCTCCACCTTCACTGCATCATTTTTCATTTTAGCAAGTGAAGGGGATTCTCTTTCTCTCAGCAATATAGAAAACTCATAGTCAAAAGCTTTAGCATATCTCATCTGAGATAAGGCTTTTGGTGGTTTCAAATGAGCAGGAATAGAGTCATAAACCTTATTAAACCTTTTTGAAATTTTTTGAACAGATTCATCAACAGCTCTTTTCAGAGTGCTATACTCAGTGAGGGCTTGTACTGGATTAGTTCTATTTCCTCATTTTTTCAGAAAATAATATCAAACTCATTCCAATTATGAATACTTCCAAGAGTAAGGGATTTATACCACTTCCTAACTTCACTAGTAAAACTCTGAGCAAAAAACCTCAACTTAACATCTTCATCATCAACCTCCTCCTTGTCTATAAAATCATTAAATTGATCCACATGTTCTTCTACTGTAATGTCTTTATCACTTCCCCAAGTTTTGTGATATGAAATTGTGAGAACAAAGTATTTCTTATACAGAGATTGACAGTAGGGGGCTTTTACTGGTTATTTCACCTTTACTAGAAAGGATGAAACCAGAAGCTTCTGACCCACAAACTGGCTCTGCCTAAAGAAATATAATGTAAACACTTAAATAGATCCGATCAATGAAAGTATTTTTTTATGTGCAAAGTATTCATTAATCAAAATTTTATGTGTGAATAAGCAAGTTCAAGTATTCTGCAAAGGAAGTAATGTGGTTTGAAGTGAAACTAATGAGTTGTGTTCACTGTATAAGTCTGATTGGGAAAAGTGTACTTATGAAAAGTTACTGCTTAATGTAGCAGAATCTGAAATTTAACAGCAAAAATGCACAGCATAACAGTAAGCATTTTTTTAAGCAGTTCACCCCTCTCTTGGGCTACCTCTGCTAGGTCCAAGCCTCTAATTAGGCTTTTACCTCTTTCATTAATGCTCAAATTATGAATTACACTGTGTAGAAAGCCTCAAAAGGAAAAATAAGCTGCAAATTCAGAAACAAAGGACTGAAATCAGTATAAATCGACTATTCATTCACCTCCAATGGATGATTATAGTCCAACACAGCTGATCTTTCATTAGGCCCTCGTGGCTCCACAACAGAAATCACTGGTAAAATCACTAATAGAGTGCCCTGATGGCTCTGAAACCTATCCCAACAGCTCCAAAATGCTTCAATACCCCAAAATCAAAAAACATTTCGTCCCAAATGGACTTCCCTAGCCAAAGTTATGGCTAACTGAAGTTTGTCCAGTGTCACCTAGAAAAACTCCACTAAATGTGGAGCACTGCCAGATAGCCCGAAAAAAATGGAGACTGGCGCCTAAATAAGCGAATTCCGCCATCTCTCCCGCCAAGTCAGGGTGCTAAAGATAAGGTTACATTAAAAGTTGGCACCTCGTCACATGTTAGTCTGCATAACCATTAACATGTATTGGTTCTAACGGTGGCATTAAATCATAACAATAAATATGACCGTTTACTTATCCGCCCGTGGGTTAAACCTGTATTGAACCACGTGTTTTCTAACACGTATACCAAAGCCCACTAAGCCCACATATCAGCCTTTAATATTTTGCCTTGGAACCATACGTTATGCCATTTATTATGGGTTTATGAAACATTACAATTTCGAATTTTATTAATATATGTGGGTAGTTTTAATATTTAGATTTTATTAAGGTTTAAACTTAAAGAATTTTTTTAATAATTAATTAAAATATATAATTAAAAATATAACATATGATTAATAAAAACCATATAAATATTAATAACTATATCATTTAATTAATTAATTAAACCTTAATAAAAAATAAAATTATCCCAACAAAATATATTAAAAATTTTCCTTTCAAAATTGAAAGTTATTGGGCAATTTCAAAATGCAATATCTTCTCCATACGGTAATGGATTTGAGTGTCGTTCACGGCTACATGATTGTTTTAACGAGCTCTTTCGAGTCGATCTGGTTCGGACCAATTCTTAGCAACTTCATTTATGAGCATTTTTATACAAGAGACTTGATCTCCTGATCACACCTCCCAAATGGGAAGCTTTTTGACCCCAAAAGCTCTCTGATTAGTGAAAATGATAATGTGGAGATTGATTCTCCACTCTTCCACCCTTGAATAACTAAAATCTACCCGATTTCATCAAATGAAGCTTTTGAGAAAATGATAATCTGTCTCTGGAATCAACTGATCGACCATTGTTAAGATTGACGGAGTCATAATGCAAATGATTAAAATTTGCAAAACAACAATTGTAATCTGCAGAAAACAAACTTTTTCTACACTGATCAAACTTCCCAGAAGACTTAAAATTACTTTCACCTTGCAAACTGTTCCCATGGCGAATTCTACCATTCTGAAACCAACTTTGTCTCATGCTGAATTGTGTGTCCTTCTTGCTTGCACTGCTTTGCTTTGACACCTCATTCACTGCATTGGCTGACCCAAAAGGTAATTTGTGCAACATAACATCATCTTTTTTCAAAGACAAACTATTATTAAACTGAGAAAAATCATTAGCAACATCATAAAAAGGCGAATGCTCAAAATCTGGTCGTTTCAACATTAACAAAGTTAGACTTTGACTTGCATTAACCAGTCTTTTCAATTGACTTGCATGGAGTAAAGAAGATTCTAGCTTCTTCTTGTGAGCTCTCACAATGTACTCTTTACCATCTTTGAACAAGTGATACTTGTTTTCATGGCGATAAAAGATAGCCTTCCTGTCAAATAAATAAGGACTTCCCAAAACAATACCTGAGATATCAAGCGGCACCACATCAAGTTCCACTGTGTCAATAAAATGTGCAGTTATTGCAAAGCGCAATATGCACTTCCTTGAGACTTGAAAATTGGCATCCTTGCATATCCATCCAAGTGGATAAGGCTTCGCATGTGGAATGGTCTCAAGTTTAAGCTGCTTGACCAAGTCTTCAGATATGAGATTCGCTTGTGACCCACTATCAAACAATGTGTCAATTTTGGTATGTTTTGAAATTTCCCTCACATGGAAAAGCTCTATTCTCCTCTTTTCTTCATGAGTATCTTTGTGACAATTCAAAGAGCTAGAACTAGGATTTGTGTTTTGTACCACTTCTTTCCCCTTAATATTCTTTAAAACCATGGCGATGCTTTTTGTCTCATCTCCTGAGTCTGACCCTAAGTCTTGCTCAACTTTTGCTACAGTTTTCTCCTTTTCTTTGGTCTTGCTTTTTTTATTATATTTTTCTGGTTTTAGTTCAGGATGAAGCTTCCAACAATGATCTTCATCATGACTTGTCTTTGAACAGTTCTTGCAAAATAACTTTCCTTTTTCTTGTTGGGAAAAATACTGAGAGGGGGGGGGGGTGAATCAGTATTTACTGCATAATCAAAACTTTTTACTTTTTCATTCCTTAAAACCCATACGCTACTTTGTTGAAGCCAAGTAGCGTATACACAGAGATCTAATTATGCCATTAGTTCTTCACTTATATCATTCCATCATTCATTCATTAGATGTTCTATAAACAGTAAACATGTGCGATGAAGCGAATAAACCATCATACAAAAGCATCATACACATGAACACGAGTTTTTAAGTGAGCAAGTACGGAGAAAACCACACTGCGATTTATCGTATAATATTTTATTATAGAAAACTATTTACAACATATGTCTGGCCTTGAGACTTGACGTCAGGCACCCACTGCGCTCGTTTACCAGTCTCACGGAAGGGCTCCAACCCACAGCCGTTTCTGACCTCTCTGGAAGGAGCTCCAACACGACCTCGTTTGCAACTACCACCGGAAGGAGCTACAACCCCACGAGCTGAAGGCTGTAACCCTCAGCACCACCTTGGACCACGTTTCATCAATTTTCACACTGGATCCAACAACTTCAATAGAACACCACTTGCAGGCCACATTTCATCATATTTTCAGACTGGACCCTTTCAATACATTTAAGCTCAAACATACATCACCAACAGGTACTTATCAATTCAGACAACACAGATCAGATAATATTAATACAGCAGAACAGATCAGATGATTCATACCCCAAGCTTCAGCAAACCCTAGTTTGCATACGCGCTTTCACTTCACTGATGTCGCGTATATACGCGCTTCCGTCCACACAAACAAGCATATACCTCTGTACATATTTCACTGCGCATACACGCTTTTACTTCAGTGAAGATGCGTAGATACGCGCTTCCTCTGCGGCGAAGTAGCGTATAGATCTTCAATCATTATAGAGCAGCATACTTCTTCAGATCAGATGTTCAGTTCAGATTTACCCTTTCACTTCAGACAGATGTTCGCCTCAATTCAGATCTAAGCCTTCCATAATCAGATCTAGTAGACACAATTGTATTTCAGATCTAGATCCCCTTCTTCATCATTGGTGCATCATACATTCAGATCTATCATTCTAAGTAACCCTTTCCATTCAGATCTACTTCACAGAGAAGTATTCATTCAAGCTCAGACATCTTGCACCCACACTCATCATTTGCACAATGAATTTCTTCTCCTTATATAGGTTTATCCTTTTCCAATACCATGAGCCCCCTTTTTCAATACCATGAGCCCAAAACCACATTACTTCCGATGGTATTCCTGAACGGGGTCAATTAGGCGGATCATTACCCAATACAATGGGTCAATACCATGGTGGTTACCCCTGGTTTTGCACTTTTTGAGCGCTTTTTCCCATACGCGACTTATCACGTTCTTTCCCGCGTGCATACGCGACTTTCCCTAGACATATCCGCATATGCCTTGAGACATACTCTTTTCATCATAGATTTAGTACATGCTGACTTCTTTTCTTCACTGCCTTCTGTACACATTGTAGATACATCATATTTAGCTCATCAAGAACATATTCTAGCAAGCACAACTTCATCAAGTAAGTTGTCATCATCTTCATCAAATGGGTTGCCATTTAAGGACAACACTCAGCACCATATTGCTAACAAACATCATATCACATCATATTTACGTCATTTACCAAGTTCATCAGGTCAAGAATAACTTCATCAGGTGGTTTGCCATCAAGGACAACACATGTCAACTGTCGCATGTCTTCATCTTCATTTAGTGGGTTGCCATCAAGGACAACACTCTGCATCATATTTCCAACATTTATTTTCTTGAATTTGCAACTCTTTTCTTTCCTTTGTTTTTGAAATTACCATCCTCATCAAAAGTATTATTTCCTCTAGCTTCTAAATGTGTAGCCTGGACACAGACTTCATCTAAGCTGGTAGGATTAAACATTAGAATAGTATGTTGAAGGTAATTGTGCAAACCTCCTATGTATTTCAACAAGGTGTCTTGACTTTGTAAGTCTACTCCAAGTAGAAGTGCTCTCCTTCTAAACTCTTGGGTATAATCTTGCACATTTTGACCCTTAAGTTGCCTAAAATTTTTCCAATTCATGATTTCTTTCTGAATATGAGCAAGAGGATAAAATTGTTTCTTAATAGTTGTAATAAACTCATTCCAAGTTAGAGTTATCTTACCATGCTTTTTAATTTCCTCTCTGGTCTTGGCTTCCCACCAAACCAAAGCTGCTAAATCCATTCTCAAAGAGGCTAATTGGATTTTTGTTTCATCATCATGCAAATTCTGAATCCTTAGATAGACTTCCAGCTGTCTAATCCAGTTATCCAATTTTTCTGCATTCACATCACCATTAAACTTCGGCAACTCAAAATTCACATCAAGCTTTAACAAAGGATTTTTAAGAGATGTTTTTGTTTTGTGTGACTGATTAACAGAAGTTGAAGAGGATGATGTGGAGGAAGAGGATGACGATGGAGATGAAGGATCACCATTTCCTCCATTCCCTTTCTTAGACTCATCCTTGTCTTTCTTCCCTCCTGAAGAATCTCCTTCTTCTTTTTGGTTTCTAGACCCTTCTCCAGCAATCCTATCATTTCTCTCCTGGTATAGGATCCTAACCATCTCAGTCATGTCCAAGAAAGCTTTTCTAGAGACTCTTTCTTCTTCCTTGGGATCCATTTCCTCATGTACTTCTCCTTCTTTGGAAGACATGTTTGTGGCTGATTCTAAGGCTAATGAGGATGAAATGGAAGGTGGATATAATGGCACTCTAGCTCTCCTTGGTTGAGGATTAACTTGTTCTCCAACTAATTGACCTTCCCCTCTTTTCAATTTCAGCCTAGTAAGCATCAAATTTTGCAGAATAACACAATATTTTTGCACAAATTTCACAAAATCTTAAGCAAAACCTAGAGCTCTGATACCAACCTGATCTGAAATTGTGAGAACAAATTATTTCTTATACAGAGATTGACAGTAGGGGGCTTTTACTGGTTATTTCACCTTTACTAGAAAGGATGAAACCAGAAGCTTCTGGCCCACAAACTGGCTCTGCCTAAAGAAATATAATGTAAACAATTAAATAGATCTGATCAATAAAAGTATTTGTTTATGTGCAAAGTATTCATTAATCAAAATTTTATGTGTGAATAAGCAATTTCAAGTATTCTGCAAAGGAAGTAATGTTGTTTGAAGTGAAACTAATGAGTTGTGTTCATTGTATAAGTCTGATTGGGAAAAGTGTACTTATGAAAAGTTACTGTTTAATGTAGCAGAATCTAAAATTTAACAGCAAAAATGCACAGCATAACAGTAAGCATTTGTTTAAGCAGTTCACCCCTCTCTTGGGCTACCTCTGCTGGGTCCAAAAGCCTCTAATTAGGCTTTTCCCTCTTTCATTAATGCTCAAATTATGAATTACACTATGTAGAAAGCCTCAAAAGGAAAAATAAGTTGCAAATTCAGAAACAGAGGACTGAAATCAGTATAAATCGACTATTCATTCACCTCTAATGGATGAGTATAGTCCAACACAACTGATCTTTCATTAGGTCCTCGTGGCTCCACAACCAGAATCGCTGGTAAAATCACTGATAGAGCGCCCTAATGGCTCTACAACCTGTCCCAACAGCTCCAGAATGCTTCAATACCCCAAAATCAAAAAACAGTTTTGTCCCAAATGGACTTCCCTAGCCAAAGTTATGGCTAACTGAAGTTTGTCCAGTGTCACCTAGAAAAACTCCACTAAATGTGGAGCACTGCGAGATAGCCTGATAAAAATGGAGGTTGGCGCCTAAATAAGCGGATTCCGCCATCTCTCCTGCCAAGTCAGGGTGCTAAAGATAAGGTTACATTAAAATCTGGCACCTGTTCACATGTTAGTCTGCATAACCATCGGCATGTATTGGTTCTAACGGTGGCATTAAATCATAACAATAAATATGACCGTTTACTTATCCACCTGTGGGTTAAACCTGTATTGAACCACGTGTTTTCTAACACGTATACCAAAGC
Source organism: Pinus albicaulis (assembly GCA_034641835.2). Lineage (NCBI taxonomy): Eukaryota > Viridiplantae > Streptophyta > Pinopsida > Pinales > Pinaceae > Pinus > Pinus albicaulis. The sequence goes on along the minus strand of CM076569.1, from coordinate 26,477,920 downwards.
CCACTAAGCCCACATATCAGCCTTTAATATTTTTCCTTGGAACCATACGTTATGCCATTTATTATGGGTTTATGAAACATTACAATTTCAAGTTTTATTAATATATGTGGGTAGTTTTAATATTTAGATTTTATTAAGGTTTAAACTAAAATAATTTTTTTAATAATTAATTAAAGCATATAATTAAAAATATAATATATGATTAATAAAAACCATATAAATATTAATAATTATATCATTTAATTAATTAATTAATCCTTAATAAAAAATAAAATTATCCCAACAAAATATATTAAAAAATTTCATTTCAAAATTGAAAGTTATTAGGCAATTTCAAAATGCAATATCTTCTCCATACGGTAACGGATTTGAGTGCCGTTCGCGGCTACATGATAATTTTGACGAGCTCTTTCCAGTCGATTTAGTTTGGACCAATTCTGAGTAACTTCATTTTTGAGCATTTTTCTACAAGAGACTTGATCTCCTGATCATTTTGATTCTAGTAGCATATTTTCCAGGGAGGTCATGTAAAACAACTAGAAGAAAAATAGGGGCATATCTAGTAGGTGTAGCAGGTGGAGGAGGTATATTTCCAGCCATGGTTAGAGGGACTGTAGTAGCTTTAGGGATGGCAGAAATAGAGGATGAAAAACTGCTATGAGGAGGACTGTTTGGTATTTGTGATCTACTAACAATTGAACTCCAATTTGGAAGAGGTAAACCAGCTTTACTTTTCAACAATACTTAAAAAGGATCAAACTCTTTGAATTTATCTAAAGACCCTTTTTCCAACAACAACTCAGAAGTAACAGCTTCCCAAAACTCCTCTTTTTCTTCTTGTGTTACTAGAGCTGAGGTGTCAATACCTCTTTTATGCAAGTCTAAGATAATTTCAGTTAGCTATTTTTCACTTTCTGATCTAAACAAAACCTCTTGAATTTTATCATCAACTCTTTTATCTTTAGGACTTCTTAAAATTTCAGAGGACAAGGAATTTGAATGTGATGGAGTACTTGATATTTCAGAAATTCCTTGACTGCCTCTGGAAATGGTTTTTTGGATTGTCCATGATGGTAGGTAGCTCTAGGTCAGGATTAATCCTCATGTATCTCCTTCTCGAAGCCACCTTTGATCATATAAAATTTGAATGGAGTCACCAAGGTAGATGCAGCCTCAAAAAACTTCTTGAGCTCCTGCTACCTTCAGAAGTTCAGCTTCAATATCTCGGGAAAGTATAATCTTCGGACTCCCGGCAGACGCACCAAAATGTTATCACAAAATTAGAACTAATAGGTTGCTAATCAAATCAATCTCGTGCAACTATTTCAAACCAATCTTTTGATTGAGGCTTAGCCTCCTCAACTTGAGAGGACTCTCTCAAGGGTTAATGATTTGGATAGAAGCATAGATGGCTAACTCTATGTGTGATAATAAACATATAAATGATAGATATAGGTTGTAAATCACATTAGCAAGTACACATTGGGCTTATGGAGTCAAAATGGTTTCAGTAAAACAATAAATCTACTTAACATGGAAGTTGAGGCATATCAGAGTTTTAGTCAAGAGATAAACACATGTGAAACTGTAAAAAGCACAGTCAGTTTGTTTATATAGGAATTCAGAGCATCAAAGATGAATTCTGAGTAACATAGACAAACACCACTGCAATAGGATAATAAAAAGACACAATAAGAATAAGAACAAACTAGAACTCCTTCTGAATCTAAAGTTGGCTAAGTAGAAATCTCTATATTAGCTGAAAACCAGTCAATTACAATAAGCACAGTCTTTTGCTAAAAATGTCCAACCCTGGTACATTCGACTTCTTGGTCCTTTATAGATCATTTACCACATTATATAATCTTATGTTGTGCTAGATACATCGAATTCCTGACTCTTAACACCTTGCATAACCATATGACATGGTATTTATTACAAAAATACAGATAATCTACTAAACAATCCTATTACAAATAGGATTCAAATTCCTTATCTCTATCCATAACAACCTTATCTAAACTAAATTACATCATTTTCCAACTGTATTCACACATGGTCGAATCTAGATGATAGGCTTCAAATCTTTATGACCATAATGCTGACCTCCATCAAAGTAGGAAACAGTCCCCTATTTTCTAGGCATAGGGTCCTTTGCACTCTTGAAACATTCTGACTATCATGAACTCATTATTTTGAGGTCCTTTGCTATTATAAATTGAAGTAACACCTGCCAAAAATCCTCCCTCAGCTCTAGCTGTCCAAAACTATCTTCAAACTGTTCAAATGAGTTGTAATAGATGGCACTACAAAAACAACATTGTTTCATAGCGCTACTCTTTTACCCTTTTTTCTTCACAATCTTGACCTCTTTCCTCCAAAACTGACTTGATTATCTTTAAATAAATCCTCCTCGGCATTTTTAGTTCTTGATTCATGTTTTTACCCCTCAAAATTTGATGAAAAAGGGCAAGAAAAGCTACTACAGTAGTTTCGTAGCGCTTTTCTCCCTTTTTACATTGTCTGCGCTACGAAATGGCTGAGTGGGCAGTTTTGTTCGAAATTTTCCAAAATAAAAATTGTAAATGTACCAAAACTCAAAATAAAACTAATTTCATCATATCAAAAAGCCATATGAACTGAAAACATAGTCATTTCAGCCTTCATGTGGTCTCTTCTTCATTTTCACATGATTTAGCTTTTGACTCTTCAATGATTGTCATTTTAACACCTTTGTTATGTTACTCATTCTGAATCAATTTCAACTGCTGCTCCAAGTCTTCCACTTGATCTTAAAGTTTCCTGTTACTAGATCTCAAGTGAGTATTTATTACTCTGACAAATTTGGCTTCCTTTATTGCTGGGATTTTCCATGTGAAAAATTGCTCTGCACTGCTTGGGGTTTCAGAAATAGAACTAGTTTAACCTTTCCACAGTGCCTTCATTCTTTTGAACTCTGCTTTCTCAATACTATGCTTTCTAGCCCTCTTTCTCATCACAACAATTTCTTGGTTTTCTAACCTCAATTTCTTTTCAAGATGTTGAAGATCTGTTTTCTTTGTCACTTCTTCTTTTCCCTTTTTTGTTCTACTGTCTATATGCTTCACTGCGGGTGTTGATAAATCAACAAATTCTTCAGGGGATTTAACTATCTCAATAGGTTCTTGAACTTCCTTGCGGCCTTCCTTGAGTTTCTTAGCATGCCTAGTGATAGGTTTTCTTACTTGAAAGATGAAGGTTGCATTTTCACCCTCAAACTCAAGCTTCTTTGCAGACTTAGCCCTTTTATGTTTATGCTCATCTTCTCCAATGAACTCATCTTGAACAATGGGTGTCTTTTTTATGTCAATAGCATGCAGGATGTCATCTTAATTTCTCTTTTTCTTTGGGTTTTCCTTTGTAATTGTAGCATTTGTTTTCCTTTTAATTCCATTGCTTGGATTCTTGTTGCTCTTTTGATTTCCTACTTGCCGACATCTTGTTTCTGTTTTGTAGGTGATGGAGTTGGTGTGTCAAGTATTTGTGTCTGATCTGCCCTTTTCTCAACCTATTTCCTTGGCTTCAGTTTTTCAAATTCCTTTGGTTTTGCAACCACAGATTGACTAGACTCTGCTGCTGCTGGTGATGGAGTTCCTTTAGTTTTATGGTTTCTAGCAGGAGTTAGGGTTTCCAACTCAAAAGCATTTATAAACAAAAAGGATGACCAATCCCTGCCAATCTTCTGAAGTTCATTCAAAATCAATATCTTCATCAAACCATATTGAAGCAAGGATGTTTCACAACCTTCAGATTTGGCTTGTACTTTATCAACCATTTTTGTAAGACTCCTATGCAGATAAAAAGGCAAATCGAGTGAAATATTACCAATGAAATGCAGAAGAAGCTTGAAATTATATGTGTAAACCTTATGATATATGCCTTCACATGTAAAATACCTCTGAATGTTTAGCAGCAGCTTTGCATAAGTGTCTTTGATGCAGCTTCTAGGGATAGCATTATTGAGGTCCATATCTGCATACTCAGGTTTCATAAATTCCTTGCATGGCTCCATATCCAATTTGAAACTTTTAAACGAAGTTTCTTATCCTATTGTTATCTCTGTAATAGTAGCAATAATCTCTGGCGTAATTGGTACACTTAGCATCCCAAACTTGGTAGCTGTTTCATTGAAGTTCGAGGAAAATTATTTGGAAACCTATGTGTGGCAACCCTGCAACTTTTCACAAAACCAAAGACAACCTAGTCTGTTGAACGCCTCCATCACTGGTGGGTCTTCAATTATGGCCTTCATATTTTCAGGCTCATGTCTTAAGCAGTGTCCCCCTCTGTGGATTTTATTTTCCTCTATCATGCTTCACAGAAAACCTGTTAGCCTCGCTTGATTATGTGAAACAAAATCCTCGCTTGATTAAGATGTAGAAAACCCTTGTATGGAAAAACCACAAGTTTTGCTTGATACTTCAGAGCTCAGACACTCGAATGGAGGCAAAGGAAATGAGAATGACCAATTAAGCAAGATTTTGAATTTAAAATTTCATCTCATAACGGAATGATTCCTCATTCATACCCTATCATGACAATGATGACTGCAATATGGGTAAGTACATTGAATCTCATCACTAACTGACTCATAATACCACTAACCTATCATTTCCCAATGGATTATGACATATTTCAGCTCAAATGACAAGACAGTTTAGAAACCGCGCTTTTGTAGCGCCAATAGTGTACTTTTCCCTGTTTGCGCTACGAAACTACTAGCACTTTCATAGCGAAAATCAACTTTTTTGAACTAGTGGCGCTACGAAAACGAGGTTTTTTGGCTAATTGCATAGTTTTGACCCGAAACTTTAGGAAATGACCCATAAATGGAAATTATGGATATTTGACAATGAATGGACCTTAAAAAAGACTTTATTTGAACTTAAGGATGGGCTTTGAACTTTTGAAAATATAACCTACCCTTGATCAAATCATAAATTGACTTCTAAACCCAATTTTGAACCATGACCAAAAACAAACTTGACACAATGATGTTTTGAAATTTTTTTTGGGTGATAACAACTTGAATAAATTTAGGTCCGAAAATCTAGAGATAATATAATGTAGGACCAAGTTGCAACAAGGTTTTTGTAGGGTTCTTATGCTTGTTTTGAATGTAGGTTAGCAGGCTTCATTAATACCTGGGTAGAGCAAGGCTTTCAGAGAGGGCCGAAGGTAGATAGAGACTGTTAAGAAGGTTGCAAGGGTGCTTGGTTCATAGAGGAAGTCTGATAGGTTGGAACATTGTTCCTAAAAGAGCTAAAGCTGAAGTTTGAACATCATCCAAAGTGTGAAACATCAAAATTAATTATGTGTTGCATCCGTGGAGGAATATCTTTGCAAATATTTGTGGGAAACTGAATTGTTGTAGGTATCCTTTTGAGGACCAAAAGGGTGCAAAAATAGGCTAAAAGGTGTATTATAACACAACGTATGGAAAGAATTGATAGAAGAATGGTAGCCACAGTCTCTTGAGCAGTGGAGGATGAGTTGGCGGGACTATAACAATGGTTACAACATGCCCTAATCATAGGTTTGGCTTCTGAAGCAAGATAAAAAAACCAAAAACAAGAAGGATAAGGGGAAGTTGAGAAACAAGGTATGTTTCTCTAATAGATTGGTTTGCTTGTTATTGAATGGTTGTTAAAGAGAACTTGTGGACTATTGAAAGGCACAATTATAGTGATGTTTGAAGAATTAAGTCACTATTAGAAGGAAATTATTATGAAGCCCTAAGGACAATGATCTCTAGAATTCAAACTTTGTTGTATGGGAAGATGTGTGAATTCACTAAGCACATTGAATGTGGAAGTTATTTAGTATTGTATGAGCTATTGATGATGCCTTAACTTATGTGACAAAGTATTAGTCTTGACTCTTGTCACTATATAAGGACATTTCTAGAAGACCCTATGAACAATATAGCTTGTAACAACAAAAGTATTGTTGAAGGACAAAATTGAAATTCCTTGTTCTAAAATATCAGAGATACAGGGCAGATCCTTTAGGACAGTTAGATTATTGTACTGTATGAAGGCATAACTAAAAACCCTAGTTTTGTGATTTGGAGCGACGTATCAATGATTTGGGGCAACTAGTTGAAGACCCTATGAGTTGGCAATCTTGAAGGAGTAGGATATCAGCTAGAGGTAAGGATTATTTGTGACAAGGAAGATATGTTGACTGATGAAGATTGATTGGAAAGGTTAGCCAAGTTGTGGATTGGCTAGCCTTGTGATAATCAGTGTGTTGAAAGAATTGTGTGATGGACTATCTTCAAGGCAGGAATTAGTGGAGATCATATTTAAAGATAAATTTCAAATTTTCTCTTGGTACGTTGTGTCAAGAAAGGGCTCAACATGGAGTACAGTGCACTGAAATACCATGGGACATTGATGAACACCTAAAAAATAGACATAATACTAATTAAGAGGTGATTTTTCTATTTGATAAACTGAGTATAATATCCTCGCCCTTATAGGACCCAAAAAAATCCCACGCTTGCAAACTAAATATAGCAAAGACTTAATTACATATGGAATACTTGAAAATTAGCAAGATTGGAGAAATTCTTCAACATTGTACTTGAAATCAGACCATTTTTAATTCTGGCAGAGGCAATGGTAGTCATAATTTAGAACCCAAAGTTAGTATGTTTTAGGATCTATAGTCTACAATTGATGAGATTGGAATTCAAGTCCTATAAAGATAAAATAGTCCATTAATATACTTCATTCATAGAGTGATTTCATTTTCTTCAAATTTTTGGGATAAGATAGAATCCGTAATTTTCTTTTGAAAATCATAATTCCCTCACTGTATTCTGTGACACTAGAGGCTACCTTAGCACAAGGTGTTATATCTCAACTGGTTGTCACCATATTGCTGAGAATTTGTTTAGTTCCATACTAGCAGGTGCCTTGTTAAACCTCGTTGGGTAAGGTGCACTAATCTATGCCAATGGGCTTATTTGGGAATCTGGATACCATCTTCAAATGTGATGAAGCATCCTTGGGTTTCCCATGAGATTTCCCTTTGAAACAATAAGATAGAAAGAAAGGGTTTCCTCCATAAGTTTCTTGTGAAAAGCCTAATTCCCTCACTGTATTATATGACAATGGAGGATACCTTAACACAAGAGGTTATATCTCAACTGGTTGTCACCATATTGCTGAGAATTTGTTTAGTTCCATACTAGCAGGTGCCTTGTTAAACCCCGTTGGGTAAGGTTCACTAATCTATGCCAATGGGCTTATTTGGGAATCTGGATACCATCTTCAAATGTGATGAAACATCCTTGGGTTTCCCATGAGATTTCCCTTTGAAACAATAAGATAGAAAGAAAGGATGTCCTCTGTAAGTAAAGCCTAATTCCCTCACTATATTATGTGACAATGGAGGCTACCTTAACACAAGGGGTTATATCTCAACTGGTTGTCACCATATTGCTGAGAATTTGTTTAGTTCCATACTAGCAGGTGTCTTGTTAAACCTCGCTGGGTAAGGTGCACTAATCTATGCCAATGGGCTTATTTGGGAATTTGGATACCATCTTAAAATGTGATGAAACATCCTTGGGTTTCCCATGAGATTTCCCTTTGAAACAAAAACAATGACCATTACGTTGACCATGAAAAACAAAACCCTTGAGGGCAGATTGTGAACATACAAAGAAATGACTATATACGCTCCTCCATCTCTAAACCATGTAATCCTGGGTGAAAAAGACAATGAGGCTGAACTTAAAAGGTCACAAAGGTCCACTGAGATTAAAAAAAATATGATTCAAGAAACAAAACTGGAAATGCGTTGATACAAGGAAAACTTGAGAGAAGTGTTTTTCACTTACTGAAACACCACACAAATACGTGTTAACTCCTCATACATGTCAGCATTGCATAGACTCTCTTGATCAATAAGGAAAAATAAGATAACAATTGGAGGACATAAGAACCAGAAACAATAGCTTATAGTCGTTTCACTGGTAAGATTGACATAGTGTTAAACCATTGACCAAGTTTCCATTCTAGCTGTGGTCTGCTCTAACACACAAATGGTAGGAATCTCATAAAGACATAGGCCCAGTGGAAGCCTCAAGTGATTTTGATGAAGTAGATATCCTTCATGCATCTGAGCCAAAGGAAGACCATTCCTTGCAGTGTAGACCATCTGGACATGTTTTTTGAAGCCTTTCTAAAGGGAGAAAGGAAAAGGAAATAAAATTTCCATGTACTCATTATACATAAGTTTTTGTCGGAATACTATTACCTTTTCATAGTACAAGTAACTAATAATTGAATGTCCATACTAAAATATTTTGTGGGAAACTATTGTATTGTTATGAAATTCATGAGAATTTGCACCGTTAAGAACAAATTCTACAAAAATATTCCCAAAATTCACTGAATCTTCCATAACTTTGCATTCCTTCCAATCTAGGCTAGGATGCACTAGTACAAAACCAAAACTGAGATGCACTAGTCTAATCCAAAAGGTAAGATGCATTAAGTAAATTCACGCTAAATTTTACTTTGCTGCAAGGGATTACCATGATTTTTTTTCCGTTCAAAAGAAATATGTATAGATCACATGAAATTGAAAAAAATAAAAATTCAATTATGATCAACAAAACCAAGGAAATAATATAGTAGTTGTATACAAATTTTATGCATTCAATGCCAAAACCTTCTATGAGAGCATAGAAGACCATGAAAGAACAAGAAAATAAAATTAAATCCACAAACAAACAACTACTAAGCATTGAAACAACTAGTTGTTGTCGATAGCATTACGTAAGCTTCTGCTCTAGCTTTCCTGAGTTGATTCTTCATCATCATAGTATTCATCATCCTCTGCACTAGTGTCCTGATATTGCATGTTTTCAGAAACCAAATCATTCATGTTTCTCTATGCTTCAGTGAATTCCATCTCATCCATGCCCTCACCAGTGTACCCATGCAAGAAGGCTTTTCTCCTAAACATGGCAGTGAAATGCTCGCTCACTCTCTTGAACATTTCTTGAATGGATGTTGAGTTCCCAATAAACATGGACGACATGGAGAGGCCTTTAGGTGGGATATCACATGCACTGGATTTCAATGTTCACATTTTTTGGGATCCATTCCACATAGTATGATGAATTCTTGTTCTGAGCATTCATCATCTGTTCATCCACCTCTTTGGTGCTCATCTTGCCTCCTAACATGGCAGATGCAGTCAAATACCTGTCGTGACGGGGGAAGGGGATCAAATTCATTGCCTTCTTACTTAGATCTTAGTTAATCTGACCAAGTGTAAGGCCCCACGACTTCATGGGCGTGTTCGGGGTAACGGGCGCGCTCGTTGGGCGTTTGGACGAGTTCGGGCGCCGTGCGACGAAACGGGCGGAACGACCCACCGGAGAGGCACGGGCGCGCGTGTGTAGTGGAGGCGAGTCACGAGGGTGAGTTGGAGGAGAGGCGCATCACATTTTACCAACACGGCATTGGCAAGACAAGTTTATACCACAACAGGGCGCACCTTGGGCGAGTTAAGCCGACGGGCGAGTCGGTGGGTCGGCCGACGTGTTGGGTGCAGCCGACGCAACACTTCATGGGCGGATGACCAAACAGTGGGTCGGCTCCAGTCAACCGAGCGACCCACACTCCACTACGTGTTCATATATATTGGCGAGCGTGTTGTAGAGTGGAGGCAAGCAAGAACGCATCAACAATGAACATCAAGAAAGTCAAGGGTAGCACCACGAGTTGCCAACAACTCGCTGGTGGAAGAAAAATGACGAAGAACGGGCGTTGGTCGAGTTGGGTCGTAGTCAGGCACATCACACCGCAGGCCGCACCATAGGTCGAGTCGGGTCAGTTCGGGCGCAGCTGAACGACGGGCGGGTCGAGTCGGGTCGGACTGGGCGCCTCTAAACAAACGGGGCAACAGTAAAAACGTGATTCCGGGAGCGTCGAGAGTCAGATTTGAGTGCCGTAAAGTGCCAAATGTGCGTATTGACGGGGCGCATCTAACTACATAGGTTGGAGACGTTTTGGACGCATTTTTTGCTCAAGAAACTCTCTGCACTGATTCGTAGCAACGGTTGAGTGACCCGGGTGACCCGGCAGCACTTGGGAAGCTTTGTGCAGGAAATTCTGCAGGCTGAAACCTTTGATTTTAAATGGTTGTTCTAGGCTATTTTTATGGTTTACAAGCCTTAGAGATTGGTCAAAAGGGAAATTTCCTTGCCAAGGAGCAGGAGTGGCTTCTGCTGGATTGGACATTGTAACTTCATTTTTATGAAACATATTATCTGGGCGGACTCATTTTAACAGGGATTTGCCCCTCCCTTGTATGTATGGGAGTACATGTGGTTTGATAATGATTTTTATGTTTATTTCCGCATAATTTAAAGAACATTTTCTTAATAACTAACGAATGTTGCTAAAGGCGTAGTCTGGGTACTTGAGTATTTAGAAAAAGAAAAAGTACGGCAGTGCCGCACCTGCCTACAAGCGTGGTTGGAAGACACACGAGGTGTAGGGGCGTGACACCAGGGAACCTCAAGCAGCAGGTGACCTGTACTGGATTGGACATTGTAACTTCATTTTTATGAAACATATTATCTGGGCGGACTCATTTTAACAGGGATTTGCCCCTCCCTTGTATGTATGGGAGTACATGTGGTTTGATAATGATTTTTATGTTTATTTCCGCATAATTTAAAGAACATTTTCTTAATAACTAACGAATGTTGCTAAAGGCGTAGTCTGGGTACTTGAGTATTTAGAAAAAGAAAAAGTACGGCAGTGCCGCACCTGCCTACAAGCGTGGTTGGAAGACACACGAGGTGTAGGGGCGTGACACCAGGGAACCTCAAGCAGCAGGTGACTCCACCCATTGTTGCAAATATCAGATGGTTCAAATCATCGACTGCAATAAACAATATCAAATACATAAGATATACTGAAAAATACAGACTGTGGAGATTACTTTATTCACCCAGATAAAATAGGTATTAAAATACATAAGATATGGAGTAGTAGAACATAACATTTTCATGTGCAGGGTCCCATGTGACAATTAAATCTAACACTTAAACTTACCAAAGAAACTCACACAGATCTACTTAATAATGGTTATTAATATGTGTTGAAGAGTTCAGGCTAGATTTACCCTGCAAATATAGGGCGCTCTACAACCCCGGTGAAGATAGGGACAAGTTCAAGATTTCAAGCTGGTTTTACCCTGCAAATCTAGGGCGCTCTACAACCCCGGCAAAGATAGGGACAACTTCAAGAGTTCAGGTTGGTTTTACCTTGTAAATCTAGGGCACTCTATAACCCCGGTGAAGATAGGGACAACTTTGATGCATACATTCTTAACAAATGTAAACAATATTTTAATGTTAACAATAGATTAGGCACATATAGCATAGGCGGTAACAAAGCACATCTAAATACAGATAAAGAGGCAGGATAGAGCCAACTTTACATGGGTTGTGCCCATTTTAATTATATTTAGCTTCACCAAAAGAGGCATGATGTATTGGACCATAGAGAGAGAAAAAAAAACAATGAACACCATATTTCCATGCAGGCGACACTAACATTTCTAAAGGATTAAGGAGTTATGGCCAGTTTTACCCTGCAAGATAGTTCAGAAAGGTAGCAGAAGGTCCCTTAGACCATTTTTTATCTCGTGGACATCATTAAAATTCTTCAATTCAATTCAATCTAGTTGAAATGTGCACAACAAGATCACTTCAAAATATATTAAGAACAAAATCTTCAATAAAAGGAAGAGGGAAAGAAAACATCAATTGAAAAGCAAAAGGAGGACGAGGGACTTAAAGAGACTCAAAAAGAAGAAAAGTGGGAAGCAAAGGCTAGACACGAAATCAAGGAATTCAAAGGAAAATATCTAGAACCAATTTTAGATGAAGACCATGCTAAACAAAATTCTAAGAAAAATGGATTTCCTGATGGATAAGGTTATCATTGATGCCATTAGAATTGTTGAAGCAAGCCCTAATATTCCCTAGGTACATGAATGAAGAAGTATATTCTGATGGAGAGGAAACATCATGGAGCAAGGAGTTCATTTGTGAAGTTGATGATGAGTACATTCAAGATAGCTTCAATCTTAGTGGACTTACTATGATCGTGATCTTGACTTGACTTTAGATTTGGAATCCCCCAATGAAACACTTTTCTAAAGATTAAAGAGAAACACAAGGAAAATTTCTCTCTTCTAAATTTTGAGCACATTAAGCAATTCTAAAATATAATTCTTTCTATGTATTCCAACAAGATGATATTCTAACTCAGAAACAAAATGTGCTGGTAGAATTTGTTCAATAGATGTTGTATATCAAAGCAATAATGTTGGAGCATTTTCCACACCTTTTTTTAATGGCATACCCATACATCAAACCTATTAATACCTAAAGTGCATGCCATGGTCAGAGTTTGAAAAATATAGCTACAAATATGGTTACTCAACCATATAAAAAAGGAGCCTCATTATCAACCACATGATTGCTTTCAGTGCTAGATTGTGATAAAAAAATTTCCAAAATTAAAAGACATAATTATATATATATATATATATTGTTGCATAGGTTGACTCAAATACTCATGTCGGCCCTCCAACCCCAAATGATAGGTCTCTTCAAAATAGTCAAACAAGTATAAATACAAAGTTGGACTCCTCATTCTAGGCCATCAACTTAGCTCTGAGATACATAACAAGTGAAAAAGCAGAAGCAAGATGGTTCATAACTCATGAACCAAGGAATTAAGGAGAACGAATATTATCTAAAGTTCGGAATTTTTTGATGAATCCCCTATGGTTTCATTGTATTTTTTGTGTTTGATTTGGAGCAGGATTTCAGACTGAAATAGATCATACTCTCGAACCTATGGTAAAGGTGAAGATCAAACTTGTTCTTGATGTGTGAAAAAACTTTTAGGAGATCATATCTTTGGAACTATGCATATATTCTTAGACCCGTGGAAACATCCTCAAACCCGTGTGAACAAATTTCAAATCTAGAATCTCATCAGTTTGGACTTGTGACACTATAAAATTTCAGATCTGTGGCATTATGAAAATTCAGACCTATGTCACTATAAGAATTCGGCCCTGTGGCACTGTGAAAATTCAAACTTTTGGCTCTTAATGATTCAGACCTATGGCATTGTGAAAAGTTGAACCTGTGGCACCTAATGTTTTAGACCTGTGGCATTTGGTTGGAAATTTAGCATCCCTTGAGAGCAAACTATTGGTCATCTGTTGAAGCAGCATAGTGACCTTTTGGGAGGAAACTTGAAGAAAAACATTAGAAACTTCTTGAATGATCTATGTAGCATATCATCTCACCTTGGTTAAAGCACTCTTATAAACTATTGCTTGAGGACTTTTTGGAACAAATTGTAGTGGAGTTTTTGAAGCTATATTTGGAGAAACCCCCAATTCTACTATTTGGAACAAGATTAAAGATCTTGAAGACTGAGATGAAGTAAACCTATTGAAGTAACCATCACAATCCTTCTGTTGGTCTCCCGTGTTTTGATAGTTTGGCAAATCAAAAGACAAGGAAACATCAGAACCAATCTTTAGAGTTACAGGATCTAGTCCTCCTGTTCTCAGAGAGGGATCTCTCAAATTATTTGTTTTTGAAAAGGTTTATCTTATGTGCTTTGGGTATTGGTTTTAGAATAGTTATTAAGTGCAAGTGTTTTTTTGTTTGTTTGGTTGAATTGATACAACAGAATATGAAAGGTCTAGGAAAGGTAGGTAGAAAGAAAGAGTATTAGTTTCATTGGGAAATGGAGTCAAAAAGAGGTTATAAAAAACTTATCAATGGATATGGGATATCAAAGGGCAAATATAAATTGGCCACAGGATCCTTTAATTTATGAAATGAGATGGACATCATTGATTTGGAAAGAGAAATTGAATTCTCAACAAAGGGAAATTGAAAACATAACTTGAACAATAAAGAGATATTTGATAGACAGGGCTAGCCATGAATTCTACAAACCACACTTTAAGCAAATAATGACTTCAAAACAACTTTTAAAATGAAATCTAAGATTCGGGGAACACCCTATTTCCTCAAAGATTTTATTTCAAATGACTTAGAAAAAATAAAAGATTCACTGATAATTGCAGTCATAGAAGAGGGAACACCTAACACATCTATGATTACAACTATAAAGACCTTTAAGACAAATCTTCAAGTAAGGACAAGGGGCATGATCAGAACAAACCTCCTTGGCTCACTATAAACAAAGATACTTCATAGGGAGACTTCAATAACAACCTTGAAGTGGCATCAGACAAGCAGGGAGAGCCATAAATCATGCTGAAACCAACTATTCGAACTATTAGAGAAATAAAAAAGCATGAGGACTAAAGAGAGAGATTAAAGACTCTAAAATACCTCAGCAAAAGAAAACATAAAACAGTGAAGGATGAACAGGTCTAAGGTGCTTCCAGGAGTCATTTCTTAGCCTAAAACTTTCATCCTACTGTAGTAAGAAATTATGGAACAAAATGAAAACAGGAGAAAATATTAAACAGTTCAAAATACTTCACCAACAGCCAAGATCATGGATCCAATGATAGAGCCTTCTCAAGAACAAGCATGCAACAACATCATCAGGACTTCCAAGACTTCAATTTCTTCTTCAACTTCAACAGGCTATGTATTATTTCAGAGAGTTTCAGTATTGCAACTAGTGATCAACCAACCTGTATCTCATCTTCTTCAGAAGTATTTATAGAAGAAATGAGGAGGTGGAGGAGCTTTAGGTTTGAAATGCAATAAATTCTATACTAATTGCAGCTCCAAACCTCGAAAACCATGCAAGGCCTAAGGCAGGAGAGCATTGAATTATGATTCTCTTTATTTACTCTATTTTTGTCTTTTTAAACTCAAAGGGAAAAATATTGACTTCGAGGCCTATTTCTTATCTTTGTAATAACTCTGTTGACAAATTGATAATTTGTTCTTTCTTTGGTAATAACTGTTTAGCTGTCTTTAGATAAATATCTTCTGTTTTGGAAATAACTAGGCCTTCTTTGATTGCTTTGAGGCTGCAGGTTTCTTTTGGTAGTTCCAGAGGATTCAATTAGCCTCTGATGTGGTAGTGGAGGCTTCTCATACTGATAGATATTATTATTTTTACCTAAAACACCTTTAATTTACTTGATTTCTATGTTTTAGGCTTAATGAAGTTTAATTTATGTCTTCTGGTCTTCAAACTGTCTTCAATTGTGGATCAGGTCTTTGATTAATCGAATTAATGCCTTAATCCTTCAAAAACTGTGTTAAAACCTTAAATTTCTTCACTTCTGCTTTGATTTCATACTGTCAAGCTGATACTCTTCGGCTGTGGTGTTTTCTATGTTTCCATTGTTGTTGTAGGCGCGCAGAGGTTAGATAAATGCATCTGTGCTCATGAGACACTGATAAAATATAATTTGGAACCCTACGGAATGATTTCCTTTGTAAAATAAAGGCCTGGGGGATTGTCATCCCCGGCCTTTGATTTCTTTTTAAACAACTGAGAAACCTTTAAAACCTGCAAAAACATAGAAAAGCTATAAAAATCCTGTGGGGAAAAGGTTTAAACTACTTCGGAGGTTTAGGTTTGAGCTTGGCCATTGGATGAACAGAACCAATGGTCAAGATTGCTTGCTGAGGTCAAAAGGGGAAGCGGTTGGATAAATGGTGATTGGATTAAGTCCGGGCCGTTGATCTGCAAAGATCAATGGTCGAGATTGATCGGGAAAATATAACGTAAAGGGGGCCACATTATAGCGAAATGGGAAAAATGCAAAGGAAAAGGGTGAAAACCTTTGGTGGAGTTAACAAAGGGTTACAATGAAATTTGGGGTTTCTGAAAGATTCTGGGCCGTCGGATTAGATCGGCTACAGAGATCAACGGCGGAGATTTGCTTATGAAGTCCCTTGGAGTATGGGTGGAGGGCGATGGATTTAAAAGGTGAGATTGAACTGGGAACATCAGATCTCAGAGATCAACGGCGGAGATCTATTACGAGAAAATGTAATGGGAATGGGAATGGTGATTGCGACTGAAGAAACCACCGGTTTCGCGTGATGAAAAGGGGGAAAGGCGGTATTGCCTTTTTGAATGTGATATGCGTTAGAGCCTGACACGTGGCTTTTTAAAACCACCGATATCGCGTGATTTTAAAAAATTAACCTTCGGGCTTAAAATTATGTGAAACCGCACGCTGGTCGTCAGATATTTGGTCTTAGATCGGACGGTTGTGAGGAGAGCACGATGGAGAATAGATGCACGAGCGATAAAAGGTGGGGCGGGGTCAAGGCGATTTTAATCTTAACCATCGGATTAGGGAATGAATGGCTAGGATTGATCAATGGGGGTGGTAGGTCCCAAATGAGTTGGGCCTATTGGGTTAAATATGGACCGTTGGATGAAACAAATCAACGGCTCAGATTTAATCTTGGGGTTAATGGAATAAAATATGAGGCGAGGGTCGGGCGGAGTTTGAGTTAATGCGGGCCGTTGATCTGCAGAGATCAACGATGGATCTTCGCCGAAGAAATTTTACTATCAGGATTTAAGAAATAACAAAGGGAAGTGAAGATTGATCTAGACCGTCGGATGAGTGAAATGAATGGCCCAGATCCAATAGCAGGATCGCCAATCGGCGGGGGAGAAAGGAAAGGTGCAAAGAAAAATTGCGATGTGATTATATGTGGACCGTCAGATCTTTGGAGAGATCGATGGTTAAGAATGAATATGAGGGACAAAAGCGGAGGAAAATGGGCTTTGGAACAGAGAAATGTGGACCATCTGTGTATGGCAGTACAGATCGACGGTTGGGAAACCATCAGAAGGTCACCAATTGGAGGAGCAAAAAGGGAAACATCATAGAAGTTTTGCGATGCGATGAAATATGAGCCGTTAGATCCGGGAATAGATCAATGGTCAATATTCAATCGGAGGGGTAAAGGAGACAGGTGATGAGGCGCGATGTGATTAGCGCTGACCGTCGGATCTTGTAAAGATCGACGACTGAGATTGCAGCGCGGCCAATAGAAGAAAAGGTCATCGCATCGGAACTTTTCCTTTTAACAAAGAAATGTGCCCACCATAAAACCTCCAATTGCGATAAACGCTCGAGGCTTAAGCGCTTGGTCCTGGGCACGGGTCACATGGTGGGGAAGTGGTTTAGGGGATTAGCCAAAAGGGGCTTAGGCCTTTTATAAGGAAAAGTGGGTTTTTTATGATTTTTTAAGGATTTCCAAAGGATTTTGGGGGTTCCGATAAGGTTTAAAAAGGAGTTTTAAACCTGATTAAAGGGGATTTATGAAGGAAAAGTCAGGAAATGAGGGAAATGGAGGAATTTCATTAGGAAAAAGGGGATAAAAATGGAGGTTAATTATGAATGAAAGGAGGAGAAAAATGAAGGGAAAAGTGGGTTTTTCAGCAGTTTTTCTCTTTAGGCAAACAACAGAATTGTCAGTTTTTTTAAAGGGAAACAGTAGTGAAGATTATCTAAAGTATTAGTTATCTTCATAAAAACTTCAAGGATGATAGGTTCTCAAAGGGGAATTATCTCTTGGAGTTTTTAAGAACAAAATTAGTCACCTCTTGGTATAACAAAATTTATAGGTGGCTAATAGTGGCTCCACTTGAGGAAGACAACTAGTTCTTTTAGGTGTCTAGAACCTCAGCTACAAATATCTGGCTTTCATTAAACCAGCGTCTTAATCCATTGGGCAGCATCCTTTCTTTTCGATGATCTCTGTAGCAATTTAGAACAGTGGAATTCTGTCAAAACAACGAGTCTAACTACCCATTCCTAATAATCCTAACATTTTTTTTCTTCTTTTCAGAGTGCATTTAGACTAGCAACTCTCTTCAACAACATTTTATTCTTTTGAAAAGAAAAAATCTAATCTAAGTTTACCCTTATTTCTCCATGAACTCATTTTAAACAGTTGAGTTCATAAGCTTCTCTACCTAACTACTGTCTGTCAGGATTAGACTGTCTGACAGCCTTTCATTCTATAAATTCAAAAACAGAAATTTAAAAGCAAACAAGCCAGGATTGAACAGTCTAACTTGTAGCTGATCTATGGCATAAAAACAAGTTGCACATAGATTGTTATTTTGCAGAAAATTTAAAACAAAATGTGAAGGCTTAAGATTTGAAAAATTAAAACTTCCTTCACCCTCTCTTTAGCTCTGATTTTGAATTTATTTGAGCTGTCTTTTCTCTCATAATGGTTCAAGTTTTGAGCTTGTTTGAATCAATTTTATTTCACTATCAAAGGTTCAGGTTTTGAGCATGTTTGAACCTTCTTTCTTCTAACCTAATCTATCTTACTGATAAGCAAAGATTATGTTGTTTGGCTGACCTATTCACTAACCTATCAACATAAAATTTAAAACTAATTATTCATGATTAGGCTGTATGACTAACTAGGAGTGTGTTTTTTAGGAATGGCATTTGAGCTTGCACACTTTTAGATTTTGTTTCTCTTTTTGGTATGGGGTTGTACCTTTCTTGTTTTACAATCTGCCCTCTTTTCTATTTTCTATTGTTTTTGTATTTTTATTTTTCTAACTTTGAATGCAATGTTCAGACTATGATATTTATAATGAAAAATAAAATTCTTTGAAACTCATGACTCTTGGCAGAAGTAATGCTTTAGCATCTTGCCATTGACAGGACCTCCATACAAATCTTCTCCTTTCAATTCTTTCAAGAAAAATGCATTGTGACACCTCTCAGCATGAATAATATAGGGCCCTTTCCACAAGTTCTCAAACTTGCCATGTTTTCCCTTCTCTTCCCTCATTGAATCCCATTTAAAAAAAACATTTCCAACTTGGAAATTTTTTTCCTTAGTCCTCTTATCAAATAGCTTCTTTATATTTTCTTGGACTAACTGTGTTCTTTCATAGACTTCTTCTCTTGTCTGCTGTAAATGGATTGTTTGGTTGATTCTCCTTTGCATATCATTCTCTTCAATCTGCACTTCTTGAAGGAGTTTCATGATTGGAAATCCCAATGAAGTGGGAAAGACTACATCTATGCCATAAACCAGCTGATAGGGGGACACATTTATTGATTTCTTTGTAGTTAATCTATAAACCCTTAAGGCATGAACCAGCTTGATGTGCCATGATTTCTGATTCTGCTCCAACAACTTTTTGATGATATTGATGAGGATCTTTTTGGAAGATTCAACTAATCCATTTCCTTGGGGATAGTAGGCAGTAGAATGGCCCAAGGTAATGTGGTATTTGTAACAGAAATCAACCATTTTCTTAGATTTAAAACCAGCAGCATTATCTGTTATGATTTTTCTGGGAAAACCAAATCTGGATAAGATATTTGTTTCAAGGAACTTGACAATGACAGAGTCATTAGCATTTCTAGAAGGTATAGCTTCTATCCACTTGGTAAAGAATTCAGTGGTAGTGAGGATCCACTTATGTTGGGCTAAGGAAGATGGGTGAATTTCCCCAATGAAGTCTAAGCCCCATTGTTGAAAAGGTGCCTCAACCCTGATAGGATGTAATGGTAAGGGAAGGAGTTTTCTTTTGCCATAAAAAATTTGACACTTATGGCAAGACATGACCAAGTTTTGAGTGTCTGGGAAAAGTGTAGGCCAATAGTGCTATGGCCTTCCAGTAGAGGTGTCCTCCACATTCTCCTTCATGCAACTCATGCATGATTTTTCCTGCATCATCTTCGAGTAAACATTTAAGAAAAATTCCAACAACATTTTTCCAATATAATACCCCATCTAGGATGCAATAACTCAAAGCTTTTTGTTTCAAAAATCTAGCTTTAGTTTTAGACAAAGAAGGAGGGGCATTCAAATATAAAAGCACATAAATAATGTCAGCATACCAAGGATAATTCAGAAATGTTTCTTCAATGAAAGGATCAGTAGATTCTTCTATTTCTTCCAACATATCTACCATATTCATGTCTAGTGCTTGGAAGTTAGACTCAGCCATAAGTTTTGCTATTCCTTGCCCTTTAACTAATTTTGTGGGCTTGATTTCTAAGTCATATTCAAGAATAGTTGCAATCCATTTTCCCCTTTTACCATCAGGGTCTTGACTTAGAATGTCCTTGAAAACAGTATGTGGAGCAAAAGAAATTATGTGAGAGTGTAAAGTATAGACTCTAAAGTCCTTTAATGCTTTCACTAATGCTAAGGCTTGCTTCTCCATGATGTTATATTTGAGAGAAGCATCTCTTAAGGCCCTGCTAAAGAAGGATATTGGTTGTTCTTGCCCCAAGTCGTTCTTTTGAAGTAAAACTGCAGCTATTGTATGCTCAGATGCAAAAGAAAAGATATAAAAGTCTTTGGTGAAATCTGGACTAATCAAGACTAGTGTTTGAGTAAGAGCTTGTTTGACTAGTTCGAATGATTTTTTAGCTGGTAAAGTCCATTTTACACCTACATCTTTGTTAGTATGAATCTTTCGTCGTAAAATATCACTTTATCTATGCATAAAAAATAGCCCTAACATCGATTATGGCTGCCAAATATCTTTAAATCTGCGATTAGGTGATCCAAATAATGTTGCACAAATCCAAATCTAAGCATAAAAGACATTAAGAAGATAAAGTAAAATGTGGCTCCATGCATCCAATAAACAAGACAAGAACAATGTATTTGATAGAATTTTTATATTATATTAAAAAGGGGGCACTTGAGAGGAAAACAAGAAAGGTGTTTTCCAATTCTCCTCAATGGGATGGGTTCTTGAAAGTCCTCAACGTTTCAGATCTAAAATCTCTCTCTCTTGTTGGTGTAGAAAACCTAGACAAACATAGAACTCAAAGGGAGCTCACAAGTCAAAAATGGAAAATGTGACCAAGTATAGATCCAGAGTGTTCTAATGCAATGGAGGTGACTAATTAATGGGGAAAACCCTTCTATTTATAACAAAATATTAGGGCGGTCTAGAACTCGGTGCATGAATAAAATATTATTAATCGAATTCTAGAACCACCCTTTAGGAATATTTTATTATATTTGTTGGAGGGAAAAGGATTTTTGACTTAGGTCAATTCCTTTATTTATAAATAACAAATAAATAAATGATTTATTTATTATTTTAGGGAAATGATGGGAATATAATTAAATAAATAATGGTTTATTTAATTATTTATAGATGATTTAGTCAAATTTAACTAAGAATATTATTTAAATAATGATTTAAATAACTTATTCTTAGGAAATAATTAAATAAATAAGGATTTATCTAATTAATTTCCTTGTTTTGGGTTAAATATGACTGGGAAATATAAACAAATAAGTTATTTCACATGGTGAAAGCAATTTTACTTAGGGTAAAATTGGTCCTACATGGTGTACTTGGGTTCATCTAATGATAATAGGTTAGATAACCAAAAAATGGTGTAACATATTGCCCCCCAACGTACGAGTGTTAGGAGAAAATCGTATGACCGAAGTACGTTGTAAGAACTCAATCACTAGGCATCAAGAGGGAAGTGAGAGAGATAAATGTAAGGTAGTCTAATGTGCTAAAGGACTAGACCCTGAGGAGACGAGACTTACAGGCGCAACAAGTCTCTAGTTTATGAAGTGGTACCTGTGCTAAGGGCGACAGGGGAGGCATACCTATGCCTGCCGAGACAAAGTACAAAGAATAGGAAGTCCAGTAAACAAGCAACCGAACCATGAAGAATATGTTGGCGTAAATAGGAGCCTGAAAAATAGAATGATGAATCCCACATACATGTTGTGCCTGGAATAACCTTCAGGACTTATACAATAATATTTTAGTACATGAGATACAAATACAACCAAATGCCCCCTACACACGGGGAAGGGCTCGCAAAATCTGACTGATACATGAAAATCGAAGAGGCGTTGCAAGCGGCTGAGGCCAATATCATCAAATGGGAGGAGCGGCATCAAGGGCTGAATTGAAGAAGTCATCCGGGCATGTGGGGGGCTACCTACAGGGCCACCCCCTCATGAGGGTTGAGACATCTCACACACACCCGGGAATCACCAATAGCTGCTGCTGCATCACTGGACCATCAAGTGTATAGATCACGATCATGTTGAAAAGAGCTTGAACCAAGGTACACTACCCCCTAGACCTGGCTTTTGGATTAAATCAGTTAATATCGACAGAAGTAGGTCCGCCATAGGTGAGGCAATAAGGGAACCCCAACTAAGGCACGGGAGAAAATAGTAGAGCGACTAACATATGGAAACTAATGATGATAATGAAATGAGGGATACTGAGTAGCGGATGGACGACTTCCCTTGTTAGAGCATAAGGGGCATGAATGGCTTGGCAGCAACTGACACAATATCAGAGAGGACAGGGGACAATGGTACTAAAGCCCATAAGGTGCAACACGAGAGAGGGACCAAGCGATGAAGGATGGAGGACTATAGTGGGATATAAAGGGGCTCGAGATAGACACCATGACGGATGATGACTCAACTCGGATGCTCTAAACAAGGGCGACTCGATGGTGCGCCAGACAGAAAAGGTCTAATGGGGGACCATAAAAACATGAGTACAATAGGGTATCTCATGACGAAAATCTACACAAACAAAGCCAAGTAAAGAGGTAAAGTGGTGCCCCAAGTATAAGCGTTGTAAGTGAAGAATTCCGATTGGAAGGAGAGATGAAGAGACCCTTCGTGGACAAAATGTGTCCTGTTGAAGTATCAAAACATGAAAAACTAACAGATACCCATTTGAGTGCTCGGTGAGAGCTTTCCAACAGTGTAGACGGTGTGTCAAATGGGGCTACGGTTGGGTCGCAGCAGGTGAAAGAAAAAACAGGGGTTTTTCTTCTAATAAGGCATTTTCCCTCCAAAATCATTCATTTGCTTGTGTAGCTGTGGTGAATGTGGAGAGGAGAGAAGGCCTTAAATATTGCGGTGATCATAGTGGACAAACTGACCGTTGGAATCGCGATCCGTCAGTTGCAGGTAAGAGGCCTAATCCTACTCTTTGTTTTTGATGGATTCAAAGTTTAGATTGGGGTCTTAAATCTCAGTAACTACTCCTACTTCATCATTATGGTCGAGTCACACTTTTTGGGGAAAAAAATGCAACCTGGGACGCAGGTTTGGGCCTGAAAAGTGCGACCTGGCCCAGGATTTGGCCAAAAAGTGCGACTTGTTAGATGGGGGTGGTTCCAGTGCTGTTATGGGCTGAGATTCAGTTTTGGTGTAAGTGAATGCAGTTTTTCTTATCTGTAGACTGAAAAAGATGATGGTTTTATGCAGATATGGCAGATATACAGATCAAGTGGAGAGAGAGAGACCTAGGTACATTACGGACGGAAATCCAAGCGGATGAGGGTGTCCGTCATGCTTTGACTAGGTTTGGGGTTCTGAAATTTGTGGAGAACCCTTTGATGAGGGCTGGTGAGCCTTTGTTGGCCCGGATTATCAGTTATTGGGATCCAGATCATGAGGTGTTTATAGTGCAGGGGCACATGATTGAGATGACAGTCCAGGATCTGTATTTCCTTACTGGTCTCCCACCATTAGGGATGGTGGGAAATACACAGCCAGTGTTACCGTGGGGGCGTAACATCATGGAGTTTGTTGAGCGACATTTTCGACCAGGTGTCCGAGTCAAAGGGACTCAGATATCGATTGGGGATCTAGAGAGGTTGGAGACCTGGGCAGTGGCAGCAGCAGTGTTGTGGATCTTGGGCAGCCAGGCATTCCATCACATCACTGGAGGGCAGATGATGATTGTAGAGAGTGTGTTGAGTGGGACCTACTATGGGTGGGCCCAGATGATGTTGGTGTCGGTGAAACGACAGTTGTCGCTATGTAAGCGGCAAGTGAATCATGATTGTGCCTATGGGACGGTATTGTGATCTTTCTTCTTTGAGAAGATCCCGACCTTACGACCTCATCTACAGCTACCTGATGGGGGTCCGAGAGAGCCCCGGATGCGTCGGTGGGGACGACTACTGTGTAGAGGAGGGGGAGGGGCGGTCGGACGGGTGTTCCGACTAGAGTTCTTCGCCCATTGGGATCAGATGCCATTATACATAGATGACTATCCCTATAGTGGGATGAGTTATTGGGGAGATCCGGACTTGCTGCTTCCAACTGGTCGAGTATGGGGGCCCGATGGTAAGTGACAAGAAACTAATCTGTTATGTGCATTTTAAATTTTGTGAATAGTATTCATGGTACTAATCCTTATACTTTTTGGAATGCAGATATAGCTCCGGTAAAACTGACCGGATATATGGGATGACCTGCAGCAGCTGGAGCTACAGGTGCAAGCGGATCAAGGATGGCACAGAACGAGGATATGGCCGCTCTATTGGAGGACATCCGTCATAGATGTGAGGGGCTGCTGACCGGTGTGTCAGAACGTGGTTGGCAGGATTTAGATGACTAGTACATAGAGTTATGCATTGGGCTACCCTGGGAATGGCGAGGTATCATGCGACGCATGGTGATGGCCGGTCAGACTGTGCGTGATCTACGAGCTGCGGGAGCAGAGCCATTGGCTCGGGATCCTCCAGAGAGTGATTAGATGTAGGGCAGGTGGTGCCCCCCAGTGTCTATGTAGGGGCAAGTGGTGCCCCCCATTTTTGTTTTTGTAACATGCTATGGGCATGTCATATGTTTCAGAGTAGATGGACTCTAAAAACACATATGATATGATATATATGATGTATATGCATTTTTTTGATGGTGTTAAATGTTATTGTCCTGTGTGTGATAAATGCCAGTCTAGAACATGATTTGCGATTTGATCTACGTAGTGATTTTGACTTCTAGGTATATGGTTGAAAGTAATGAATCTAAATTTACGTATCAAAAGTTTCACTTGTAAATATTGTCTAAACAGGATAGGGTTATGCACACGATAGACACCATTAAGTTATAAGACAAGAAGTAGGGAATCTAAACGAACGTGTAGATGGAGGATGTGATGAGAGAGGGCATCGGCTAAGAGACCACGTACTGCATCATATTCGGCATGATTATTGGTGGCATTACCAATGTAGACCCCATTTGCGAGAATGAGGGTATGCAAGGGGGTAAATATGGCCCATGCGGCCGAGGCGAGATTCCGGGAATAGCGACTTGCCCCATCGGCATAGCCAATATAATGTGTGGAAGAGAGGGCCGGTGGAATAGTGTCACAAGACAAGAAATGGGAGGAAGGAGAATAATGATGGCAGTGTGAGTAGAGGGTAGACATCCACTGACCACTATGGGAGGGAGTAGTTAGGGTAGGAAGTCTAGGACTCATAGATCGACTAGAGGGAGATGAATGAGAACTAAGGGAGGAAGAGCGAGAACTCATGCTGCGAAGGACATCATAGATACGGATGATATTATCTTGATTATCAGAGGAAATGGAAAGTTCAAGGAAACCACATGACGCTGAAAAGCTACCTAAATCATCAGTATGGGAAGAGAGGCGCGTATACGGGTCATCACGTGGAATGACAGAAGAACAAGTAAAAGGATGGTCAAAGCATGAAGAGCCCAAGAATTTTGCTGAAGGGGAATCAAGCAAAACAGACAGAGTGGATTCAGAGGGAATGTACTCCGAGGGTCGTGTGGATGATGATAGGTATAGGAGGGGGGCAACAGGTTCCGACATCTCAACATCAGGGGGAGGAATTTCAATGGTAGCAGGGGGATCCTTGAGTAGACCTGACACATATTGAGCAAGGATGGGGGAGGTGGATTGATTTTGTTCAACTTCATACTCGCGAATGACCTCTAAAGAGGCTCGGTAATGCATGAGGTGAGTACAATGGTGAGAATAATGGCCATGGACACCACACAGAGCACAGGGTTTCTTGGTGCGAAGAGTCTTTGGGTTCTTGGCTGCGGATGAGGAATAAACAGAGGTTTCAGGGACCGTAGATTCAGGGAACACGACTTTAACCATGGATTGGATACGGGGAAACTCGGGACAAGTATGGGTGACATGACCGATACCATCACACAAGGCACAAGGCTTGGCGGGTGGGGGAGGGGTAGGCTCGAGTGCGGTGGCCTTGTCCTTGGATGCCCCCTTGCGAGCTTTTCTTTTCTTGCCCGTAGCTGTCACAACATGAGGATGGTCTTGTGGAGGGGCTAGGGGCACGGTAGCGGTGGAAGGAGTGAAGGGAATCGGTTGCACTGGTGTCACAACAATGTATGGTTTGGGGTGGCCCGGTGGGGTCTCGGCTGGAGGAGTAAGATACCATACTGGTATTCCCAAGGTTAAATTAGGGAGGGAAAGGGTGGCCATGACGGGGACCAAATAGACTCCGGGGGGGGACCAAGGAAAGGTATTTGACCAGCAGGGTAATGGCCAGGAGGGACGGCTCCCATATGGTGGAGACCTGAGGGAACTGACTCAAGAGGGTAGGGAGGTTCCTGAGTGTGAGGGGGAGGGGAAGGTCCAGGTGGGAGAGGTTCAGTCAGCTGAGGCGAAGGGCAAGGAGCAGGGTGCGGTGGACAAGGTTGAGGTTGCTGACTAGCCGAAGCAGGCTGTGGAAGGGCCACCTGAGATGATTGCATCATGCAAACATTCGCTAATCTGGGATCAGAGACAGAAAAAGGGGGAGGACCTGGGAAGGTTCCAAGAAAGGAGGAGTCTTTGTAGACGCCAGGGGCAACACTGGTCAAAGAATCAACAGTTTGCTTATTGGTGATAGTAGAGATGGTGGACTCAGGGGAGGTCTGAGATTTTGGTTCATGATACATCAACTGGTCAATGGTGACAATATTGCCATTATGAGGGAAAAACATCTTGCGGTGGACTGCGGATGGGACGACAGACATGGCATAGGTGTAACTACGCCCCAAAATAATTTTGTAGTCAAGAGGGGAGTCGATAACTTCAACTTCAACACAAACAGTCTTGCCCGCAAGGGTGATAGGACAGTTAGGGAATAGGCCAATGGGCTGGGAGGCATGGCCATCCCACGCACGAAGGGTGATTGTGGAAGGGGCCAGCTCAGGAGATCTGAGTTGTTTCCAAACCGAAGTGGACATCACACAGGTAGATGCCCCCTCATCAATAATACACCGAGCGACATTGGCATTTCAGATTTTGACTGGGATTTTGAAAGCAACAGAAGCAGGAAGGGGGGGATGGTCTGACTGATGGGCATCAAAAAAAATTAATTGGTCATCAGCAGGATCAAACAGTACCCATGGCAGATAGTAGAGCCTTCTTTTGAGAAGGACACGACTGGAGGAGTTCCAGTGTTGAAATGGCAGCAGGAGATTGTGCCATATCATATACTATGTTGTATGAATGGGCAGCTCGAACAGAGGCGGCATTTCGGCATAATGGGCCCTTAGGAATTTTGGTATGAACCTCATCTTTGGGTGGAGGGATTTGCAAGGGACCGTTGGGTGTCGACAGAGGCTCTGTAGGACCTGAGGATGGGGACTCAGAGACAGACGGAACGGGAGGCATGGAGTACTGACGAGACCGAGTTTGAAGGTTAAGGTCGACGGTGAGAGGTTGGTCAGAGGCCATCATGATAATCTGGTATTCAGAGGAACCATAAGGGGAAGGTTGAGTGGTTACCAGGGCATGAGGGGATTGAGTAGCCACGAATCCTTGTTGAGGGAAAGGATCGGTAAACACAGCGCGTTGAGAAGTAGCCATATGGGGAGGGACAGTAGGAGAGGAGTGTTGTCCCCGCACGGTGGCCTAAGACTCCCACATCTGCCTCATTTGTGGTAATAGGGGACAATCATGAGTGTAATGACCATAAACACCGCAACACAAATAGGGCTTATTGGTGCGAAGCGACCTGTCCAGCTTGGGCTGAGAGCCCTGTGGCTGGTTGGCAGTGTTAGAATCAATATTGGAAGGATTGGATCCATGATTACCAGAAGCGGATGGATTGCCTTTTCTCTTTCTTTGAGAAGGAAGAGGATTAGTTGCACCCTGCTACGCAAATACTTGCCCTGTAGGGGGTAGTAAGTGCGGTTGCGGGGGTAGAGAAGGCAAGGGAGTGGGAGGCCCAAATGCTGGAGGAGTTGGGACACCAGGCTGTGGGTAAGGATAAGGGGTAGGATGGGTGACATTGAGGTAAGCAGGAGTGTGGGAAAAAAGAGGAGGCATGCCGTATCCTGGATACATGCTACCTGGAGAGGGAAAAGTGCCGGAGGGGCTGGCCCCTCTTAGAGGGAAACCATAGCCCAGAAGAGGTTGAGCAGAGGTATGTGACAGAGCTCCAATGATACCATCGGCAGAATGAGATGCCCCTGAGGCATTAGGGCCACCGGGCTTGGGGAGGTCAGGAAGGACGGTATAAACATAACCAGATTGAGCATAGATAAGGTCATATTTCAAGGCTATTTTGAGGGCGGCTTCTTCGGTTTGGGGAAAATGGGATGTGACATCTTTGCCAATGGGAGGTAAGAGAGAGCGAAGGAACCAGTCCATATAAACCCGATCTTCAAAGGGGGGAGCGCGACATAAGCTCCATCTTCGTCGCCATTCCTGGACATGAGCGGAAAGGCGGGTCGAAGAGGATTGATGAAAAGAAGTCAAGAGTTCAGTACCATTGTCGTATCGGAGAGGGAGCTGGAAATAAGATAAAAAGGCTTGGGCAATGGTCACAAAGGTGGTATGGGAAGAGGTGGCTTGATCAACATACCATTTAGAAGCTTCGACGGTAAGCGTGCGTTGGAACAATCGAAGACGGATGGAGTCATCAGTGATGGAATTGGAGGAACACCACATGTGGAAAGATCGGATATGGTTGGAGGGATCTTCACTAGCAAGGCCCTTGAAGTTGGGAATGTTGGAGGGGAGCTTGGTTGGCATAGCATGCCAACTGACATCGTGACGAATAGGATCATTGATCAGCTGATTGAAGTCGGGGAGACTGAGACCGGCCATATAAGGGAGCAACGGGGCAGTTGAGGGAGGTCCCGTAGTGGTTCCACTGGAAACGGACCCAGCAGTAGAACTGGGGTTGCCGCTAGTGCTAGGTCGTAAACTAGACATGGTGAAGGTAACAGGGGGAGAACCGGGAGTAGGGGGAGAACCCGAACAATCAGAGGAAGAGTCAGAGTGCGGACTCAGGGGAGGACTTACTCGATAATGACGGGAAGGAGGAAGTCGACAAACCGGAAACTGAGGGTGAAGGCCAAGAAGCCTCTGGGACAAACGCCTTGGAGGCACAATGATGACGAGAAGAAGAAAAGTCGACAAGGGCAGGGGGGTGAAAAATCAATTGAGGTCAATGTCGAAACAAGGGCACCGAGGTGCAGTGTAAATTGATTTTAAAGTCTTTTCCAGGCGGTGTTAACCAGGCTCTTCTTCTCTTAGGGTCAGTGTGTGGCATGCGTTAATTTTAATTGATTAAACCCAGACGTTTTGAGAGTAAAAGAAAAAGTGTGCTTGCATAACTGAAAATAAATCTGCAGTAAATAAGACTGAAAGAACAGAAAATTAACAGCTAACAATGCATCAATATAACCCAAGAAGGCAGGTCTCTCAAAACAAGTCTATAAGAGGGAAAAAATCTTCTCAAAGCACGCTAAAAGAGGCCAATAGATCTAAGGTCGGGAGGGACGGGGATCTAAAGGAGAAATATGCTGAAAAAAGGTGCAGAGAACAGCAAAGAGGCAAAGGCAAGGTTGCTGCTAAAAAGGAGGGGATCAGCTAAAGGTAGAAGGGGCAAGGAGGCGGCCCTAGAAAGGAACCCAAACAAAGCTATATGAGGTGTTTTGAAAGGGAGAAGAGCTGATCTGTAGGGATCTGAAGATGAGGTATCAGATCTGAAAGAAATAAGGCTGAAACTTTGGAAATTTAGACTTCTGAAACAACGGAACTCTCCCACAAAGAGTGGAGGGTACTAGAGCCCTAAGGGGAAATATTCCCACTTATGTGAGTGAAACAGATCAAAAACAGGTCTAAATGGGTGGAGACAGAGGTTGGAACACCTTGACAGAAGCTTCAGACAAACCCAGAACAAGTGCTAAAAAATTGCAGAAAAAAGTGCAGGTCGCAGGTTCTGACCTGTTTGCAGTCCAGGTCGCAGTTTTGGGGCAGAAAAGTGCGACCTCAAGGCCAGGTCACAGTTTTTGGGCTGATAAGTGCGACCTGGAGATCCGAGTCTCTCGGCGGCAGATTTCAAAAAAAATTGTCGTCTCAGCTGCGGCTAATGTCGATCACCTGCGCAATAGGGCCAGAAACACACGGAAGTTAAAAATAGTAATGTTTGAGGGTTTTAGAGGTAAAAAGTACCATAAAAATAGGAAAAACAGAAAACTGAAGAGAAACCCTAGGGTCTGAAACAGCTGGATATTCAGGAATATATAAAACGACAGCGGTCGCAAAGAAAACCCGTGTGGAGTTGCCAATTGTTAGTATGAATCTTTCTTCGTAAAAGATCACTTTAGATATGCATAACAAATAGCCCTAACATCGATTATGGCTGTCAAATATCTTTAAATCTGCGATTAGGTGATCCAAATAATGCTGCACAAATCGAGATCTAAGCATAAAAGACATTATGCAGATGAAGTAAAATGTGGCTCCATGCATCCAATAGAAAAGACAAGAACAATGTATTTGAAAGAATTTTTATATTATATTAAAAAGGGGGCACTTGAGAGGAAAACAAGAAAGGTGTTTTCTAGTTCTCCTCAATGGGATGGGTTCTTGAAAGTCCTCAGTGTTTCAGATCTAAAATCTCTCTCTCTTGTTGGTGTAGAAAACCCAGACAAACATAGAACTCAAAGGGACCTCACAAGGAAAAAATAGAAAATGTGACCAAGTATAGATCCAGAGTGATCTAATGCAATGGAGGTGACTAATGAATGGGGAAAACCCTTCTATTTTTAACAAAATATTAGGGCGGTCTAGAACTCGGTGCATGAATAAAATATTATTAATCGAATTCTAGAACCACCCTTTAGGAATATTTTATTATATTTGTTGGAGGGAAAAGGATTTTTGACTTGGGTCAATTCCTTTATTTATAAATAATAAATAAATAAATGATTTGTTTATTATTTTAGGGAAATAATGGGAATATAATTAAATAAATAATGGTTTATTTAATTATTTATAGATGATTTAGTCAAATTTAACTAAGAATATTATTTAAATAATGATTTAAATAACTTATTCTTAGGAAATAATTAAATAAATAAGGATTTATCTAATTAATTTCCTTGTTTTGGGTTAAATATGACTAGGAAATATAAACAAATAAGTTATTTCACATGGTGAAAGAAATTTTACTTGGGGTAAAATTGGTCTTACATGGTGTACTTGGGTTCATCTAATGATAATAGGTTAGATGACCAAAAAATGGTGTAACAATCTTTCTTAAGCATGTTTGTAATGTTTTTTAATAGCTCAGCAAGGTTGGGGATAAACCTTCTCAAAAAATTAATCTTTCCAATGAAAGATTGTAATTCTTTGAGGCTTCTTGGATGGTTTATTTGTAATATGCCATCTATCCTTGTAGGGTCTATTTTGATTCCCTCTTCTGAAATTATATGGCCAAGAAGTTTACCTTCTTGGAGACCAAAGAGTGTCTTCTTGGGATTCAAAGATAAGCCAAACTTCCTACACTTCTCAAAAACTTTTCTCAAATGAATCAAATGCTCTTCATCAGTTTTTGAGAAAACGGTTATGTCATCAAGGTAAATGATTATGAAATAGCCAATATCTTCAGGGAAGGCTATATCCATGGCCCTTTGGAAGGTGGCCCCTGCATTCATCAATCCGAAAGGCATTTTGACATACATAAAGGTGCCCCAAGGTGTAGTAAAAGCAGTTTTGATTTGATCACTTGGGAGCACTAACACCTGGCTGTAACCCAAGAACCCATCCAATAGTGATATCATTTTTGACCCAACTACCTTTGAAGTATATGGTCCATCTTGGGCAAGGGGTAGTTGTCTTTTAGGGAGGCTCTATTTAAATTTCGGAAGTCAATACAGAGCCTGATTTCCCCTGTCTTCTTTCTAATAGAAACGAAGTTTGATACCCACTCTGAATATCTAATTGGTACTATGATCCCAACATAATGCATCTTTTCAATTTCTGCCTTAACTAAAGGTAATAGAACAGGGTTTATTCTCCTTAGTTTTTGTTTAAAAGGCTTTTGATTTTCCTTCAAAGGAATCTTGTGCTGAATGATACTAGTATCATAAGATTTCAGATCTTTGTATCCCCAAGAAAAAACATCTTTAAACTCTTTGAAAAGCTCTATGTATTGCAATTTTATGTGAGCTAGGACAGTGCTAGACAGTTTAATCAACTTGGGTTCTGCTAGGCTGCCTATGTTATGTTCTTCTACATCGGTTTCCACAGGCTCCATTCTTGGTTCTTTGGCTACATCGTTAAAGTCGAAAAGGTGTTATAAAGGTGTGACACCTCTTGGAATTGCATTGATTTTGCATTGTAAAACTTCCAAGTATTCTTGGTCTGCGTTGTCATTTAATTTTGCTTCAAAAGGATTCTCATATTGATTTATATCAGCAGAATATGTCATTTCAACTTCTGGGATTTGTTCAATATACAAACAATTTTCTTTATGGCTGGTCTCTGATATTGGTATGTCGAAATCGTTTTCTGATTTTAAGAAATCATCTATGTGTTTGTCAGAATCAAACACTTGCTAGTGATCTTCGTTATCAGGCATTGCAAGCCTGTGTTTTATCTTTACGTTAAGCTGCTCATTTATCTCAGGTATTTGGCAGTTGCTGGCATTGAAAGCGAGTTCATTTGCTAGATGATTTAGTGCTCTTGGAATGAAAATAAGTTCATACTTTTCAAAGGTTTTCAATAAATCAAGGGCAGCATTCCAATATTCCCTAAGCCTTGGATTTCTAGCTAAGTATTCTCCTTTGATTTGTCTTATGATAAGTTCAGAATCTCCTAAGATTGATATCTTTTGGGCTTCTAATTGTTTAAGCAATTGTAAGCCTAGGAGAAGTGCTTCATACTTAGCAATATTGTTGGTGCATGGGAAATCTAATTTATATGAAAAACTTTGATTCGTATTTTGAATCCACACACCTACCCCTGCACTTGTTTTATTACAAGATCCATCAAATTTTATTGTCCAAAGTATATTTGCCTCATTTTCATTTTCTTCTTGTTGTTGATTGCCAACGTTTTGTATCTGATTTGAGGGAAGTTCTGATTGTTCTGGTAAACTGGTTGGGTCTATGTTTTCCTTTTCTTGTTGAGTGATTTCATCTTCATTTTACAAGATAAAAGAATATAAACTTGATTGAATAGAGTAGATTGGAGAGTTGTTTGGTTTATCTATGTTACTAACCATGTATTTCATGTGGGATTCCCAGTATAATCTTCTGTTTTGGTTAAAAACAAGGATGGTGGCATAAGACACGTCCATTTGAAGGCTTCCCTAAAGCTTGGCTCCCCATGATATTGATAAAAGCATGCCATACTTAGGGGGAATGTCAACTACAACTATGTCCATTACTGGACTCTTAGCAGGTATTTGAGATAATTTAACACATAAATCTTTGATTAAACCCAAACATTTGACTCTGCTTGAGTCAAAGGAATACAAATCTTTGTATGGTTTAGTAATTTCTAAGCCTAAGCTTTCCATTACTACCTTGGGCATTAGATTGTGGTGAAGCTTGTTACACCATTTTTTGGTCATCTAACCTATTAGCATTAGATGGACCCAAGTACACCATGTACGACCAATTTTACCCTAAGTAAAATTGCTTTCACTATGTAAAATAACTTAATAAACCACATTTATTAGGTTGTTTATGGTCTAAAAACGAGAGCGAAATGTTAAACAAACCTATTTTGTTTAATTTTTCCTCATGGAATAATTAATTAAACCATAATTTAATTATTATTCCTAGTCATGTTTAACCAAAAAAACAAAAGAAATTAATTAGATAAACCTTTAGTTATCTTATTATTTTCTAGGAATAATTATTTAAATCTTATTTAGATAATATTCCTTGTTAAATATAAACCAAATCACCCACAAATAATTAAATAAATCATTATTTATTTAATTGTCAACCAACTCACTATTAAGATAAATAAATCATTTCTTTATTTATTATTATTAACAAATAAATGGATTTGACCCAAGTCAAATACTTTTTCCCTCCAACAAATATAATAAAATATTCCATAAAGGTGGATCTAGATTTGGATTAACATTATTTTAATCCTTCAAGATCTAGAATGACCCAATATTTTTTTATAAATAGGAGGTTTTCCTACTAAATCTTCACCTTTTGTTGCTATTAGATCCTTCTAGATCTATACACTTGATCTGTTACCTATTTGTTGTGTGGCTCCCTTTGAGTTCTATTCTTTGTGTGGGTTTTCTACATATAGAGAAATTTTAGATACGAAGTGTTGAGGACTTCCGAAGACATCCCATTGAGGAGGTGGATCACTGCTCCCATTTCCTCCCGTTGCTCTATTACAAAATTCTTTCAAAAATTGTTCTTGTCTTGTCTATTGGTATATGGAGAAAACCTTCTTTTTTTGCTTGCTTAATGTCTTTCTATGCATAGATCTGGTTTTGTACAACTCTTTTCTTGAACAACTAAACGCATATCTAAAGATATTGTGACCACTTGTTAGGGATATTAGTTATGTGTAGCTAAAGTGGTCCTTTTCGTACACTTAGACAAAAAGTTCATACTAACAAATGGCGACTCACACGAGGTTTTAAATTACATTGTTGTCATTTTTCATATTCCTGCATATCTGACTACTTGAGACCTAGGGTTTCTTTCATTTGTTTATTTTCCTATTTTTATGTTTTTCTCACATAAACACCTAAACATCAAAATTCTAACTTAGTGTGTTTAAGCCCTATTGCGCGGTGGCGACATCGGCCTTGAGACGACAACTTTCAGAAAATCTGCCATGAGACAACCCAGGAACGAGAAAGTCACGCACAGCCCCAAAACTTCGACACAGACCCCCCCCAAGTCACCTTTTTAGCCTGTTCTGAGCTGCTAAACAGGTGAACTGCGACCTTCCAAGTACTGGGTGGTTTTTGCCCAATTTTTCTGGGTTTTGAAGCCTGCGAGTTTTCATTTTGTCTCGGCTTGAATTTCGACACATTCTAAAATACATTTTGCCCATAAGTGGGGCCTTTATTTCAGACACGGTACCCTCCACTTTGGTGGAAGAATTTTAGGCCCCTTCGGGTGTCTGTTTTTCGAGTTTAAGACTCCCTTTTCAGTCTGTTACCTCCTTTTCAAATCTTTTATTGGCTCCTCTACCCTCCAATCACCTCCCTGAAGATTTTTGGATCCTCTTAGGGCCTCCTCCTTGCCCCTTCCATTTTGTTGATTTCCTCCTTTTTCCAACCACCTTGCCTGTTTTTGTCCTTTAGATCATCCTCTTAACCCTAGATCTATTGCCACTCTTTTAAGTGTGTTTGACTATATTTTTTGCCTTTTGAGTAGTTTTGAGAGACTAGCCTTTTTGGGGTTAGATTGATGCACAGTTGGTTATTTAAATGTTCTGTTATTTTAGCATTATCTTGTTCTCTGCAGATTTCTTTTCGGTTAACGACACACTTTTTCTTGCTCTCAAAATGAAAAGGTTTAAAATTAAAATTAACATAGCACTCACCCTAGCGAAAAAACACAGTTTACATAGAACAAAGAATTAAAGTAATTGACACACCTACTCTGCCCCTTGTTCTACATTGTAATCACTTGATTATGTGCCTCCTTTCCCTTGTATTCGTTCTTCTTCCCCTTGTGTCGTGTTTGTATTGTCATCATTGCACCCCAAACACTTCACAGAACTTCTTGGCCTTCACCCTCGGTTTCCGGTCGATCGACTGCTGTCCCACCAGTGAAGTCGTGACAATCCCCCTCGATGCACTCGACTCTCTTCGATTCATTGGTTTTCCTTCCTCCCTCCTGGTTCTCCCCTGTCTTCACTATGTACGGTCCGGAGCCTAATGCTAGCGGTACTCCGTGACTAATGTTGGCACTACTACTAGCCAGACACTCCCACAGGGAGCTACCTCGGCCATACCATAACACGTACATTGCGGGCCTCGGCCTCTTTGGAATTTCAATCGGTTGATCAATGACCCTATCCTTGTGTTGGTTGGCACAGCTATGCCAACCAAGCTCCCTACGACATCCTAAGTTCGAAGGCCTTAACTGTGGCGAAGATTCAACTAATCATGCCCGATCTTTCCATGACAATTGTTCCTCCAATTCCATGCGATGACTCCATCGTGCGTTTGTTCCAATGCCGCTTGCGGCGAAGCTTCCGTATGTTGACCAAGCCACCTCTTCCTGCCTTTGCCCGACCTTAGCGACCTTTTGTCTTATTTGACTCCCTCTCCCCCATACAATACGCTTGCCGGAGCTCTTGACTTCCTTCAAGCAAACCTCTTCGACAACCTTTACGCCCATGTCAGGAATGGCGGCAATGGAGCTATGTCGATCCCCCTTCTAAGATCGGGTTTACATGGGTAGTTCCTTTACCTCTTGGCTCTATCGACAGTGTGGCCTCCCCATTCCCCTCCAGAACGAAGAAGCGCCCTCCAAATAGACTTGAAATATGACACAGTCTACGCTCAATCTGGTTATGTTTATGCTATCCTTCTTGACCTCCCCGAGCCCGGTGGCGCTAATGCCCCGGGGGGCACATCTCCGTCCCCTTCGACGGTATCGTTGGGGGCAGCCCTTTCCCATCCGTGCATCCAACCTCCTATGAGGCTATGGTCTCCCTCAAGGAGAGACGGCCTGCCTCCTAGCACTCCTTCCCCCTCCCAGGTAGCATGTATCCGGGATACGACATGCCTCCCCTCCTTTTCCCAACCTCTTGCTTACCTCAATGTTGCCCAACCTAACCATTACCTTTGTCTGCGGCACAGTGCTCCAAACTCCTCCAACATATGCGCTTCCATCTCCCTTGCCTCCTCCAAACACAACGGCCCCGGCCTTACGACCCCCTCGGGGCAAGTATTGCACGGCGGGGCACGACTAATCCCCCTTCTTCTCGAGGGTGGAGAAACAATCCAAACCAGCTCTGCCCCCTAGTACTCATGGACCCGATCCAGGATGTTGACCCTAACCGCGCCAACCGACGGGGCACTCGGCCCAAGTAGGACGGACCGCTTCGCACAAATAAGCCTTGTTCATGTTGCGGTGTTTATGGTCATTACACCCACTGGGTGTCCCCTCTTACCTCGGATGCGGCGGATGTGGGGTTTCAAGCCATGTTACGTGGACCAACACGCCTCCCCCTCATTCTCCTCCTAATGTGGCCACTACCCTTGTTGTGTTCTGGATCCTTTCCCTCAACAAGGATTCATGGCTAGCAGCGACGACGGTCGCCACTCCACCTTCCCTTTTACGGTTCCTCAGGATTACCGGATCCTTATGTTGAACTCACGATCCTTCCCCAACTTAGTTGACCTTCACCTTCAAATTCGGTCTCGCAGAGTACCCCCAAGAAGCCTCCCACTCGGTCGGCCCTCGGAATCCTCTTCTTGGTTCTACGAGCCTCTTTCGACATCCGATGGCCCCTTACACCCATCCCTCAACCCAAAGTTGGGGGTCAAAGCCTGAATTCCTAAGGGACCATTACGTCAAAATGCGCTTTTGGTCGAAGTGCTCATTCGTATAGCATAGTAGATGATTTGGCGCAATCTCCGTACATACATTCCACACGGAACTCCTCCGGTCGTGCCCTTCCCAAAGAAGGCTCTACTATACGTAAGTGGGCGGCAGCAGATCTAACCCCGATGACAAAATGATTGTTTTTGATGCCCATCAATCGGACCATCCTCCTCTTCCACCTTGATGGCAGCTTCCAAATCCCGGAGTCAAAATCCGGAACGCCAACATTTCTCGGTGTATAATTGATGAGGGGCAACCACACATGTGATGTGGCTTTGGTTTGGAAGAAACAAATCCCCGAGTTGGCCCCTTCCACGATCACCTTCAAGCGTGGACGGCCATGCCTCCATCCCATTGCTTTGTTTTGTAATTGTCCTATCACCCCTTGCCGGTAAGACTATTTGCGTTGACGTTGAAGTGTGACGCCCAGCCTGAACTACAACATTCTGTTGATTAAAGCTACACCTATGCTATGTACGCTGTCCCATCCGCGGTTTTCGCAAGATGTCTTTCCTCGTAATGGAAAGATAGTCACCATTGACCATTTGACATATCATGAGCCAAAATCTGAGACCTCACAGAGAGACGACTATCTCTTCTGTAGCCAATAAACAAACATCGATTCCTTGACCAGTGTCTCCCAAGGCGTCTACAAAGATTCCTCCCGCTTAGAACTTTTCTGGTCTCCCCCTCCTCCTATCCTTTGATCCCAGCTTATCGAATGTTTGCCGCCGTCGTCGTCTCGAGCCCTCAAACGGCCCGCTTCGGCTGGTCAACAACCTCAACCTCACCCTCACTTGCGCTCCTAAGCCATTCATCTCGGCCAGGCTGGACCCCCTCCTTGGCCCTTCTCCTCTCGGTGGTATCACGAGCCCCTTTATCCTCTGGATCGAGTTCACGAACCTTAACCATCTCGGACGAGTCCTCATAGTCATTACCACGAGTCGAGATACCTTTCTTGGCTCCCCCTCCCGAGTCTATTTTGTCCCCGTCATGGCCACCCTCTCTCTCCCTAACACGACCTTGGGCATACCGGGATACAGTACCTCGACCCTCGGCCGCTACCCCTCTGGTCATCCCTAACCCTAAATGGCTTTGACCCTAGGTTCAACCGGTCCCCAG
This sequence comes from Pinus albicaulis, assembly GCA_034641835.2. Lineage (NCBI taxonomy): Eukaryota > Viridiplantae > Streptophyta > Pinopsida > Pinales > Pinaceae > Pinus > Pinus albicaulis. The sequence continues at coordinate 26,439,096 of CM076569.1, read as the reverse complement.
CTACCTCGGGTGCCAGGACCCCCGACACCTCCCTCGAAGACCCTTCTCTTGTCGTAACGGCTCCCCGGAGAAAAGGTAAAACTCGTGGGGGGCACCCAAAGACAGAACCACCCCCAAATGGCCGGCCCCTCCTCCTGCAGAAGCCTGCGCTTTGTGTGATGTCGTCGGTCACGCCACTCATGCTTGTCTGAATTGCCCCGTATTCAACCCATGGTTAAAGTCGCGTTCCCAGGAGTCTCGGCCCACAGAGGCCTCCATTCCTTCTTCGTCCTTAACTAAGAACCCCAAGACTCTCCGCACCAACAAACCTGTGCGTTGTGCGGTGTCCACTGGCCATTACTCCCACCATTGTCTACGACGCATTACGGGGTACTGCCTCCTTAGAGGTAGTCAGGAAGTATGAGGTTGAACAAAATCTGACTCTGCCTCTCCATCCTCGCGTGTACGCCCGGACCGACTGAGATCCCCAGCTCCCATCGACATTCCCCACGATGTTCAAATGACGGAGTCTACTACAACCATTCTTTACCTATCCTCCTCTGCGCGACCCTTGGAGCCCAGTCCCCATCCTCCACATTGTTTCGCACGACCCCCTCTTTTCTACCCATACACGCAATCCTCACAGTATCTGCGATGACCTCCGCGGCCCAGGAGTCCTCGCCACTTTACGATAGCCCTCATACCACCCTCGGCCCCACGGCCATATGAGTCATAGTCATCTTTTGCTCCTTGCACTCCCTCCGCCGGTTGCCGCTCGATGTCTTGTCCACTCACGATCTTTGTCATTATATCTCCCTCCCCATTTGTTGTCTTGTGACACCATTGCGGAACCTCCCATCCCCACCCTTTATCGGTTCGCCGATGGTGCAAGTCGTTACTCTGAAATCTAGCCTCGACGGAGTTGGGCCATTTTCACCCCCCTTGCATGCCCTTGTCCTCTCTAGCAGTGCATTGTCTTGCCACCAACAATCGGTGAATATGATGCGATGTGTGGTCTCTTAGTACCCTCTTTCATCGCATCCTCCATCTAAATGTTCATTTGGATTCCTACTTCTTGTCATGCAACTAAATGGTGTTTATCGTGTGCATAACCACTGTGATGTTTAGACGATATTGTGAGTGAAGAACTCTTGATACGTGAATTCGAAACCATAACTTTCAATCATGTACCTCGAGAAAAAATCACTATGTAGATAGTATTGCAAACCATGTTCTAGATTGGCATTTATCACACGCATTTCACATGAGACAATAACATTCATAATCATTAAACGTGGATATCCATAATATGTGTCGCAAAACATGTGTTTAGAGTCCATCTACTCGGATACATATGACATACCCATAGCATGTTACAAAACTCAAGCGGGGCACACGCCCTACATACACACTAGGGGGCACCATGCCCCACACCTACTCACTATCGGCGGATCCGGAGCAATGGCTGCATACACTGCGACCCATAGATCATGTATGCCTTAACCGGCCATCGCCATGCGCGCATGACACCTCACCATTCACGAGGGAAGATGTGTGCATGCCTCCACGTGCGGTCGTAAGTCTTGCCACCAGCCGCCACCGAAACTCCGGTCAGCAATGTCTCGCATCTACGGCGGATGTCCTCCGGAAGGGCAACCACAACCTCATTGCGCGCTACTCTCGACCCACTCGTACAAACTCCCGAGGAGACTACGAGAGGCACCATGTCTCCGTAGGTTTCACCGAACTATATGCGCATACCAAAAGTACATGAATCGGTACCATATCTAACTATTCAATAACTTTAACATGCCCATACAAGAATAGTTACTTATCACTTACCATCGGGCCCCCATACTCGACCGGGCGGAAGTGGCGGGAGTGGGATCCGCCTGATAACTCATCCCACTGGGGATAGTCGTCTATGTATAACGGCATCGATCCTAATGGGCAAAGAACTCGGTCGAAACACTCGCTCGGCGCCCCTCCTCCTCCTACGCATAGTAACCGCCCCCAGGTGCATCACAGGCTCTCTCGGGCCCCCATGCAGGGCTTGTATACGAGGCGCAAGGTAGGAAATCTTCTCAAAGAAGAAGGTGCACAATAAATTCCCATACGAGCAATCGTGGTTCACTGCGCTTGCGGAGAGCGACAAGCCTCGTTTTAGCGACACAAACATCATTTAGGCCCACCCATAGTAGGTCACCTCAACACACTCTCCACAATCATCATACGCACGGTGATGTGATGGAGTGCACAGTTGCCCGGGGATACGCGGCTTCTTGCTACGGCCCTTTTGCACGGGTCTCTAGTCTCCCTTAGATCACGATCGGTATCCCGAGTCCTTGACTTGGAGACCCGGTCGACGATGTCGCTCCACAAACTCCCATGATATGCCGCCCCGCAGCGTGTCCCGGCTACGTGTTTCCCACCATCCCAAGTGGCGGGGGGAGCCTGTCGAAGTACACATCTTGGACGCTCGGTTCGATCACGGCCTTTTTGCCTTTGCAAGACCTCTGCTGCGGATCCCCGATAGCGTGTCCCGGGCCAACAAAGGCTCTCCGGCTCTCATCAAGGGTTCTCCAAAGAGCTTTAGAACCCCAAACGACGACACACGACGGATACCTGATCACTGCACGGATCTCCACCCGTAATGTACCAGGTCTCTCTCTCTAGTTAACATAGTATATACGCCATGCTCTTGCACAAAAACATCAAATTTGTCGGCATACGGATCGGGAATACCATAACCAAACACCAAAACCCAACTCTCGGCCATAAAAATAGCACTAAAACCCCCTCATCTCCTAGGTCGTAGTTTTACGCCGACACGGAATAGGTCGCACTTTTTTGCCCGAAACCTACTTCCTAGGTTGCACTTTTGGCCCAAAAGTGTGACCGGCCGTAGAGATGAAGGAGGATGCATTGCGAGATTTTGGGCCCTAAACTGAACTTTCAATCCATCAAAATGAAAGATTAAGGTTAGGCCTCTTACACGGCGACGGATCTCGATTCCAACGGTCGGTTTGTCCACTACGCTCTTACACTGCGCAAGATTTAGGGCCTTCTCTCCTCTCTACATTCACCACTGACAACACTAGCAAATGAGTGAATTTGGAGGAAAAGCACTTATTAAAAGAGCACCTTTGTTTCTTCTTTCGCTGCTGCGACCATGCGTAGCCCCGTTTGACAAGCTAGTACTGCAGATTGGAAAGCTCTCCGCAGGAGCCCTCAAATGAGTATCTATTAGTTTTTGGTGGTTTGATACTTCTCCAGAACACATTTTGTCCAAGAAGGGTCACTTCACCTCTCCTTAAACGCATTTCTTCACTTACGACAACTGTACTTGGGGCACCATTTTGCCTCCTTACTTTTCTTTGTTTGTGTCGGTTGCATCATGAGTTACCATCTTGTACTCATGTTTTCATGGTCCCCCATTGGGTCTTTCTGTGTGGCAACACCATCAGATCACCCTTGTTTAGAGCATCCAAGTTAAGTCATCATTGCATTCATGGAAGTCTATCACGAGTCCTTGATACCTAGGCTTTAGCCCTCCATCCTTCATTGCTTGGTCCCTCTCTTGTGTCGCACATTATGACCTTCGATCCCAACGTCCCTATCCCTTATGATATTGCATCATTCGTTGCCATGTATCATTCATGCCCTTATGCTCTAGCAATGGAATTCATCCATTCGCTACTCGGTCCTTCCATTTCACCATCATCATTAGTGTCGATCTGTCCCTAATTCGCTCTACTATTTTCTCTCGTGCCTTAGTTGAGGATCTCTCATTTCCTCACCTATGGTGAACCTCCTTACGTCGACATCGGCTCATTCATTCCCGAGCCGGGTCTAGAGGGTGGTGTACCTTGGTTCCGGCTTCACTCTTGTTCGGTGCCTCGAGATCGGGCAAAGGGATCTCATCACCTTTGACTTGATTGTTTCTCCACTCCATCTCCTTTCGGCATGATCAAGATCCGTATGCTTGATGGTCCGGTGATGCGGCAGCATCTGGTGATTCTCGGGTGTGTGTGAGATGTCTCGGCCCTCATGAGGGGGTAGCCTGCGGAGAGTAGCCCCATGCCGGATGACCTCTTCATTGCAACCTTCGATGCGGCTCCATATATTTGATGATGTCGGCCTTAGCCACTTGCGGTGCCTCTTTGATCTGCATGTATCGGTCGGATTTTATGAGCCCTTCCCCGCATATATGGGGCATTTGGGTTGTACTTGTATCTCATGTACTCGGATATTATTGTATCGATCTGTTGTTATCCCGGGCACAACATGTATGTGGGATTCCTCATTGTATTATCGGCTCATGTTTATGTAGGTTGTACTTTATGGTTCGGTCCCTTGTTCTGGACACACTATTCTTTTGTACTTTGTCTTGGCGGGCATAGGTATGCCTCTCGCCGCCTTTAGCAGTACCCTCATAAAGAACATTTACTTTTGCGAGTCTCGTCTCCTCGAGGGTCTAGTTCTTATACCTCATCTACCTCACATTTCTCTCGGCCGACTCTGGATCTATACACTTGGTCACATTTTTCCACTATTTCTTTGTGTGAGCTCCCTTTGAGTTCTATTCTTTGTGTGGGTTTTCTACACCAACAAGAGAGAGAGATTTTTAGATACGAAGTGTGAGGACTTCCAAGAACCATCCCATTGAGGAGAATTGGATACGCCTTCTTGTTTTCCTCCCGGGTGCCCTTAATACAAAATTCTTTCAAAAAAATTTCTTGTCTTGTCTATTGGTACATGGAGCAAACCCTTCTTTTTCTTGCTTAATGTCTTTCTATGCATAGATACGGTTTTGTGCAACTCTTTTCTTGAATAACTAGCTGAGATGCGAGATATTGGCGACCACTTTTTGTTATTGGGGCTATTAGTTATGCGTAGCTAAAGTGGTCCTTTTTCGTACACTTTGACAAAGATTCATACTAACAAAAATGTAATCTAACATGGCATTGTGTAAAATTTTCTCATGTATATTCCGTGACAATAGAAGGGAGGGACAACCCCTTGGTATTTTCCTTCAACTTCTGGACCAAACAACAACTCAGGCTTGTCATTTGTCAAGTTTAAGGTGTCAGTATCACTTCCTAAGTTCAAAGCTTTTAAAACTTGGTTTTTGTACACTTCTTGGGTTACTAGTTCGGCTAGAGGGATGGTAATTTTTATCTTTGCAATCTCTCCCTCAAGGCTAAAAGGAACAATTTATTTGGTCATATTTACATCTGTCTTTTCAATTGAATTCCTTTCAGCAATTTTGATTTGCTGAACCTTGTTTGGACTGGTAATTGGGACAGTTTTGTTAGGACCACTAGCTGAAGTGCTAGGGGTACTCTGTTCAACATTTGGCTAGCTATTTTTCTCTTTGTTTAAATCTAGTTTTTTAGCCAAAATGAACGATTTGTCTGCTGTCTTCTTAGGCTGACTTTCTGCGTTTTTCTTGACAGCAATGCTAGTTTTCTTATCTTTTGAATTGTCTACGTTCCATTTTCTCCTAAGATCATATTGTTTGTGTACCTCCATGATTGCATTTTCAAACCCCAATCTATAATCATCAGAATCTTCATAGGTGTTTGTATTTTGATCAGAGAAGAAACCTTGTTCTTCTTCAGTGAGTAAAACATCATGCCCACTATCTGATCCAATCAAGTTTACATGAGCTTCTCCCAACCTTTCCATCTCCCTATCTTCCTCATATTGATCCACATAGTTTTGTTGGAAGGGAGGTCTAACCTGTTGGTCACTTTCTTTTTGCTTATCTTGATTGTTTTCTCTTCTATAATTCTGATTTCTATTTCTATTTTGGTTGTTTTGAGGTTCTCTTGGTGGCACTCTATCATTTAAGTTGATCTTTTCGAGCATCCTCTCCATCACCTTCACTAGGTTGTCAATTTTTGTGTCAGAAATTGAGGTTGAGGGTACCATGTCATCTTTATAAGTTACCCTCCTCTATGATCTCAACCTATTTCTCTTCTCAATTATGTTTGCTTCTACGCTCACAGCTCCCTTCTGCATGTCTTCTAATGTTAAGTAATCTCTCTCCCTTAGCTGATAAGCCATTTCTGCATCAAAACCTTCAGAGTATCTTACTAAGGCCATGCCTTTTGGAAGTTTCATGTGAAGGTGGAAGAGCATTGTAAACAGTGTTAAACCTAGTTGAGTAGTCATGAACACTCTCCCCTTGATTTCTTTTGAGACTACTATACTCTGCTAGTATTTGGAGAGGGTTCTTTTTCATTTCCCATTTGTTGATAAATGTTTGATGCAAACCAGGGAGATCATTGATGTTGTTAGGAGGTAAGTTTTTAAACCACTTCTTTACATCTCCTCCTAAAATTTGGGCAAATATCCTCGTCTTAATGGTTTCCTCTTCTATCTCCATGTAATCAAATGCATCTTCCATCCTATCTACATGATGTTGAGCGGTGGTAGCCTCTTTTCCAGTGAAATGAGGAATTTTGGATTGGTATTCATTTGGTAAGGGAAGCAGAGGTTGCGGTAACACTAATGGGGCATACCATGTTGCCATGGCTGGAAAGAAAGGTGGATTTACAAGAGGTGGATTTACAATAGTGAAAGTGGGCTGAAAAGGATTTTTTTTCACAGTGGTAGTATGGATTGGAGTGGAAGAAACACTTGGGCCAACAAACTGGTTTTGAGCAGATTTGTTATGGAAAAGGCTAAAGTGATGAAGAAGCTGGGAATCAGGAGGAGTGGAAGGTGAGGCTTCTCTACTAAAGCTCTGTTGAAAATCTGCAATGTCAAGATCAGTTTGGTTTAAATCACCTTGAGATCTAGTTCTAAATATGTTCTTTGTATGATGTAAATCAAAGTGTGAATCCTCTAAGACAACAAGGTTTTTAGGGACAGATTTTGTTCTTAAGAGGCTCCTATTAGCAGTTGATTTTCCAGACTTAGAATTCTGCCATAGAATTCTCTCTGGATTGTCAAATATTAAAGGAGGATTTGGTTCTGGATGGGATCCAGTGTTGATCCTATGTGAAGCCAGACTGTTTTTCAAAAATGAGAGAGGTTAAAGTTTTTAGAGACTGCTTTTAGAAGTTTTACCTCTCACAATGTCTTATCTAGTATGGGACTAGGCTTCTAAAATTCTTCAAAGCTGGTTAACACAGTCTTAAAGGGATTTGGAGACCTAGATGAATAATAGGCCTACTGGGGCTAGTGGAGTCGCCAGGTGGAAACTATTTAGCTTCTAGGAAGGTAAAATATTGGATGGTTCCACCACCATGTTCATTATGAAGCCAAACTGAAATGTTTTTGGGTTTTTCTGAGTTTTTTCGGTCTTATAGGTTATGAGAGTCTCCTAAATGTGATTTAACACTTATCTAAGGTGTTTAAACATACATAGTTCACTCTTATGGCTTGGTAACTGATTCCTTCAAGGTTTGATAAGGTTCTATGAGAATCCTAAGGGTTACTTAGTTTGTCACTAATTCAAATAAGTCCTATCATGATTACCATTTTGTTAGGTAGTGCATGAAGAAGGCTACTTATGTTATACTAGACAGGGAGTGTTTTGTTTTAAAGATTTTACATAGGGTCCCACCGTGATCGCCATTATGTTGGTCTCCCGTGTTTTGATAGTTTGGCCAATCAAAAGACAAGGCAACATCAGAACCAATCTTTAGAGTTATACGATCTAGTCCTCCTGTTCTCAGAGAGGGATCTCTCAAATTATTTGTTTTTTCAAAGGTTTATCTTGTGTGCTTTGGATAATTGGTTTTAGACTAGTTATTAAGTGCAAGTGTTTGTTTGTTTGTTTTGTTGAATTGATACAGCAGAATATGAAAGGTCTAGGAAAGGCAGGTAGAAAGAAAGAGTATCAGTTTCATTGGGCAATGGAGTCAAAAAGAGGTTTTAAAAAACTTATCAATGGATATGGGATATCAAAGGGAAAATCTAACTTGGCCACAGGATCCTTTAATTTATGAAATGAGATGGACATCAATGATTTGGAAAGAGAAATTGAATTATCAACAAAGGGAAATTGAAAACATAACTTGAACAATAAAGAGATATTTGATAAACAGGGCTAGCCATGAATTCTACAAACCACACTTTAAGCAAATAATGACTTCAAAACAACTTTTAAAATGAAATCTAAGATTCAGGGAACACCCTATTTCCTCAAATATTTTATTTCAAATGACTTAGAAAACATAAAAGATTCACTGATAATTGCAGTCATAGAAGAGGGAACACCTAACAAATATATGATTACAACTATAAAGACCTTTAAGAGAACTGTTCAAGTAAGGACAAAGAGCATGATTAGAACATACCTCCTTGGCTGACTATAAACAAAGATACTTCATAGGGAGACTTCAATAACAGCCTTTAAGTGGCAGCAGACAAGCAGGGAGAGCCATAAATCATGATGAAACCAACTATTCGAACTATTAGAGAAATAAACAAGCATGAGGACTAAACAGAGATATTAAAGACTCTAAAATACATCAGCAGAAGAAAACATAAAACAGTGAAGGATGAACAGGTCTAAGGTGCTTCGAGGAGTCATTTCTTATCCTAAAACTTTCATCCTACTGTAGTAAGAAATTATGGAACAAAATGAAAATAGGATAAAACATTAAACAATTCAGAATACTTCACCAACAACCAAGCTCATGGATCCAATGATAGATCCTTCTCAAGAACAAGCATGCAAAAACATCATCAGGACTTCCAAGACTTCAATTTCTTCTTCAACTTCAACAGACTATGTATTATTTCAGAGAGTTTCAGTATTGCAACTAGTGATCAACCAACCTGTATCTCATCTTCTTCAGAAGTATTTATAGAAGAAATAGGAGGTGGAGGAGCTTTAGGTTTGAAATGAAATAAATTCTATACTAAATGCAGCTCCAAACCTCGAAAACCATGCAAGGCCTAAGGCAGGAGAGCATTGAATTATGATTCTCTTTATTTACTCTGTTTTTGTCTTTTTAAACTCAAAGGGAAAAATATTTACTTCGAGGTCTATTTCTTATCTTTGTAATAACTCTGCTGACAGTTTGATAATTTGTACTTTCTTTGGTAATAAGTGTTCAGCTGTCTTTAGTTAAATATCTTCTGTTTTGGCAATAACTACGCCTTCTTCGATTGCTTTGAGGCTACAGGTGTCTTTTGGTAGATGTAGAGGATTCGATTAGCCTCTGATGTGGCAGTGGAGGCTTCTTGGACTGATATATATTATTTTTTTTACCTAAAAAACCTTTAATTTACTTGAGTTTTGTGTTTTAGGCTTAATGAAGCTTCATGTCTGTCTTCTGGTCTTCAAACTGTCTTCAATTGTGGATCAGGTCTTTGATTAATTTAATTAATGCCTTAATCCTTCAAAAACTGTGTTAAAACCTTAAATTTCTTCACTTCTACTTTGATTTCATACTGTCAAACTGATACCCAGCTGTGGTGTTTGCTGTGTTTCCATTGTTGTTACAGGCACACAGATGTTGTATAAAGGCATCTGTGCTCATGAGACACTGACAAAATATAATTGGAACCCTGTGGAATTATTTCATTTGTAAACTAAAGGCCTGGGGGATCGTCATCCCTAGCCTTTGATTTCTTTTTAAACAACTGAGAAACCTTTAAAACCTACAAAAACATAGAAAAGTTATAAAAATCATGTGGGGAAAAGGTTTAAACTACTTCGGAGGTTTAGGTTTGAGTGTGGCCATTGGATGAACAGAAACAACTGTCAAGATTGCTTGCTAGGGTCAAAAGGGGAAGTGGTTGGATAAACGGTGGTTGGATTAAGTCCGGGTTGTTGATCTGCAAAGATCAACGGTGGAGATTGATCAGAAAAATATAATTTAGAGGGGACCACATGATAGCGAAATGGGAAAAATGAAAAGGAAAAGGGTGAAAACCTTTGGCGAGTTAACAAAGAGTTAAAATGAAAGTTGGGGTTTCTGAAAGATTTTGGGCCGTCAGACTAGATCGGCTACAAAGATCAACGGCGGGGATTTTCTTATGAAGTCCCTTGGAGGATGGGTGGAGGGCGATGAATTAAAAGGCAAGATTGAACTGGGACCGTCAGATCTCAGAGATCAACGACGGAGATCTATTACGAGAAAATGTAACGGGAATGGGAATGGTGGTTTTGGCTGAAGAAACCGTTGGTTTTGGCGATGAAAAGGGGGAAATGCGTTATTGCCTTTTTGAACATGATATGCGTTAGAGCCTGACACGTGGCTTTTTAAAACCACCGATATTGTGTGATTTTAAAAAATTAACCTTCGAGCTTAAAATTACACTAAACCGCACGTTGGCCGTCAGATATTGGGTCTTAGATCAGACGGTCGTGAGGAGAGAACGATGGAGAATAGATGCACGGGTGATAAAAGGTGGGGCGGGGTCAAGGCGGTTTTAATATTAACCGTCGGATCAGGGAATGAACTACTAGGATTGATCAATGGGGGCGGTAGGTCCCAAATGAGTTGGGCCTACTGGGCTAAATATGGACCGTTGGATGAAACAGATCAACGGCTCAGATTTAATCTTGGGGCTAATGGAATAAAATATGAGGCGAGGGTCGGGCGGAGTTTGATTTAATGCGGGCCGTTGATCTGCAGAGATCAACAGTGGATCTTCGTTGAAGATATTTTACTGTCAGGATTTAAGAAATAACAAAGGGAAGCGAAGATTGATCTAGACCGTGGGATGAGTGAAATGAATTTCCCAAATCCAATCGCGGGATCGCCAATCGGCAGGGGAGAGAGGAAAGGTGCACAGAAAAATTGCGATGCGATTATATGTGGACCGTCAGATATTTGGAGAGATCGACGATTAAGAATGAATCTGAGGGACAAAAGCGAAGGAAAATGGGCTTTCGAATAGAGAAATGTGGACCGTCAGATCTGGGTATGGCGGAACAGATCGATGGTTGGGAAACCATCGGAAGGTCGCCAATCGGAGGAGCGAAAAGGGAAACATCATAGAAGTTTTGCGATGCGAAGAAATATGAGCCTTTAGATCCGGGAATAGATCAACGGTCAATATTCAATCGGAGGGGTAAAGGAGACAGGCGACGAGGCGCGATGTGATTAGCGCTGACCATCGAATCTTGTAAAGATCGACAGCTGAGATTGCAGCGCGGCCAATAGAACAAAAGGCCATCACATCAAAACTTTTCCTTTTAACAAAGAAATGTGCCCACCATAAAACCTCTGATTGCGATAAACACACGAGGCTTATGCGCTTGGTCCTGGGCACGGGTCACATGGTGGGGAAGTGGTTTAGGGGCTTAGCCAAAGCAGGCTTAGGCCTTTTATAAGGAAAAGTGGGTTTTTTATGATTTTTTAAGGATTTCCAAAGGATTTTGGGGGTTTCGATAAGGTTTAAAAAGGAGTTTTAAACCTGATTAAAGGGGATTTATGAAGGAAAATTCAGGAAATGAGGGAAATGGAGGAATTTCATGGGGAAAAAGGGGATAAAAATGGAGGTTAATTATGAATGAAAGGAGGAGAAAAATCAAGGGAAAAGTGGGTTTTTCAGCAGTCTTTCTCTTTAGGCAAACAACAGAATTTTCAGTTTTTTAAAAGGGAAACAACAGTGAAGATTAACTAAAGTATTAGTTATCTTCATAAAAACTTCAAGGATGATAGGTTCTCAAAGGGGAATTATCTTTTAGAGTTTTTAAGAACAAAATTATTCACCTCTTGGTATAACAAAATTTATAGGTGGCTAATAGTGGCTCCAATTGGGGAAGATAGTTGGTTCTTTTAGGTGTCTACAACCTCAGCTGCAATATCTGGCTTTCATTAAACCAGTGCCTTAATCCATTGGGAAACATCCTTTCTTCTTGATGATCTCTGCAGCAATTTAGAATAGTGGAATTATGTCAAAACAACGAGTCTACCTACCCATTCTTAATAATCCTAACATTTTTTTTCTTCTTTTCAGAGTGCATTTAGACTAGCAACTCTCTTCAACAACATTTTATTCTTTTGAAAAGAAAAAAACTAATCTAATTTTACCCTTATTTCTCCATGAACTCAGTTTAAACAGTTGAGTTCATAAGCTTCTCTACCTAACTACTGTCTGTCAGGATTAGACTGTCTGACAGACTTTCATTCTCTATTTATAATTTAAATCCAATGTTAAGAAAAGAGTATGAGATAGGTTTTAGAGGAGAATATAGCCTACTCCAGTCTAGGTGCAGTTCTATAGAAGGCCAGTACATTCATGTATGCATGCATATTGGGCGCTCTAATCAAAGCATTAGAGTTACAATTATTGACAATTGTTAGTGTACAACATTGGCTGCCTCTTTTATAAAGAGAGACAATGTCTCCGTTGTTATTCATTCAATTGAATAGAGAGCAGTGATTAACTATTGTGCACTTTCTACTTCACTGTGACCCATACAACCATTATAAGGAAGGATTATCTGTGCACTTCCTACTTAACTATGAATCATCAACCATTATCAGGAAGGTTCAATATCAATAGAATCAGTTGGGAAACATAATTCCAGGATAAGAAACTATAATGAAACACAAAAGCATCAAATATAATGCACCTTGGGGACAATATAATGCATACAAGCATGAATGAAGAAGTTTACCCACCCCAAGGACCTAGCTAAGTATTTCAAGCATCCATTTGTGAAAAGACTTATGTAGGTCCCCATTATCTCCTCCTATCTTATTCTCTTCCTATGCATTCCTGCTTTTGGTATTTCATATTTCATAATATTGCAACAGTTTGTGAAACCATTTCACAATGATGTAAATTCACCTCACATACCATTTGGCATTGTTAGTCATCAGTAATTTTTACTATTTTTTAGATGACTAATTGCTTGTCCTAGATTTCTAAAAACAATATTCATGAATATTGTGAGTTTTAGAAATCTCACTGCCTTCATTATCCTTAGAATAATTTTTTCACTATTTCACTATTCTATCATGTCATGGTCAGCTTACCACTCCTAGAATACCCCTCATGGGCTCATGCCACTCAAATTCATCCTATTTTCCCACCGATTACCAAAACACTCTGTTTTTCCTTTACCTCACCCCTCCACTAACCCACTAAAATTACCAAACAACCTACTCTTTCCCATATTCACCAGTTGCCTCAAGAATTGATGATCTCAAAAATATTTATGTAGGCTCTTTAGATAAATCAAGTACATTGGATTTTGGATCTTCAATACATAAAATGATCAAAACCTCTATTTTTCATACTTGAAGACCCCAACCCAAGATTTCAGTCAAAGACCAAGTCAAAGAGCCTCCCACTATGTCATTAGGGCTTCATAGGTTGTAGGGTTGTCTTTGGTGTTCTAAACCACTGTTTTTCATGTGCTAAGAAGCTTAATCAAATGAGAAAGAAGGTCAGCACATGATTTTCCAAGATATATCAAAAAGGTATTCAAGGAAGACCTCCTTAATCAAGTACAAATTCTACAAAACACAACTATTCATTTTGACATTTCTGCAGGAATGTCAAGGTGGCTATCAACTGGAAAAAATCAGTAAGAGGCCTACCCCTCATTAGAATATATACTCAAGAAAATGGAAGAGGAGGCTACCTATGTTCAAGAAAAATCAGCATTTCTAAGCACTGATTGGGCCAGCAGGATGCCAAAAAAAGTTCAATGCATCCAATCACAAAGACAAAGGCTGTTGGAGAAGCCTTTAAGAAAGTAGGTTGCTGGAGGTTTTGTGAAAAAATTCAAGGAGGGCACACTCAAGTCACCAAATAATTTTCCATAAACTTCACAGGATCAAACTCAAAGATTGGATTCCTCAATTTACCAACTTCCCCTGAAGTGATATCAGCAGTTACAGAAATTCTGAGAGGAGAAGACAGGTGGTTTAAAAGCTTCAAGTTTGACATGGTGCCCTACAAAATCTTTCTAAAACCAGAGTTTACAGAGGTTGACTTGAACAAATTTGTGCCAAGAAGTTATTTCAAAGATACATTTGCCAATATACTCTACAATATTCAAAGGTACTTCACCTGCGAAGGGAGATACCACAAGGTGTATACCTATCACTTTAAACTCTTGCTTCATTTCACAGGGATGATATCTCTAGATTTACCTTTTTATCTTTTCAGAAGTTTAGCTAAGATGTCTGATAAGGTAAAAATGAAAGTTGAGTCATGTGAAACCTCATTATTTCACCATGGCTTAGTCAAGTTAATAGTCTTGCATGATCTGCAGAAAGCAAACATAGATTGGGCTGAATTATTCTTTTTCAGTAGAATTGGGATTGAAGGAACAGGTGTTAGTCCTCAAGCTAAAGAAAAAACTCCATCAAATATTACTGCCCCTGTAGAAACAAATTCAGGAAGATTTTTTAAGCTCAAGCCTCGGAAACAAGTTAAAGAACCGATGATAAGAACAACATTGAATATCCAAGATACTCCTAAATCTGCACAGAATAAGAAAACTCTGGTTAAGGAGACAATTCTAGAATAGTCAACTAGTAAAACAGATCAAAAGAAGTTGACTAGGAGTCAAAGGTTAAAGGAAAAGGGTAAGGCTATAGTTACAGAGGGGTCAAGAGGTAATTTGAATGATATAATTCAAGCTATTGACATTGAAGAGTCTCCCCTAGAACAAGCAGACTTCATCAAATTGGATATAGGTGGCAGCAAATCAAAGAAATTGAAGACATCCAAGAGGTTAGATTTTCAGGATGAAGTGGCAGAGTTTATCTTTAAGCCCAGAAAACCCTCAACTAGGCACTCCAAGAAGTTGAAACAGTCATACATGGAGATAGATCAAACAGGAGGTGAAAGTGCTAATGTTTTTTAAGAAACCACAAATACATCATTTTCAATGCCTGAAGAAGACAGAAACAAGGTTTTCAATATTCAGAAGGAAAAGAGCAGCTATGAAGATTTCAAAGAAAAACTCATATTTGCAAATAATGAGATTGATAAGTTGAAGAAAAAGGTGAGAGTGCATGCAGAAGAAAGGGAAAACTTTGAAAGGATGAAAGGACTGTGGGAGATAGAGAAAAATCCAAACCCTGAATTAATTGATATTCAAGCTCAATTCTTCATATGGACCCTACCTGCAATCAAAGAAGCAAAATTAATTAGGATGGTCAATACCAAGATAAGGGAAAACAATAGAAGGCTTAATAGGAGAGTAGAAGACCTGGAAATACAGCTAACACAGTTTGAAGATCAGCCACAGCTAAAATAAGTGTGAACAGTAAGTGTCATCCTTTAACAAATTTTTGAGGTTATGTGGTAATATCTTTTCTTTTGGAGCTATTTAAAGTTGATGTTTATGGGTTATGAAAGCTGATATACACCTGGAAATATAGTATTAAAGGGTTGAAAACTAAAATTTTGGAAGGAAGCTGTGAAAAGTGAAGACTCAACAGTTTCGTAGCGCGCTACAAAACTGCAGAAGGTGACACAGAGAATTTTTGTAGCGCGCTACGAAACTGATGTAGGATGCAGTTTGAAGCATTTCTGCAATTTTCAAAGGTGAAAAAGGTTCGATTTTGAGCTTTAATGCTGGTGGGAGGTATATGTAGAATATCAATGAAGATCCAGGAGGTTTGGCACATAAAAATGGAGGTTTGAATCATGATCTTAAAAGGAAAAGTCTGCGCTACGAAAACAACAGACTCAGCAGTTTCGTAGTGCAGCAGTATTGACAGTTTTTGCACCATTTTGGAGGTTTGGGATTTGCACAACTGGAAGGTTGAATTCAAATGAAGGTTATAAGACATTTTCCACATGTTTTGAGCACCAGTTCTTCAGCAGTTGGTTCGAATGTACAGAAATGAGGCATTCAACTATTATATAGGGAACATGCTCCTATTTTGAAGGAATGGATAAGAAGCAGGTTGATGGGGTCTAACAGCAAGAAGATAAACAAAATTATGGTCAAAGTCTAGAATAAATAGCTGTCAAGCATAGTTTTTAATGATTAGATAAGGTTGTTAAAGGTTTTTAATATATAATAAATAGTGTTTTAGTCCTAGTTGTATTAGGAATGTAAGACAGGCAGTTTAACTATCAGTTTGTAAATGAAGTTTGTTTAGAAGTTGATAGGTGTCAAATTCGAATTTCTTATCAAATGTTTGGAAGGAATCCAAGGATGTAATGACCACTCTATAAGAGGGAAGAAATAAAATTGCATAGGGTTGGAATTTTCATTGAACAAGCATACTTTTTGTGATATCAGAACTTTATTTTTTTTCTTAATACAGATAGTTTTGTTTCATCACTCAGGATTCAGAAATGGTTATGGATGTTTGATTGTCTCATGATGTTTCTCTTTAAATTACTTGTAGTGGCATGAATTTATGTTACTTATAATTCACTAAAGGTGCTCTAACTTCCTTCATATGTTCATGAACTATGTTTATTCTCTGTCCTATTGTTTTATTGATGCATCTAAACCCTGAAATGCCCTGACTTCCATATGAAACTGATCTTTATGTTTTGTGAAAGCACATTTGACTCCATTTACCCAATAGATGTTTGTTGATTAGTATTACAACAAATTATTCACGTTATTCAGTTTATTCATAGAGTTAGCCATCTGATCTTTATTTGCAAATCATTAACCGATTGAGAGAGCCCTCTTAGGTTGAGGAGGCTGAGCCTCAACTAAAAGTTTGGTTTGAAATAGTTACTTAGGGTCCCCTTGACTAGCAGCCTATCAGGGTCTGATTTTGAGATAACAGAAGGAACTGAAGGATTAATGAATGAGAAAGGTTGTTGCGTAGCTGAATATACTTGTATTTTTTATGCGAATCTTTGATAGCTGCTAGGTTAGGCATATTTTGTATTAAGCTGTGATAGTATTGTGTTAAGTGTTTCTTCTGCATCTGGGTCTATTCTGTTATGTTTTATGCAAAGAATAACTGTAATGTTGCACTACTGTTTTAGAAGTATATGATTTTTTGAGTACAGTAAGTATAGTTGACCTTGCGCACGTGGATGCGAAGGAGATCTATAGATCCGGTTATGAGATAGGCGATCTGGTCATTATAAAGCCGGACGCAGCTCTGCTTGGCTTACCTATCCTCTCTCAGGGTACGGAAACCTAGTTCCAGCACCCACCCATACTGCTTCGGGTGAGACTTTGACCTGCACAAGCAGGTCATTTCCGAAAGGGCCAGTAGTATAGGGGTTTGTTGGCAAACCTTAACCTCCGAACCTGGGTCAGGACCCCTCAAGCCAACAAATGGTTCCGTTTCCAGGACCAGGAGCATTTTGAGAAGGGGGTCGGGTAATGCCAAGAAAATTATTGGAAGGCTGAGAAGAAAAGCAGAGTGGGTACAAAAGAAGGGGATAGATCTATCTATAGCGTGGTAGAAGGAACAGCTGGGCAAATCTCGCCATCTACACCACCTTTAGGACCATTTAAGGGTAAAACCTCATCTGAAACCCTGCTAGAAGAAGATATGGTGGCACACTTGAATTTACCCACCTTCAAGGGTGCGGGAGATGTGGACAAGGACCGATTTTGGTTTGTTGCAGACTTGGTATGGACTGCGCAAAATGTGGCAAGTGACATTATGAAGAGGGCACAGTTATCCCTGGAATTTGAAGGAAGAGCTGTGGACTAGTATACGTGATACATATCTCAAAATGGAAGCGCATCCATTCAAGATATTAAGGACGCTCTAAAACAACAATTTTGAAAGCCTAAGTCCTATTCGCAGATCGTAGCAGACGTGAAAGATTTCAAGCAAGGAACAACTGAGTCTGTCTGGGAAGCTGATTAGTTCCTAAAGAAAGCTATCAGAGAAGGAGAATTTAAGTATGATGACAGACAGTATACAGAGTGGTTCATCGCTATGCTGCTACCTCACCTGTGCATACCTATGGGTCACTAGAATTTCGAATCACAGGACAAAGCTTTGGAAGCAGCTATGAAACTAGAATCTATGCCTAGAGGAGATACTTTGTTAGGAGTAAAGAAAATTCAGGAGCAGCTTTTGGCAATGCACATGGAGATACATGACCTATGAAAGGAACGAGGGAGGGAATCTAGCGCAGATCTATGGTGCATATGATGTGAAGTATCAGGACATATGAAGGATCTGTGCACGTTGCCAACAGATTACCTACAAAAAGGAGGACCTAGTCCGATGTGCCTTGGATCAAGCAGACGACCCAGCCCAGTACGACTAGGCCCAAGCAGACTTGCGTTATGGTACAAGGATTTTCATGTAGCAGGGCTGCATGATACAAACTACTGCCCCTGTCTGGGTGCATATGTCCCAGAGTGGAAGCAACAATGGTGCTGGTTTTGTCAGTCAGTAGGGTATGATGAGCAGAACTGTCGAACCTATGATCTAATGATAGATCAGGGGAACTTGTATATGGTACAGTCGGACCCCGCATCACCTAAAACCCCCGCAAGCATAAGAGGCTCCCCCTCGGGAAGCAGGGGAGGAGGTCGAGGTGGAAGTGCAGGTCGAGGACGGGGGAAACTGATTTGCTATAACTGTGGAGACACATGGCACTTTGTGAGGGATTTTCTGAACCCTACAAGACAATCCTGCAAGTACTGCAAATAGTTGGGCCATACGTTGGAAGACTGTCAAGTCTTAATAGCAAAAATGTGGGAAAAGAAGCTACCACCTACGCGGAATATGCAGAGGGTTAAGGCTGAGCTGTGAGATAAGGATCCAAGTGTAAATGTTGTTACGCACAGTGGATTGGCTACTGGAGGAACTGGGGAGAAGGTTGAAACTGAACCTCTGATCCACAAGGTAGTTAGCAAACAAGAAGGCCTGGACCTAGACAAAGAAAGAGAAACTTTTATGATAGCTCGCAAGGACTTTATCGGGACAGAGGCACCTACGTCCCTGCTCCCTGCGAACCTTAAGGCATATGAGGAGGTCAAACCTTTCTTGCAGGAACATATGAAGTTGTTGCGCAACCCAAAAGATGTGCAGAACCTTCAGCAATTAATATATAGTTGTGCAACACGCCCTACCGTGTCCCCAGATATTAGGTATGTGCACAAACTATAAAAATACAAGAAACGCACTGGGAGGGAGATGCGACTGACGACACAGATCAACGATTACGAGATGGACTGGGTCATTTTGGATCTAGGATCGGATGCAAATGTATTACCTAAACAGACTTGGCAACGAATGGGCGAACCAAAGTTGAAATGGTCTACTATCCAGCTATGCATGGCTAATCAACATAAGATCGTACCTTTAGGGAGGCTATCAGGGATTATGGTAGATATCGTAGGGGTCAAGGTCTGGGCTGACTTTGAAGTCATTCAGATCATAGAAGATGCAGACCCCTACCCTGCACTATTAGGATTGGATTGGGCCATCGACATGGGCGGTATCATTAACTTAAAAAAGAGAAGCATGGTGTTTGAAAATAACGGCACAAGGGTGATAGTACCATTAGACCCCGCGGAAGGTAAATGCTACACTGAACTAGTACCTAAGGATGAGGATGTGGACCATATCTATAGGTTAACTGTGCAGGACGCAATCAACCCAGCAGTGGATGAAGTACTTTTCTGGGAGGAGGATAATGAATGCTTCTCTGATTCCGATGAGGAGATATATAATTGGTAGAATCAGTTACATGATGTCTCTGCGTTGTGTTGTCTTTAGGTCACAGAAGACTTCCACTGTGTTTCCTCAGAGGTAAGGGACCTGCCTTAATTTGATGAATCGGGTACTGAACTACCCACGTGGGAACCGAAGGAGCCAGGAATAATCAACTTCTACGGCCTAGCCCCAAAATAAGGACAAGTTGACCCACAAGCCACTTCCGACTCAAGGTCACGCACAGGCACCAAATTGATTCAACCACAGACAAGTAACATTAAAATGCACCCTCCACTGGCTATAGGTATGGAAAGCAGAGCTCTCATCTATCTAGCAGCCCCTATAACAAAAAAATAGCTACGTTTAATCCTTATCCACGCAGCTTATTACAGGAGGTTCGTTCGGAAATATGCTCTGACTATAGCCCCTCTTAAAACCTCACTTACATGGAAGGTAAGGTTCTCTTGGGATAACAAATGTTAGAAAACTTTGTCTTTGGTCATAAGTTACCTAGGAAGCAATCCTGTGTTGAGGGAGGATGCGCAGAAGATGCAGATGACTGACCCTAGTGTAGAAGATAGGCCAAGCACACAGGGGATGTGAAAACTAACCATTGGAAAGGTGACAATTGGTAAAAAGCAAAAGTTACCGTTGAAAGGAGCGGCCTCTGGGCATTTGATGAAGCGAATTTCTGGGATTTTTTATCATTTCCAGGATACATCTCAGATAAATTTTACTTTACCGTTGCACGATTGTGGGTATTATAGAAGGAGCAGGATAGTTCAGCTAGAGGTTTTGTCTCACTTGTATAGCTTGCACTCATCATTCCTCTCTTGGAAAAACTTGAGCGATCAAATTTCCCATATCTACACTATCCCTCCCATGTCTGGTCAACCTACTCCATATGATAGTAGTCACCCAAGGCTGGGATTCATTTTTCGTGCAAGGATGATGGCCACTAACCCTGCCCAACCTTCGGCCCTGGCAGGGCCTGACGTTGAGGAAATAATGGAAGTTGAGTCTGAACTGGAAGAAGTTCCCTCTACGCCGGTCACAAGAAAAAGGAAAGAGAAAGCATAAGGCTCAGGAAAAGCCCTGAAAGCTTCGAGATGGGCTACCAGGAAACCTAGGACTTCTCCGAGGCATGCCAGGTCCCCGCCGGCATCACCTTTGGATCAAGATGTGTAGGAAGGTGCTCTGCCCGCCAATCCGATCAATTGGTTACCTCCCTTCGTTTTCCCACATAGACCGTCCACACGAACACCAAAGAACTTGGATGGCTTGGTCACCTATCTGCAAACCCCCTAACCTTGAGATAAGTCCCTGTCCTCAGTGATTCTTGTGGAAGACTCCATGAGGTCAAGTTTGATGATCACGACTTGGTGAACTCTGAAACCCTCCCTGAGTTGGCCCCCGCATTGTACTTAGATACGATCCGTGAAAATGATGGACTCACAGTGGTTCCTCAGCGTTGGGTATGTGGCTTGGCCGGGTTTGGACTCTTGAATCTGGTCCAAATGCCTCATTTTGGCCATTACAATGTCACAGATCGGTTGGCTCGGCAGTTTCTCGCCTTAATTCATGATGGATGCTTATGTATTCGGGACAGAGTCCCTATTGATGCTGCATTGATCCATAAGATTACAGGCCTTCCTATGCAAGGGTCGCACCCTCTGGAGTAGGTGGGAAAAAATTACAAAGCAGATATCACTAATTTTGTGCGGAAGACCTACAAGGTGAGTCGAAATAAGCGAGGCTTTGTGATCCAGACTATCAATGATCCTGCTACATAGATGGATACCAGGCTCTTAGCCTACAAGCTAATGAGGAAGTACTAGGATGCGACCATCCCCGCCTATGTTATTCGGTTAGCCGGTCGGTGTGTGAAGGGAGTATCCTTCAATTGGGCTCAATATTTATGCGATGAATTTCTGGCTAATTTTCGTGAATCTCAGGAGCAGGGGATGTCCTTCTACTATTCATGGTTATTACTCCTTATAGTGTTGGTTGCCTGGGACACCCATGAGCAGTCGGTCCTCCCCGAGCTCACCCCGGGGATGTGTCAAGGAGCTCGGTATGCTCATTTATGAGACTCTAAGGATGCGCAGCGTGTTGAGGATAACAAAGTTTTCTGGGTCCTCTTCCAGAGCGGCATGGCAGAAGCCATCAATTCCCGACCTCGACTGTCCCCAAAGATATATGACAAATACAAAAGTGTTGCAGCATTCCAAGTTACCATGCACCATATTCAGATCCGCAGCCTCTAAAATAAGACATGGAAGGCACTTCCGTATATGGTAGCAGATGAAGAAATTGACCTGATGATCATGCTATGGCCCCCTGCTTGGAAAATAGGCTTCACAGCCACTCGTGGGGAGCCCACGGAGCCCACGGAGCCCAGCCAGAAGGGCTCAGACATAGCCATGAACAAGGATACACAGCCACCACAAACCACCACCAAAGACGCCGCAGCCGAGACTCTGGTAGGTTATGAAAAGTGATGGCCGGGTAAAGCCCACAGTCCCGTTTTACTCAACTTTTAATCAAAGTTGTGTGTACAATTGCATTCAAAATTTCATGCCCAATCATCTTCCCAATCGGGGTAATCTAACAACATCCCTTTATTCTACGCTAGAAAATTAAACACTTAAACCCAAGAGTGTTAATATCTCAAATCTCTGAGATTGAGATATTAATTCCAAGCCCCTTATGTTATGCACTCAACCCTTCTGTACTTCTAACGTTCAACCAATTCATAATCCCCATATATTTCATAGGGCACTGACTTCAAAATCGTATTTATATGGCCTACACCCTTAATACTCAAATCTTGTACGAAATGTCTTTGCAATGGTTCAAGCCATAATTATACAATGCATATAATCGCAACAACTCGATATACAGTGCTCAGTGCTTACCATCATATGTGTACAGCATTCGGCCCCACTCATTTATTCCTTAACAACAACGCAACGTACCTCGGCTTTATGTCACCCTTCTCATCCGACGGCGGAGAGCACGTCGCCTTGCTCCATATGATCCAACGAATATCATGCAGGCTAAATGCACAATTGTTAACTCGCGATGAGAGTGGTTTTTCAAACTTGTTCAGGGACACACATCACCCAGTCTATGGGATCGCTCCAATTTCTTAAATACAGCTTACCACCTTTGTGCCTCGCGATATACTGTCGGGTTTAGCTCTAAACCACTTTCACTATTCAGTTCTGCAAGGTTCCATCTTCTTCGACACACCAAGTTCCACTCTACTCCTTTACGCTCAGGTTCCCCCATTCTACTTAAAGAGGTTCTCCTCCTCATCGAGAACACACATATAATCACACAGGATTAGTCATATCGATAACCCAGCAATCCTCCACACAGATCACATACAATCCAGCAATTTCAAAGGGATTAAAACTCTCACTCATATAGCAAACACAGGAATTCGACTTGCCCTAACCTCATACATTAGAGTTCTTCTATCTCAGAATAGATCCTTTCAATGATCGATTCACCTCACCTTACAAGTCAACTCCTCCAATAAATCACAGAAGATGATCAAAACCCCAATTTCAAATTACTGGCAGTACTTTGCGCAGAGGTTCCTACTCACAAACCCGAGACCTCTAACCATACTCTCACGAAGGGTTCGAACGGTCAAGGAAGGAAAATTAAATCTTTACATAACTTAAAATTCATATTTATTCTAGAGCCTCAAACATTCTTCAAATATATATATATATATACATACAGGTGATCAATCTCAAAAGAAATCACTTACAATTTCATGGCAAGCCAAATATTCAGTTTAGTGGCCATTATCCTCCTACTCTGTTGCTGAAGAAGTTCTCCTTTAACTCTACAAGAATTTACATTTATATAGACACAAATGAGTCGATTCGACTTCTTGACAGAGCCTCTTGAAATTCTCTAGTTCCTAATTTTAGACTTCAAACTGAAACTACTGAAACTGATCCTAAATCTACTCATACCCTTTGCGGTCTCTTCATAGCTGTCTCTTCATATTCCTATCTTAACCCATTTCTCATGTTCTCAAATGACTTGAGAACAATTACAATTCCCTACCAAATTTATTCAAAATATTAATATTTACAAGAAATTTTAAGAACATGGGACCCCCTATGTCTACTTATGTACAAAGTAACTTTTGAGCCTAATGCCCCAGCATCAAACTCCCAAGCTTCAAATTGTTCATGATCTCCTGATCATGTGCTCTCAGTCTCTACCTCCAGGATCCCAAACTTTGTTTTTCTTCTGTTCATCAGCTGCATCATCCCTCAACTGATCTTCTCCAGGCTTCCAGACTTTGTTCTGCAACCTGCCCCCAGCTATGCTTTCACAATCTGACTTTGTCTTTCTTTTGTTGCAGCTCTCCTGCTTTCCTGCTACTGTCTTTTGCTCCTGAGTCACTCTTACCATCAGTCTTCTAATGGATTCAATTTCCATGTGTAGCTTACCCTCTAGCTGGAAACTATCTGGCCCTCTGCTGCTGCTTTCAATATCTGTCGCTGCCAATATTGATGCCCTTGATGTCTCACATGCTATTGACATGTTTACTACTTTGGCAGGTGTCATCCCCCATGTTGCATCTGTTGCCACCATGGGTGTTGCTGATGCCAATGTTGCCTCTGCCCAAACATCCTGAATATCCTTTAGGATATCTCCCTCTGCAACACTCTTCTTTTGTTCACCATCTGCAAATTCATTCTCAGAAAACAATTCACCATTTAAATTCCTACCAGCAGTGACATACTCATCCAGTATACTAGTAAACAAAATTTGATTCTGCAAGCTAGTATCTGCTCCTCTCTTCTCCACAGCTTCAGGCATCCTTGCTCCAGGGTCTGCGATCCCTTTCTCTTCTTCAAATGCTCCCAGCAAGCATTTCAGCCCTCTCTTCTGTGTTTGTTTTACATCTTCAGCATGCCGTAAATTAAACTCAGCATTTTTTTCTTCTTTGTGGACAATCTTCAGCAATTGCTTCTCATCCTCTTGATGGATTCTGGCCATCCAATCAAGTTCTTGGGGCTTTGCTCTCTCATATTCTGTTAGCATGGAATGCTGATTCTTCCTCACTTCAGCAGCTTCTAGAATATGTTCTTCAGTATTTTTTTGGCCCATCAGACTAGCCAACTCTTCTATGTCAATGATAGTGACAAATTCCTGCATATGAGACATGGTTGTCTCATCCTCCTTCAGCAACAGTTTCTCTTCTCTCAAGAAAATTTCAAAGGACGAATTGTCTTCTGCATCACCTGTACAGATAAACAAATTTTCAGTGTTAAAACCATGAGACCCAATGATCTCAATTGATGACCTAGTCACCAATTCTCCTCTCGACAATTCTAAGTCTGGTCCAAGGCTTAGAAGTTCTTCATCATCTTTCTCTGCATCAGCAGAAAAATTCCAATGCTTCAATGTCTCCTTTTCCTCTGACAACACATCAGTATGTTGTTCAGATTTCCCTTCCAACCCCTTTGTCAGCACCCTAGCATGTTGATCTACATCCTTCATGAGACTGTCAACTAGTCTCACTTTTCTTCCATCATCTGCTCCATAAAATCCATCCATGAAGATCTTCCTGCCTTGCTTTCCTAGCAACTTATTCAGTGCATAGGTCCTCTGCTCCAATTCTCTTCTTTGGAAATCCAACCTCCTATACAACTCAACGACTTCAACTAGAGTAGATTTTGGGAACCTTACAAAACTTTTTATGCCTCTGCTTGTTCTTGACCAATCTTCTGCTGGTCCTTCTCTCTCAGCCTCAACATTATGTTGAATATCTTCATTTGAATCTTCTTTCTTCATCTCTTCCTGAGATCTCACTATCTCATCATTGATCTGAACCGATTTTAGATTCAATGTCTTCTTCTCATCAACAAACTATGAAGCTTGTTCATCTTCCAGTGGTGTACCTGCAAACACACACAACTGTTTAGTTTTCAAACCAAAAGACCATTCAGTCTTGGCTGCTCCCTCAAGCACTTCTTCATCCTGTCCTAAAAGATCTCTTACAGATCTCCACTCTTCATCTGTGCTCTGTTCTGCTTCACAAGCAGAAATTTCTTCTTTCAACTCAGCTGCTCTGAGTTCTTCTCTCAATAGGGAAATCTTCTTTTGCCTCAACATCAGCTGTAATGGTTGCCAATTTACTCTCTTTTTCATGAGCCAACCAACTCTCTGGCTTTCTTCTATCCTTCTCTCTAGTTCATAAACCTGTTCTATAATCTCAGCTATCTCTTTCAGCCATTCTTCGTTAGTGAGCCTCTTCCTTATGCCATCTGCTTTGGCATCTTCCTTCACTCTTCTGCTATGGCCTCTCTCAGAACCTCTGAAATCTCTGTTATGGCTGTCAGTAGCCATCCTCTCTTCTAGGAGTTCTTTACTCACAAGCTGCACTAAGCCTCTACAACAGCAAGCTCTCTTGCTGCAACTTACCTCACCAATCCCTTCTTCTGGATCCGGCTTTTGGCAAGTACTGGTCCCCTCTTTGCAGGAACCTTCAGAGCACTCTCTTTTGCTCACTAGGCTTCACTCTGCAACTTTCCTCAAGAACACCTCTACTCTCTTCTCATCCAACCTCTGTTGGGAATTCTCCAGGTTCTGCCATACCTTTCTTCACTCAGAATCCCTTGTTGGATTCTTATGTCACTGCTCTCAAAGATGTGATCTGTTTTTGCTGAGATGTCTTCAATTGTCTGTACTCTAACTTTTGCAAACAATATTTCAACTAGAGTTAAACACTGCTCATTTTTCTTCTTGAGAACACCACAATTTTCCTCTTTATCCAGCCTCTAGCTGAATACCGGCTCACTGCCTTCACTATCAAACTCTGTCTTTAATTTTCCGCAACCACAATTCTGCAAATACCAAATACACATCATATTTAAAATTATTTACCTGCAATATTTCTGCATGATCTTGTCTTCCACTCCTTTCTGCAAATCCTGTTCACCGTGCTTCTGTGTATCCCTGTAGGCTACAATCTTATCAGCTTCCACAAGTCCGGTTTCTTTGCATTCACCAAACTTGGACTTTTTCTTTTCTTTTCAAAAAGAGCTATTCCAACTCTGATACCACTTGATGGCCGGGTAAAGCCCACAATCCCATTTTACTCAAATTTTCTTCAAAGCTATGTGTACAATTGCATTCAAAATTTCATGCCCAGTCATCTTCCCAATCCGAGTAATCTAACAACATCCCTTTATTCTACGCTGGAAAATTAAACACTTAAACCTGAGAGTGTTAATATCTCAAATCTCTGAGATTGAGATATTAATTCGAAGCCCCTTATGTTATGCGCTCAAACCTTCTGTACTTCTAATGTTCAACCAATTCATAATCCCCATATATTTCATAGGGCGCTGACTTCACAATCGTATTTATCTGGCCTACACCCTTAATACTAAAATCTTGTACGAATTGTCTTTGCAATGGTTCAAGCCATAATTATATAATGCATATAATCACAACAACTCGATATACAGTGCTCAGCGCTTACCATCATATGTGTACAGCATTCAGCCCCACTCATTTATTCGTTAACAACAACGCAATGTACCTCGGCGTTATGTCGCCCTTCTCATCCGACGGCGGAGAGCACGTCGCCTTGCTCCATATGATCCAACGAATATCGTGCAGGCTAAATGAACGATCGTTAACTCGCGATGAGAGTGGTTTTTCAAACTTGCTCAGGGACACGCGTCACCCAGTCTATGGGATCGCTCCAATTTCTTAAATATAGCTTACCACCTTTGTGCCTCGTGATATACTGCCGGGTTCAGCTCTAAACCACGTTCACTGTTCACTTTTGCAAGGTTACATCTTCTTTGACACACCTGGTTCCACTCTAATCCTTTACACTCAGGTTCCACCCGTTCTAATTAAAGAGGTTCTCCTCCTCGCACAATCTCAACACTGTATTTCTTCACATTACCACCTCGTTCCTCGGCGTTCTTTTCATCTATCGACTCCAACGCAAAGTTCCGCCCATACATAACCCTTGCGGCAGTATTTTACAATGCTCACAAGCCTTGGATAACTAACCACACTTCCACAATAACTTCAAGTGATCCATACAGACATGATCAATCACCAGATTCTTAATTGCTACAGAATTCGAATACTCTCCATCGAGAACACACATATAATCATGCAGGATTAGTCATATCGATAACCCAGCAATCCTCCACACAGATCACATACAATCCAGAAATTTCAAAGGGATTAAAACTCTCACTCATATAGCGAACACAGGAATTTGACTTTCCCTAACCTCATACATTGGAGTTCTTCTATCTCATAATCGATCCTTTCAGTGATCGATTCACCTCACCTTACAAGTCAATTCCTCCAATAACTCACATAAGACGATCAAAACCCCAATTTCAAATTACTGGCAGTACTTTGCGCAGAGGTTCCTACTCACAAACCCGGGACCTCTAACCATACTCTCACGAAGGGTTCGAACGGTCAAGGCAGGGAAATTCAATATTTACATAACTCAGAATTCATATTTATTCTAGAGCCTCAAACATTCTTCAAATAGATATATATACATACAGGTGATCAATCTCAAAAGCAATCACTTACAATTTCATGGCAGGCCAGATATTCAGTTCAGTGGCCATTATCCTCCTACTCTGTTGCTGAAGAAGTTCTCCTCTAACTCTACAGGAATTTACATTTATATAAACACAAATGAGTTGATTCGACTTCTTGACAGAGCCTCTTGAAATTCTCTAGTTCCTAATTTTAGACTTCAAACTGAAACTATTGAAACTGATCCTAAATCTACTCACACCCTTGGATGTCTCTTCATATTCCTATCTTAACCCATTTCTCATGTTCTCAAATGACTTGAGAACAATTACAATTCCCTACCAAATTTATTCAAAATATTAATATTTACAAGAAATTTTAAGAACATGGGACCCCCTATGTCTACTTATGTACAAAGTAACTTTTGAGCCTAATTCCCCTGCATCAAAAAGGATATCACCCCCCCCATGGTACAAAGTGGTAAGCTGAGCCTGCAGCAGGGCCCCGAAAGAACAACGTGCCTATCGCGAGCACTATGATGCAACGGTCACCCTAACTGAGGGTGACCTCGAGAAAATTGTAGATGTAGTTACGATGGCTATAGAAGATAAGTGGGAAGCCATAGAATAACAGTAGAAGGCTATGTTGGGCACCGAATTCGGCTTTTTATTTGCCCACTTTTGTCATCCTTTTTGACCCCTTTTTTCTTAATTTACCCACATTTTATATGATAAACTCCTGAGGTAAATACCCTGACTTGTCCGATTGGGATATTTTGATTAATGAAGTAAAATCACCAGGTTTTACCTAATTGCGGCACTAAGGTTTGTGTTTGGCTGCAGATTGAAGATAGGAACCCTTGCTCTAGCAGATCACAACAAGAATCGGTAACGACAAGCCAAAGGGAGAACACGCAGCTGGACCATGACTCCCTGGGCCTATTCTCGACCCTTTGCTCCATTTAGAATATCTACTGTTCATGCCGTTTCAACTGGAGTCCATTTTTAAACATGCGATTATCATGTTTCAAGGAAATCTGTTATTCCCTTGTATTGTGTATAAAATGGACATTGTTCCTGTAATTCGGGGTTCCAGGAAGAAGGCTGTAATCACATCTCATATATCAATAAAATACATCTGGTTTTACTATTCCAAAGCGTTTCGTAGTTAACGCAGCCCTGATCAGAGAGCTGGGCCCACTCTTTTGATCAGGTGTTGCGTTTGTGTATATGTGTGGATTAATTTCTGTTGTGCTATGGTTGTTATTTTTATCTCTTGCTGATTAAGATTGTTGAATGTTCTGTATTAAATTTACTTCACAGCAATGTTTTGAGTTTTGATTGTAAACCCTCGGTTGAACGGATTTAGCGTTTGTTCCTGCATATACCTTGCGCATAGCCTTGAAAGGATACGCTCCCGGATTGATAAGATTAATGTCAAATTAGGGTGGAGAGATCATCCCTACCTGAACACCAACATTTTGGTGCCGTTACCGGGGAGGCTACAAGGTGAAAGCAACGATTCAAGGCAATCAGAGGGTCATCCTCTCATCCTGGGGAGAGAACGAGTTTTCTCACTCTACTTCAGGTCCTGAGCATAGGTTTTGATTTTAGTTTGTTTGTTTTTTCTTTTGTTTGGAGTTTTGGGCCATCTTCTTGTCCTGGGGAGGGAGGAGTCTTTTGATGCCCTGCTTCAGATCTGGGAAGTATTAGGTCTTTTTTTGGGTTGTGTGGTTCTTTTTCTTATCCCAGGGAGGGAGGGAGGAGTCGTTTGACGCCCTGCTCTGGGTCTGAAAATCTAGTCTCCGTCTTCTTGTTTTTTATTTTTAAATCCTTTTTTCTTGGGGAAGGAATGGTCCTTTGACACCTTACTTCAGGATCGAAGTGTTGTAGGCTCATGCAGATATTTTCTATCACATTAATTTTTGTATGAACAAAGAATAAAATAAGAGGGGTGGATCAAGATCCCCAAAGAGGGGAAGACCATATTTGGGAAGAAAGACTTACATTCAGCAGATCATCGAAAAGGCAGAGTCCGAAGCATCTTCTCGTGCAGCTACAAGGCCAGGGGCTAGGAGAGTACGATCCGAAGGAAAATCAGTAGATCAACCAGTGCATACTCCGGTATCCATTGGCGATTCAGTACAGCAGGGTCCTCCATTAGCGGAAGGCTCAAGTAGCATTGGACTTGATCAAGAGGATCTTGCATTGGCGATAGAAGGAGAAGAGATCACAAGTAGAATATTGACAGAATCAGACTACTTCGATAAGGAAAAGAAATTTTTCGTTGAGGGATTGAGCCATCAGGACACAGGTAGTAGAAACGAAGCAATATTTGTATCACCGAGAGACCTGGGGAGCGCTACCAAAGCCACTCGAGTTCTAGTAGTAAGGAGTCCACAGTCATCCTCTACAGATCATGTTGAAGTCCGCAACGACTATTGGAATATTTTCATGGCTCCTACAACCTCTACTATCAAGTTTCCAATTGAGAATGTGGGAGGAGGTGCACCTACAAAGCCTATCCCATTGGCAGCTTTACCAAATTTCCATGGGCTCGTTTCAGAGGACCCCGACACATTTTGGTTTGAGTTTGATATAGTGTGTCGGGGGTATGATTACATGATGGATGCCCAGAAATTGAAGATTTTTCCTTCTACACTCAAGGGGGCGGCCCTGCGATGGTTGATGGACCTTAGATGGAAATCCATTACCACATGGGAGGGCATGCGAACAGCTTTCCTGGAGAAGTATCAGGACTATTATAAATCCCAGAATATCAAGGAGGAGCTTTTCAAGTTTACACAAAAAGAAGATGAAAATCTGGAAGATTGTGTGGAAAGGTTTAAGTGCCTCTTACAGAGGTCAGGACATCCTGACTTGGACATAGAAATTTTGAAGGTTATCCTCCTTTGGTATTTTCGAGAGGATTCAATGGAAATGTTGAATATTGTGGGGAAAGGAGACATCTCCAAGGAAAATTTTGAAAATATCTGCGATTTGTGTATCCAGTGCTCAAGAGGGCTTGCGAGAAATATATCAGGGGTTCATTCAGTAAAAGGATCTAGCAGGGGTATTACGAAAGAAGAAATTGGGAACCTGTTAGACAACCTAAAGACATATATTCTTCGTACCCTATCAACACAGATGGATACTTTTCAAGTGAAGCAGAAGCAGTTGGAGCAGGAAAGGGCTATGGCGATCTTCTACCCGAAATGCAAGAAGAATCATTTAGAAAGAGAATGTTCGTTAAAGTCTATAGAGAAATGTGACATCTGTGAACTAAATCATGTTCCCAGCTCATGCCCTTCCTTTCTGGGCCTAAAAGCAGTATTTCAAGGAGCAGGGGAGAACACAGAGCAGCTGTATATTATGGGCACCAGGAAGCCATGGCAATTTCGACCACCAATGGGAAATCAAGGTATGTATCTGGATCCATCTCAGTATTTCAATAATTATAACATGAATCCTCAACCCATACCTTGCTCCCCTATATGGCCATAGTACCAGCACCCACTATGGCAGAAATGGAACCCTCAGGCTAGTATGAGCTCATCATGGGCTCCAACTTGGAGAGGACCCTCTATAGGGCAGTTCCCTCAATAAATTCCACAGCAACAGATACCATAGCAACTCCAATTACCCTCCAATGCGCCTCCTGGTAACCAACCTGTCCATCCTCAGCTTCCAATGCAGCCTAACCCTAACCCCAATAATAAAGGAGCTCATCAAGCCGATGTTCTTAACCTGCCTTCGTACAGCATTTCTACAGCAAATCTGTATGAAATGAATTTGAAATCTGGCCAGACAGTTAATATCCAACCCCCTCCAATCATCATTGAACAGCTTGATAATGAAGACAGAGAGGCACAACCAACTGATAAAGGACTGAAACAAATTATTAAGGTGCCTCCTGTAAAACAACCTCAATCTGAACCACCCCACCCAGAGAGACTGATTGTGAGTAAACCCAGCCCCCAAGCAGAATTTGACTTGTTAGGAGAATTGCATAATTTGTTTGTTAAAATTCCCTTGTTACAAGCTATGAAAGATGTGCCAATTTATGCAAAGACTCTTAGGGAGTATTGTTCGAAGAAACCTGCAAAGAAAACTAAGGACCCCTTCACTATACATGTTATGGGAAAACTATCGGACTTCATGATGGGGAAATCAACACCAGTAAAATATGGAGATCTGGGAAACCCAATTCTGACAGTACAGATTAATGGGGTAGAGATTCCAAAATACTGGTAGACCTGGGTGCTGCCATCAATGTCATCACTACTGAAACGATGCATACATTAGGCCTTCATAATTTGAAGTATACACCTACAGTGTTGGAATTGGCAGACAGGTCCACACTCAAGCCTGTGGGAAAGTTGTAGGACGTGACAATTTCAGTAGATGCATGGCATTACCCGGTTAATTTCCTGGTGTTGCATACGCAGTATTCAGTGGGAGGCCACCATTTGATTTTGGGAGGCCATGGCTGGCTACTGCAGACGCTTATATTGGATGCCGATCAGGAAATATGGTCATTTCTAATGGTCATAAAACCAAGAATTTGGTGCTATACCCACCGGCAGAACTAGATGCATCCAAGAAGTCAGCAGCCAGCAAGAAGGCTGTATCTATGGTGGAATTCAAAGAACAAGAGGAAGAGGTGAGACCGGTCCTTACTATCGGGCAGGCCCTTTAGTTGAAGATGAAATCAGAAGATGATGTGATCACTTCCTTTATGAATGATCCTTGTTCCATTTCAGAATCAACTCAGCAAGTCTTAGAATCTATTTTAAGCTGTGAGACTCAGGAAGATATTGAGACAGCAGAAGAATTAGAAGAAGATGTTGATGCACCTCATGAAAGCATCCAAGTGGAGATAGAACCAGGAAAAACCCTGAATATCAATCCAGATCTATCAGAGTCCCAGAGGAAGCAACTGATAGATGTGCTTCAAAAGTATAAGGAAGATTTCGCCTGGGATTACTCAAACATGAAGGGGATCCCTGATAATTTGTGCACCCATCATATATACATCAAAGAAGATTGTCGTCCCATAAGACAGCCTCAGAGAAGGATGAACCCGAAATTAAAAAACATTGTGAAAGAAGAGCTTCAGAAATTACTCGATTCAGGTTTTATCTACCCTATCTCAGATAGCCAATGGGTTTCACCACTGGTAAAGGTTCCTAAGAAAAATGGTAAGTGGTGAATCTGCGTGGATTACTGATAATCTGGTAAGAAATTTTTCTCATTCTTGGATGGGTTTAGTGGATACAACAAAATCCAAATTGCTCCTGAGGATTAGGACAAGACCACTTTCACATGTCCTTGGGGAAAATTTGCATACCGGGTCCTTCGTTTTGGCCTATGTAATGCCCCTGCAACATTTCAGAGGGAAATCTTGGGAATCTTCTCTGATTTAATAGATGATGGTGTTGAAATTTATATGGATGATTTCACTCCATATGGGGACTCATTCCTGGAGGGGCTGAAAAATTTAGAAAAATTTCTTGAAAGGTGCATACAAGCACGTTTTTCCCTGAGTACAGTAAAGTGTCACATGATGATGGAACAAGGAATTGTTCTGGGAAATTTGCTTTCAGCTGAAGGAATCAAGATGGACCCAGCAAAGGTAAAGGTAATTCTGAACTTTCCAACACCTAAAATGCCCACACAGGTATGTAGTTTTATTGGGTATGTTGGTTATTATAGGCGCTTTATGGAAAAAATTTCAAAAGTAGCCCACCCATTATTTCAATTACTGACAAAAGATTCAGAATTTGTGTGGACAGAGGACTGTGAGGTAGCCTTCACAAAGATTAAGGAATTAGTCTGTAGTGCTCCGGTTCTTAGGGGACCAGACTAGGCGTTACCTTTCCATATTCACACAGATGCTTCTCAAAAAACAATTGGTGCAGTATTAGGACAACAAGAAGATAAAGTCCCTTATGCAGTCTACTATGTTAGTAAAAATCTGGCTCCAACTGAATTAAATTACACGGTGACTGAGAAGGAGTTCCTTGCTGTTGTTTACGCCATCAACAAGTTCTGGCATTATATTACCAGGTATTCTACCTTTGTGCACACTGATCATGTTGCCATCAGGTATTTAATGAATAAACCTATTACCCCTAGTCGTGTTACACGATGGCTGTTGCTACTACAGCAAGTTGATATTACTATAGTAGATAAACCAGGGAAGGACAATGTGGTTGCAGATTTCTTATCTAGGTTAGAACATGATGGTAAGAATATGCCAGTTAATGATAATTTTCCAGATGAGCATCTTTTTGCAGTATCTACTAATACTCCGTGGTATGCAGATATTGCTAATTATCTTGCTATAGGTGAAGTGCCCCGTCACTTATCTTATAAGGAGCAGAGGAAGATCATTCATAAGAGTGCCCGTTATTCATGGATGGCAGGATATCTTTTCCATACAGGGATTGATCAGCAGATTCGGCGTTGTGTGGTAAGAGATGATATCTATGAGATCCTAAAGGCTGCGCATGATGGACCCTGTGGAGGACATTTTGCAGACAAACGGACAAGCCATAAAGTGTTGCAGATGGGATAATATTGGCCCTCCATTTTTCATGATGCTCGAGATTATATTCGAAGGTGTGATAACTGTCAAAGGATGGGACAACCTGGGAAAGTAGATGAAATGCCTCTTCAACCCCAGATTGTCCTTGAACCATTTGAGAGATGGGCCATTGATTTTGTTGGCCCCTTTAACCCACCTTCTCATCAAAAAGCTTACATCCTAGTTTGTACTGATTATGTAACCAAATGGGTGTAAGCTAGAGAAGTCACGAGGGCAACAGAGCAAGTAGTGTCAGACTTTATTTTTGAAGAGATCTTTGCTAGGTACTCCGAGAGAAATTGTATCAGATGGAGGATCACAGTTCACATCTCATATGATAGAGAAATTGGTGCAGAAGTATGGGGTCAAATATAGAATAACAACCCCCTATCATCCACAGGAGAATGGAAAAGTAGAGAGTACAAACAAGGTATTGGAAAACATCTTGACAAAGACAGTAGCAAGTCATTGTCGGGATTGGGCACAGAAACTTCCAGAAGATTTATGGGCTTATAGGACAACATGGCATAATACAACAGGATTTTCCCCATTTGAACTGGTCTATGGGAAATCTCCTCTGTTTCCAGTGGAATTTGAAATTAGCACACTCAGAACAGCCCTGGAAGTAGGCTTGGATTTATCAGAAGCATAGAAGCACCGACTGGAATAGTTGAATGAGTTAGAGGAGATCCGATTAGCAGCTGTCCAAAGAACTATCGTTGTTCAAAAGTAGAGGATGAAATGGCATGACAAATGTATTAAAACTAAGGTGTTTCATGAATGGGATTGGGCGTTACTATATAACTCCAGATTTAAGGACTTCAAGGGAAAACTTCGTACTCACTGGATGGGACCATATCAAGTGGATGCGGTGTTCGATAATGGAACAGTTAGATTAATTACAATTGATGAGAATAAGACTTCATTTGTAGTAAATGGACACCGTCTAAAATTATATCATCGTCCAGCCTCTAAAGATGCCTTTGTTAAAACCCTTTCACATTCAGTTGATTTAATGATTATTGCAACATAAGACACTCTCACCCCCCATTAAAATTTAAAAAAAAAAAAAATGTGGTTATTTCTCACTTGTTTGTGTTTTGCAAGAATAATAAAAGATTTATGGCCAGTAGGAAAGCTATATCATTGTCGCTATTACTCCGAAGTTGCTGCTACATTGTTGTTGCTGTTACTTCGAAGTTACTCCAAATTTGTTGCTACACTGTTGTTGTTGTTACTCTGAAGTTACTCCGAAGTTGTTGTTACACCATCGATGTTGTTACTATGTAGATTGCTGCTACTCTGAAACTGTTGTTACACCGTCGATGCTATTGCTCCGTAGCTGCTCTAATTCCATAGCTGCTATTTCTCCGTAACTGTTGTTACTCCGTCATTGTCGTTACTCCGCAACTGCCGTTACTCCGTCACTGCTGTCACTCACTCTTGCTGTTACTCACTATTCAGACAAACACTTTTTCTGTTACTCCACCTTAAGGTAAGTCTGCAGGTACGTCTCCGCCAATTTTTATGAATTTAATTAAATATTCTGAAAGGACAGTCAGAGCGTACCGAGGACGACTGTCACTTTAAGTTGGGGGGAGGGTACCGTCATAATAACTGACGGCGTACTTAATGAAGGTACTTATGACACATGACTATTACTAAATTAAATTTAATGACTTTAAGTACCTTGTAATTATACCGTTGAGTTGGGATGCGTACTTGCATGCATAAGAGTCACTTCAGTGACCCTGTAAACATTCCGTATTAAAACCAAGCATATCTAACAATACCACTGCAATCTGTTAATTACTTTAAAACGTACCAATATTTTTTTATCCCTTATATTTGGAAATGGCCATGACGTCTTTACAGTTACTAACAGTTCGGAGCCTGCCACTCTTCCCCCGTCAGCCAATTGTAGCCATCGTGCCACTTCTGCCTTCGCAACAATGGCGGTAGATCTATGCGCCATGAGCCCGACAATTCAACAAGGATCTAGCGCAATCGGGAAGTATTGAAGATATTTTTAAATGCAAGTTGGGACATCTACTTGGATAGACTGAATGGCTGGGATGAGGAAATTACACTGGAATTTGCACTGAACCTGGAGGAAGGAGTTTCTCGGGTTCGCGGACTCAAAATCCCAGTTACAGAGGAAACGATTGCAGAGGTTAGCGGACTGCCACAGGGAGGTGAACGATGGTTTTCCAGAAGAACTCCTCTTCCGGAATTCCCCGAAGCTTTTCTCCAAGCCGGGGAGAGCATCGCACAGAAGGGCCAGGGGTACGATATAATGTCATTGTTGTGGCCATGGAGTGAAGTTTCAGAAGCTATGATCAAATATATAACCTGTGAAGGGGGATATTCTATTATCTTTAAATACCATTTGCATATACTGGCACACCTGCAGTTTCCCCAAGAGGAAGCATTTTCAATGAATGTACCTTATTTTCTTTTGAGAAGCTTGAATCTAATGGCGAACTTGGCTCGAGAAGAGCGGTAGGTGTTAGCGTTCCTTTCCCACCATGGACTGGTGCGGTTATTAGTGTTGAATGCCATCGACAGGATTTTGATTCCGTGGGAGTGGTTCCGAAACTCCACTGAAGAAGAAATTGAAGCTGCCATAGCTGTTAGGGCAGAGGAACCAGAAATTATGCAAGAGGACGAGGACATGCAGGGAGACAAGGAGGAAGATTATGTTGATTAGGAAGAGCCTAAATAAATGGAGATGGAGACCGAGGGATGTGAAGAGGAGTCAGATTTAAAAATGCAAACCGAATCAATTGAAGTTGCAGAAATTCTTACTGGCACTTTGGTTGAGGCTTCTCCACAAGAACCAGCCCAGTCCGCGGAGCCAGTTCAGCAGACAGACAGATTAATTGGCACAGAGGCCACTCCATAGGGATCCCCTGTTAATATGGAATCTGTGGAGGAAATAGTCGTGACCACTCTAACTACAGAAGCTACAAGGGAAATGATAGGAGGAGCAAGGAGTGAGGTCGACGCTACTCCACAAGAACAAGTGTCAACCTCAGGATTGGACGGAGAAAATTTGTTCCAGTTTCCTATCTTTTTTCCTAAAGGGGCACGGGTAACCCGTTCCCCACAGCAAAGAGAAGAAGAAAATGTGGCCATTCCAACGCCTTCAAATTTGAAACGAAGACTGCAACTCGAAGAAACCCCAGCGGGCACATCAACAGAAGGGGATCCTACTGGGCCACCGTTGGTTGAGGAAAATATACTTGATGAAGGAATGACCATTGGTGAAGAGGAGGGACCAAGCAAAGCGGTCCCGACAAATCCACCAGTGGCACATGAAGGTATCAAAAGGATAAAGCAAGAAAGAATAGAAGAAGGGCAGGCAGCGGAAATTGGACCACCTGTTAACCTGGCAGAGGCATTTTCGAGGAACTCACCTCCAATAGTCGGAGCCGAGGAAGTGCAGGTGAAGCAAGAGGAAGTAGATTTGGGTAGGTCGCGAAGACCACCTATCAAGCAAAGATATCAGCATCATTTCAGGGAAACAATGCGGTTGAAAATGGAAGTGAGAATTTTGAGGAGAAAAGTGTATAATATGCAGAAGCAGATAAACAGGTATAGACAGCGAGCCAAGAGACCCAGGGTTGACAGGGTCGAAGCGAGAACCGAGACAGAACCAATTGAACAGCTCTTTGAAGCTCGAGAGTATGCCCTAATGGCCGAGCTACAAACATGGAAATCCACTGCGGCCCAGTACAAAAATGAAATCAAAAGAACTGAAGAGAAAGCCTCTGCAACCATCTTAGGATATGTGGAGCGTATGGATATTATGAAGTTAAGGCATGCCAAGCAGCAGCTCAAGATGGAGCAACTGGAAAAGCAGGTGGCTGAGCTGAAAAATGATAAGGAACAAATGTTCAGTCTGGTGCAAGAGGTGATGGCATGTTGCCTCCTTAATTCTTGCTATTATTTATTTTTGCATGAACGTTTTCTTTTATTTTGCATGGAAAGCATTAAGAATGAGGTCAGTTATGAGATTGAGGATGGTGTACAATTCCTCCAGATCATGAGAAATCATGATGTGCCAACTCAGCACTTGATGTGTGAGTTTTATTTGCATGGGTATTTGCTACGGTTGGACAGGAATTTTAATCCAGTCCCATATGTGGGGGACATTCATCTGAGGGCCCTCACCTCTTATACTCTCAATAAAATTCATTGGTGGAAGGCTTGTGACACTTTTGAATCCAACCAAGTCACTAAGCCATTTATAATAAGGGTAGAGCATGAGAGGTCATACACTGTGTTCAACAGGCACTATGCCTTTTTGAAGTTTGAGGAAAACAAAGCCATAATGTTGAGGACACAAAGGTGGTGTCTTGATCTTTGTGTCAATCAAATAACTGTTTTTCAGAAGGAAGCCCTAGATGCTTGTCAGAGGAGATGAATGATGTCACCAACAACTGTCAGAAGTAGGGAGCCTTTTGGGGCACCTAATTTTGCACGAGTACTCACTCGAGTACCAAGATACATGGCATGTGTCCAAACGTGTAGCACCCGGTGGATGGGGCTTCGATTTCAATATCCTATTCTTTGGCTGCCGTCAGAAGTCTACACTCTAGCTTATAACATTCCGGCAGACTGGTGGAAGGAGGTCCTCCTTTCAGATGGGTTTAAAGTTCTAGGGACAAAAATGACTCTGGAGTACAATCTTGCTAGGCTTCATGAAGCTCACAGATTGCATAACCTAGATCTGCAGGGTCAGCAAGCTGCATGAGGGCATGTAGAAGGCTAGTTGGGGGGAGATGTTGGGCACCGAATTCGGCTATTTCTTTGCCCACTTTTTTCATCCTTTTTGACCCCTTTTTTCTTAATTTACCCACATTTGCTATGATAAAATCCTGAGGTAAATACCCTGACTTGTCCGATTGGGATATTTTGATTACTGAAGTAAAATCGTGGGGTTTTACCTAATTGCGGCACTAAGGTTTGTGTTTGGTTGCAGATTGAAGATAGGAACCCTCGCTCCAGCAGATCGCAACAAGAATCGGTAACGGCAAGCCAAAGGGAGAACGCGCAGCTGGACCACGACTCCCTGGGCCTATTCTCGGCCCTTTGCTCCATTCAAAATATCTATTGTTCATGCCGTTTCAACTAGAGTCAATTTTTTAACATGCGATTATCATGTTTCAGGGAAATTTGTTATTCCCTTGTATTGTGTATAAAATGGACATTGTTCCTATAATTCGGGGTTCCAAGAAGAAGATTGTAATCACATCTAATATATCAATAAAATGTATCCGGTTTTACTGTTCCAAAATGTTTCGTAGTTAACGCAGCCCTGATCAGAGAGCTGGGCCCACTCTTCTGATCAGGTGCTGTGTCTATGTATATGTGTGGATTAATTTCTGTTGTGCTATGGTTGTTATTTTTATCTCTTGCCAATTAATATTTTTGAATGTTCTGTATTAACTTTACTTCACAGAAATGTTTTGAGTTTTGATTGTAAACCCTTGGTTGAAAAAATTGAGAGTTTGTTCCTGCATATACCTTGCGCGTAGCCTTGAAAGGATACGCTCTCGGGTTGATAAGATTAATGTCGAATTAGGGTGGACAGATCATCCCTACCTGAACACCAACAGGATGCCATCAACACCATCCAGGCTGAGCTCTGTGCCCTTCAGTTAAAAATAGATACACTGTAGACTAGCATCGGCCAGGCACGGACTCCTTCGATAACTAACAATGGAAGAAAGCCGTCTCTATTACATACCTAGCACTTCCCTGATAGGAACTCAAATCCAAGCAGGAACAGGGATCCAGCTGGACTTGGCTAAGTTGCCCCACAAAGCCTTACAGGGCCTCCACAATTTTGTATTCCAAGAGATTAACCATCGCGACCAGAAAATACACCAAAAACTTGGTACAGCCGAGCAGACCATCACGCAGCAGGCCGCAGACTTTCTCCTCACCATTACACAGAAGGCGGAGCTCAAAACAATGATCCACCAGCTCTGCACAGAGGTTGCAGACGACATCTCGGCCGCATCCACGCCTCGGGCTAAAGTGGAAAAGTTGGTTGTGGCACTGAAAGCATCTAGGATGGAAATTCACGTCATCAAGACACAGCTGGAATAGAAAATCACCAACTTACAGGCCAAATTGTAGCCCGAAACACCTCCAGAAGTATGAGCCCAGCACGCTGCACTAGTAACCGAAGAAATGAACGTTATTTCAGGGCAGATTTCTCACAGCGCCTAGTTGCTAGAGTCAGCCATGCCACTCTGGAAGAAGGTTTAGCGCGATCTAGTCCTCTGTGAAATCAATCAGGACTTACGATAAAAGGAAGAAGCTTTCGAGAAGGTCGAAGCTACGTTGCCCACCTTGGTGCCTGCATAGTGCTTGGCACGTTTGAAGACCAGCAATGATCTCTAGGACGAGAACTCCGGTGCAAAAATCACGTCATTGCAGAACGTCTAAAGCCTTGGGCTACTACAACCCTCCAGATTTCGTAGGATGTAGATGGCGCGATCAAGCACCTAACTCAGACACTAGAGAGTGTCACCATGGCAATTGAAGGACCGACCTCCCAGAAGCTTGTAGACATCACGCAGAATGTTGCCGCTCAGAGTCAAGAAGTATTGCTTCCACTAATCACAACCAACAATGCTCTATGTGCGCAGGTAGAGACCGCACCACCACAGTGACTCTGGATGAGTCACAAGATTGTGTTGGGGGACTGTTGGAACAGGGTCTCCTACAAGCTGCAAAACTGGTCCAATTTTGTATAATTTTGAGTATAATTAGTCTAGCGCAGGCGTTTTGGGGTGGGTCAAAGCCCCGAAATCATTGTAACCGGTCAAAGGGTAGACCTCGAGTCTGTAAACCACAATTTGCGGACCATAGG
Source organism: Pinus albicaulis (assembly GCA_034641835.2). Lineage (NCBI taxonomy): Eukaryota > Viridiplantae > Streptophyta > Pinopsida > Pinales > Pinaceae > Pinus > Pinus albicaulis. The sequence continues at coordinate 26,397,519 of CM076569.1, read as the reverse complement.
AAGTATTAGGCTAGATTATTATAAATAGAAAGACATTTTGAATTGTAAGGCAAGAAGATGATGAGATCTTGATGCGAATTGTGGCTTAGTAGATCTGTTTGGGTTTTTGGGGAAAGGACTCCTACTGGCTGTGTGCGCGAGATCCCAAGTCTTGTTGTGTGTGGACCCTGCTGTTGTGTGCGTAGGTCGGGTTTGGGTATTGTAAGAATGAACTGAAGGATTAATGAATGAGAAAGGTTGTTGTGTAGCTGAATATATTTGTATTGTTGATGCGAATATTTGATAGCTGATGGGTTAGGCATATTCTGTATTAAGCTGCGATAGTACTGTGTTAAGTGTTTCTTCTGCATATGGGTCTGTTCTGTTATGTTTTATGCAAAGAATAACTGTAATGTTTCACTATTGTTTTAGAAGTATATGATTTTTTGAGTATAGTAAGTATAGTTGACCTTGCGCATGTGGATGCAAAGGAGATATATAGATCTAGTTATGAGATAGGCGATTTGGTCATTATAAAGCCAGACGCAGCTCTTCTTGGCTTACCTATCCTCTCTCAGGGTGCGGAAACCTAGTTCCAGCACCCACCCATACTGCTTCGGTGAGACTTTGTCCTATGCAAGCAGGTCACTGCCGAAAGGGCCAGTAGTATAGGGGTTTGTTGGCAAACCTTAACCTCTGAAACTAGGTCAGGACCCCTTGAGCCAACAGTGGTTCAAGAGAGAAAAGTTGGACATGAGCTATTATGAGTCATTTATCAAACCTAGGTATAAAGAAGGCTGCAAAACCATTTTTCCTTTCTCACACTTGATGGACAGGTATGCACCCTTGATGAGGGTTATCATGAAATAATTTACCAGTGAGGGAAGATATTATAGACTCTACTCCTACCATGTTAGATTGCTCATGCATTTCACTAGGGTCAAGATGATTCATTTTCCCTACTACCTCTATAGGAGTATCAACAAGATGTCTTATGTTGTCCGAAGGAGGAGTTATTCCCAGCAAATGCATAGTTTGTTCCACCACTCCTTGATCAAGATGGTGGCGCTACATCAGCTGGAGCAAAAGGGCATACCTTGGGAGGTGTTCATAGCTCATGAAGTGTTCACAAGCCCTCAACCCCATCACCAACCAAATTTAACCTCATCATCTCATCCTCCTCCCTCCACTCCTCCATCACTTCCTACTGACCATGACTCATCATCTACCCAGGTATCCTCTCCTCAAGAAAACCTCCCTTCCCCATCTTCTCCTGATGCATCAGATCAAGAAGGAAGTGGAAATGAGCAGTCAAGTGAAAATGAGGGTGAATATGACAATGAGTCAAACCAAAATGAGAATGAAAGAGATGATGAGTTAAGCCAAGAAGAAGCAGACAACATGGAAACATAGGAGGGTGATGACAGTGAAGAAAATGAGGAAGTTGATAGTGAGAATGAATTGAGCAGTGATGAAGAAGAGGTCAGTAATAAAACGGAGGACATGGAGGTAGATGATAATGATAAAGAGGTAAGTGATGAGGAAAGCAGCAATCACACTGAAAATATTGAAGTAGAGGAGGAAGAGGACAGCATGGGAACAAATGAGGCAAATAACCAAGAAGCAGAAGATGATCCTAAAGAAAGTAGTGAAACTAAGAGCCCTGAGAACCGTCAAAATAGTGAGGCTTTTAGTCTTAAAATAAATGAGGGAAATGATCAAAAGGGAATCCAAAATAAAGGTGATGACAAAATAGAAAATGAATAAGAGGAAAGGGACAACATGGACACCAATGAAACCAACATCAGTGAGAAAATGGGCAGTCATGACAGTCATGACAGTCATGAAAATAGTCACGAAAATCATGAAGAAAACAAAGAAAATCAAGAGGTTGATAATGAAAATGAAGATCACAGTAGTGGAGAGGCAAGCAATTGCAATGAAGCAAAAAATGAAAGTGCAGAAGACAGTGAAGAGGTTGAAAGTGAGGCTGATGTTGAAGGCAAAGAGGTAAGCAACAGTAAGGTTAGTAAAGAGGAAAACATGGAAACAAATGAAGGAATCCATGATCAACACACTGAAATAATCATAATCACACCTCTTCTATTGACATATCAAAGAGGACCAAGTCTTGTGTTTGCTGCCTCAAGAAGGCAAGGGACCATGCCATCCACCTCAGCTCAAAAGCCTGACAAAGGAAAACAAAAGGTAAAGGAAGAAGAAGAATATCATGAGGCTTAAAGGGAGTTTGAAATCATTCATGTGGACAGTGATGAGGATAATGAAACAAGGATATCAAGCTTGCTCATCCAAAACAAAAATACCCAAATCAAGGACTTAGAAACCAAGTTGGCTAGAGCTAAGAATGTTATTCATTTTTATGAGATGGAAAACAAACAAATGAGTGCACAACATGCCATTTATGAGACCACGGTAATCAAAGCCCGGAAAGAAGCTCAAAGGGCACAAGTAAGACTAGAAGAGTTCATGGGCACCTATGAAGAAAGTTAAGATGAATCGGGGAAAACTAGGAGAAGACCAAGAACCATGGGATTGAAGAAGGCTTTGGCAAAACAAAGAGAACAAGAATCAGCCTTAGCAGAACAAATTCCTCTAGATGAGAATCTTGCAATGGAGATAGAGCATGATTGGGAGCCATGGCTTTAAAGAGCTAACATACACTTGGAGGCCAAGTTGGAGAGAGAAAATAAGGATATTTATCTACAAAGAAAGATGACCAAACATTATGCCTGAAGAAATCAAGTTGCAAGGGCTAAACTCAAAAAGACCCATGCTCAGCTACAGGCACTCAAAGAGGCAAAAGGAAAATCTAACCTTGTAATATTAGCACAAGCTTCTCTATAGGTATCTCAAACCCCATAACAGAGACATCCACCAATTTTGAGAAAATTTTGACAAATTTTGCTTTTTTGCGAATTTGGAGGCCTCTAAGCGCAACAACCATGGCGCTACGCTTTCATCTGAGGAATCCTCAGCAAGGAAAATTTAAATTTTTTGAATTATTACATCTAGTACAGTATTTTCTCCAAATTTCAGAGCATTTGCAGGATTTTTGACCCCTCAAAAGGCCAAAAACACCTCATTTTTCACCTTTCTGCCTCATTTTTCAGGCCTAGCACTGCGCCTAGAGAAGTTTTGGGAATTTTGTCTTTTGGATAGGTAAATGAAGCTCAATCAAGAAAAAAAGGTATATTTGGAAATAGGACTCAGTAAGCTTTCCAACGGGCCATCACAAAGAAAATTTTGACATCGAAAAGGTCACCAAAACTTGGCTGCAAGTGGACCCATTTTTTTCCTATGAGGGCGTTGTGCTTTCAGACCTCACTGTGCGTTTTTGGCCAAAAGTCAACAAAGGACACGCATTAATTTCAAAATGATATTTTAATGTTTTTTTAGGAAAATCAATCCAAAATTAGGTTCTAGGAGTTATTTTGGCATTTATTTCATGGGATATTTTGTGCCTTGGGCCTTGCATGGTCTCTTGGGAATTAATGACATTTATGGATGATTTTGACATTTTCAAACCCTAGTTAATGTTTTTGCCCTCTTTTTCTAGATAAATAGAGCATGAGGGCCTTATTGTAAGAGGTTGGCATTTTATGACTCTTGAGAGTAATATATGGTTTTTTGGAGATTGAAGAGGAAATTGGTGTTGTGGAGCTTGTGAATGGTTTGTTTTGCTTATTGATGGAGAAGGCTTGCTTGCAGGATCTCTGAGCTTGGTTAATGGTGATGTGCTTCTATTTAGTCCATGTTTTCTTGTGTATCATTATGTTTCATGCTTCTATATTGTAGTAGGAAAAAGGTTTTAGACTAAGAAATGTCCTTCAAATGCACCTTAACTCTGTTTATTCTTCACTGCCTCTATGTTTTCCTCTGCTAGGTCAGTTTAGAGAATCCTTAGTTGCTCTCTAGACCCACCCAAGCTTGTTTATCTTATGAATGGTTCAATACAGTAGATATCATAGATGTTTTATGGTAAGCCCTACTTGTTTGATATCACTAAAACATTGTTCTTGAGGTCACTCTTTGAAGTACCACTGATTAGGTCTGCCAAAGAGGCTATGTTTCGATCATACCCTTTTTCCATGCTTGAAAAGTTGTTTCAAAGATATTTATGGCTATGATCAATGATTTTTAGGAGCTCCCTCTTCTTTGATTACAATTATATGTTTATCTTAAATGTTTGAAATGCTTATTTGCTTGAGTTGAATCAAAGATTTATTGGTATGCCCTATCTATTAATTATCCCAAAAAACCCCTTATTATAAGCTTTTTATGTCAAAGTTATTACGCACATGTTTAAATTAAAACCTGAAAATATCCCTTTGACATAAAAACTATCAATAATGAAATATCCCAATCCCCCTATAGTTATTTAGCCTAATTGGTTTAAAATAACTATATAATAAAATACAAATTAAAAGTCTTCGGAATGTGACGTATCAAGTGAAAAATAAAAACCTTTACCGATGCTTTATGTATTGTTTTTTTTAACCAAAGTTTAAATACATCACACCTTTGCGTAATACACTAAACCTCCCCCATACATTCTACCCTATATATAAACTCCTTTTATATATATAAACCTATTGTCTTGTGCATAAACCTAGCGCCCTCACATTCATCTACAACCATCCAATCACCCTAATCTTCCTAATCCAATGGTCCTAATTCAATGCGATGAAAAGGCCTCATGCCCCACCATTTCCCGTCGCATTAAACTATGACCGTAGATCTTCAATTATCAGATCAACGGCTTACAATGAACCTCGGGTCCCACCTTTCCTATCCACGCATCTTAAAGGCTAATCTGGACCGTTCACATCATCCAACCAGATCTAACGGTGCGCCTTCCATATCGCACTCTGAAAGTAATCGGACGAAGATTGTCAAAAATCACACGATAAAAGTAGTTTTCCTAAACCGCCCATTGATATGTGTCTAAATTCTATTCGATCACATTCCAAATGCTCAAAACTACTTACCGTCCCAAATCAACGTGAAAACCACCAGTTGTTTTCGCATTCAAAGATAATTCCGCCTCCTGCCATTGATTGAGACCTGCAATAAATAATACACATAATGACAAATATTGAAGGTTTAAACCTTATTTTTTCACCATTTTATGTATTATTTTCTCCTCGCCTGTTAAAAAAATATGCCCAGACTCTGTGAATGAAATTTAAACCTTTGCTAGCCAATTTCTCCCCTTGAAGTGGAATTTCACCATAGTGACTGCATTTAAAGGACTCTTGACGCTTTCAGCTAAACCAACGGATCCAATATAAAGCCAAAGTCACCAAGAACCCTTCTCGACTGTTAGAACACCTATAAATCAGGTATTTTCCTAAATTTGACCAGCAACTCTCACCAATTGACTATTAAAATAGATCAATTAAGCTACAGCGACCTGAATTGCCAGTTTAGTATGCACAAACCTTGAAAAAATAGGGCAAACCCTTGCAAATTTTTCTCAAAATTTTCCATTTACATAAACTTTTTTTTAAAGTAATTCTGGTCATTAAAAGACAATTTCCATGGTTCAAAAGAGTTAAAAAGTGCACAAAAAGCCAGAAATACCTTTCCTTAGTCCTCTACATCTAGAAAACCTGTGTTTTCTATCCCAAAATCCTTGCCCAGATTCCCAAAATTTTCCCAAATCTGCTCAAATACCCTCTGTGTCAAAATTAACTAAGAAAATAGTTTAATCTTGTTTAGTTATCCCCAAAAATGACAAAGAAACAAGTTACACCCAAGTCTAGAGGTCCCAAAGCCCCAAAATCTGTCTCAGCCAAGCTTCCAAAGCCTCATATCATCAAATATTAATAAGCCTACTCCTGCTTTAACAGCTGATTCAAATGAAGTTGTAAGACCTATTCAACCACCTATTTCTACTGAAGAAAGAAGTCCTTTAATAGATTCAGATTACAAGATAGTTGATGCAGCAGTAGAATTTAATTTGCTTGATATTCATAACCGGTATTATGACAAATTTATGGACAAAAATGAAAATGTTATACCTATTTGGGAATCTAATTGGCCCAAGTATGTTATACCTATTACTCATCTAGCTCAAAACCTGGTCAGATTTTGTCAATTACATTATGTTCCCGACCAGAGGTCTATTGTGAACAAATATATAGAAATTTTGTTTTCCATCACAGCAGAATCCATTAATGAAATGCTTCAGTTGAATTTTGATCCAAGAGTAGTGCCCCTATCCATTGAAGATTTGACTCAGTTGTACCTAGATTCGGATTTCCCTAGGAAGTTTATGATTCTTCAAAACTTCATGCACACTCATGTAGATTTCCCAAAAGTGAAACCACCCTATTCCACCTCTGATTTTCCTGAATCTTCCAGAAAAGTAATTTTAGTGCTATCCTTTATCTTAGGATATTTTAATGATGAGTTCACTGATGTCTCTATAATAGGATTCATTTCTACATTATCCCCTGGGCAGCCTCCTGCGATGGTATTTGATTTTGCTAGATTCATTGCTGACAGTTTACATTATCAGTTGACCAAGTTGCCAAATGAAGGAGTTTTCAGATATTCACCTTATTTATATTTGTTTCTATTTTACCAAGTTTAACATTTTCCCATTGCCTTACAAAAAATGAATGTAGAAGGCCAGCCTCTGTCGGTAATATTCTAGAAATCATTACTCAGGAAAACAGGAAATGAATTCAATTACAAGGATTTCACAAATTGTTTTGTCAGGCCAGCCATGAATTTACTTTATAAAGTAGAACAACCCAGGGTCAGTGATGAAATGAAAAGGATATTGCAGTTGTCTGAACAAAGACAAGTAGGGGTTTGGTACTTATATGAAGGACATACAGAATTAAGGATATTTGGAGCAAATTTTCTCCCATATAAGTTGCCCCAATTTCTAACTATCAGAATTTTTGCATTGGAATATCTAAGGCAGGTGTTAAATGAAGATATGGTAAAATTCATGGCTTCTAAGAAAAAGACCCAATTTAAACTGAAGAACCAAATTGGCCCATTCATAGTGAATAATAGGGATGCATTAAAGGAGATAGCAAAGAAATTGTTAGAGTATAAGTTCCAAGAAAGTTTTTGCTGGAATTATGATCCTAAAGGAATTTTGAATAGTATAAGGCTTAAATGTAAATTGACTCCTTTTATCCATGAGCCTAAACCCCAAATTGAGAAATCTGCAAATCAAATAGAGTGGGTGGAAAATACATTGGTTGATCCTACTTCTAATGCAGATAAAATGATAAACACAGATAACTCAGAGACTATAGTGGTCAACAAACAGGTAGAAACTTCAAACAAAAGGACCAGGAATGAAGAAGGCTATTCAAAAAAGACCATTGCAGAAAACAAATTCAAGATTATTTACAAGAAAAGGGAAAAAATGACTGCTGCTAAGAAAGAAAAGGCTATTGAAATAAATGATAAAGATGATCAGCAGTTAGATAATGATGAATCCACTGTAATTGTAAATGAGACTCTAGCAGAAATTTAGAAAGAGCAGGTTTTAACACAGGAACAGGGCAGAGAAATGGTTGAAAAATAGGTAAATATAGAAGTTCCCTCCTCCTCCAAAACAGTAGAGGGAAAATATAGTGATATCCAGGAGAAATATAAACAGATTAAGGAAAGAAATGAAGAGATCAAAAGAGAAGTCTATTCTCAATTTCTTAAAGAAAAACCAGGAAACAAAGACAAACTTTTGATAGCTTTTGACTATCCAACAAATAAAATGATTATGTCTTTTCTCTAGCCAAAGTTTACAGACACAAAGTCAGTTTCAGATTACAAGAAAATAGAGCTTGAAGTAGATACAGACACCATACATGAACTTGATCAAATATAGTTTCATAGAAGTACTTTAGAAATGCTTTATTCTAAGGTGGTAAACAAAACTGTGAGTGCAACTAGATTGAAAAACACTATGTTCAACTTCCAGGATCAAATGAAGTTAGATAAATCCTCATTACATGCGAAGGATCTAAGGATCAAATCCTTAGAAGACCTAGTGCTACAAATTGGAGTGGATCCTTCAAACATTCAAGTTGCTCAAGCATTAATAAAACAAAAGAATGAAGACATTGTTGCCTTGAGGAAGCAATTAAAACTTCCACAAAATGAACATCCTCAAGCAAAGGAAATCCTACAAGAGAAAAAAGAAAAGGATGAGATGATGCAGTTAGTGCTAAAAATGACTACTCAAGTTAAAGACATGGAGAATCAAATAGAGACCCTTATGAAAGAAAATGAAGCCTTGAGAAAAGAAGATGTGCAATATACTCCCACTGTTATTCCTATAGTTGGCACAGTTGTCCCTTCCACATTGGAAAATCATTTAGACCCAAAAGTGCCACTGGAAACTGCAGTGTCAGTGCAATATATAGACACTTCTGCCACATGATCATCCACCACACAGGTACATCAAACAGGTGAAGCAGCTGACATAGTAAAGGCCATGGAGGAGATGTCCCTAAAGAATAATGAGATAATCAATTTGAAGAAAACCATTCAAACTCTGTGTTAGGGTCCCATGATTTGGCAGATTGGCAAGCCAAGTGACAGGGTAACATCAAACCAACTTTGGAGCCCAAGGACCTAGCCATCCTGGACTCAGAGAGGGCTCTCTCTATTTGTGCAAGGGATATAGATTTGTTTGCTTATTATGTATTTGATTTTAGGCTAGTTGTTAACTTTGTTTTTAGTTTGTTTTAGGTTTTTGAGGGAGGAATTGATCAAAGGATAAATAGATAAAAATATTTTCAGATCAACTGGGCTATGGGGTCGAAAAGGTCAAGAAAGCCTCAAATGGTGGACAAGGTATAATGAAGGGCCGATTTGGTCGAGGTAAAATGGATTCTTTAGGTGGAGTGAAATGGGATGGACACTAGGTTTTGTGAAGGAAAAAGAGTTTTAAACATGAATAGTTTTACAGCAGACATCCATGTGGTAGGGCTAACCATTAATCACGATAAATGAAACTTCAAACCGATAGATGCATAAAATAAACATTCAGGTGATACATAGAGGTATAAGACCCTCTAACTTTTGGAAAATCGCCTTCAGACTTTGGGGAACTCAAAAAAGGCAAACATATAACTCAATATACGAAGAGGGAACTCCTAGACATCATATTTTGAGTTATCGGGAACTTTTAACTAAGATTGCAGAGCATAGGCAAATCGCAAGATCGACACAAGACCTCTTTGGTTCAACTAGGACAATCAAACATTCAGAGAAAGGTTTCAGTAATGGGTTTTTGGTTAGCTAGGAGTAAACAGGGCTTACCATGAATCATACTAGATAGCATACATAATAACCATTAATGAAATTGAGAACAAGTTCTTAGGGTATCAAAGAGTATTTAAGAATTCATTTGACACAACTAAGAAAGAAGACAAACATAGAAGCTGTAATGAATCAGGAAACTTGAGGTGCCTCCATGGGCATGTCTCAAATCTATTCTTTACTGTCCTACAGCAAGCAAAAACATGAAAATATGTATGATAACTAAGGAAACATAACAGAGAAGGAACACTATACCATTTACCAAGTCAAGGAATCCAACAACAGTCCTCTTCCACCATCCAAAACACACAATAAATTATCCACTGCATGAGACAAAGTATTTCTTCCAAGCTTGTATAACCATGTATTGCTCTATAACATCAAGTTCAGCCTCTTGATACAATGAAATCTCTTGAAATATATAGGCTAAAGAGAAATAACCTATCCAAGAGCATCTAGAAGGCCATTGGCCTATTACAAATATCTGATTTTGTCCTTGAGGCTTTGCAAAGCCCAAGGCACAAAATATCTTTAAAAATATCTTAAAAATTCTAACAAAGGAAATAAAATTGAATTTTCATAACTGAAAATGGCCCAAAAAGGCTTAATGCACATTTGGATAAGCCACTTCATAAAACTGCCTTTTTTGCCAAAATGCTACAGGAACGTAGCAGCAGAAAATTCCCTGTCTTGTAGACAACTTTTGAGGAATCTCCCGATGTCAAAATAGGGCCCGTGATGGCTCGTTGGAAAGCCCTAGATGTCTAGTTTTTGGAAATACTTGATTTTTCCAAAACTGATCGATATAAGTGTGAAAAAAAAACTGAACTGAGTGGAAAAAACCAAAAAAGTAGCCCTTGCTGATATGTGAGGTAGAAAGTTAAAAAATCACTATTTTTCGCCTCTTTGGGGGACCAAAACACCTTTTTTGGATCTGAAAAATTGTGAGTAGCTGACCCTAAATTTATTCCATCATATCAAATTATTTTCATGAGCTGAGGATGCTCCCAACACCCATGGCAGCGGCTTGAAAAATGTGAAATTATGGCCAAAAAACACAAAAAACAAAATCTTGTCAAAATTTGCTCAATTTTGGGGAGCAAGCGCCTCATGGGTTCTTGGAAGCATGTAAGGAAGCTGAGGCCAATATTTCAAGCCCTTATGTGCCTTTCTCCACTTTTTCTACCGGGCACCTCTTTCGGGCACCCTTGAGCTTTTCTTGAGCAAGTTTGAGCTTTCTTCGAGCAAATTGGTTCAACTTCTTGTAGTGCCTGGTCATCTTCTTTTGTAGACTCAAGTCTCTGTTATATTTCTCTAAATTATCCTCCAATTTCTTGTTGGCCCTTTCAAGCCATGGTTCTCTATTGTTTTCTATTTCTTGGGCGAGAAATTGAGTAAGAGTATAAGATCGAACAAGGGTTGCCTCTTCTTCCTTCTTTTTCTCCAAAGCTTTCTTGAGACCCATAGTCCTAGGCCTCTTTATCATTGGCTACTCTTCTTCTTCAGTATCATCAAATTCGCCCATAAGCTCTTCAAGATTGACTTGTGCTTTGTAGGCTTCCCTTTGGTATTTGAAAGACCAGGCCTCATAAACTGCTCTTTGACCACTCATTTGTTTGTTTTGCATCTATAGAACATGTATGAGGTCCTTGGACCTTTCTAGATCAGCTTGTAGGTCATGAATTTGGGCTTCTCTATTTTGTAAAAGAGCCTCAAGAATTATAGCTTCATTATCCCCATCATCACTGTCTATCTGTATGATGTCAAACTCCTTTTCCTTTTCATGACTACTCTCCTCTTTTTCTTTCCCCTTGCCTGGGATAGACTTCTTGGTCCTCTTCCTCTTGGGAAATTCAACAATGCTCTTCTTGGGCAGCTTGCCTCTACTTCTTAGTGCTCTTGTGACATTGCTAGTCATTGCTGGAGTGATCTTCCTTTTTGCTGATCTAGTGTTTCTAGGCTTCGCCACTTTTGGAGGAAGAGTCATGGCCCCTTTCCTAGGAGAGGCAGCTAGCACATGCTCTTGGCTGTGTTGAGGAGAAGAGAGAGATAGTTTCATAACATGCACTTGCTCTACTTGGTCCTTGGTTTGGTCTTGGCTGCCCTTAGGACTTCTTTGATCCTTTTGCTCCATTTTGCCCTCTTCGGCATTCTCACTGTTTGGTGTTTGCTTGCCATCATCATTGCTTGCTCGAGGACTGTCTTGTTTCTCATCATAAGTGTCTTTTTGAGGACTTTCATGACCCTCATCATCACTATTTTGGCTGCCACTTTGTTTGTTTTCTTGAGGACTGCCTTTTTCATCTATGTCCCTGCTTTCTTCATGACTGTTGTGCTCTTTACCTTCATTGTTTTGTCCCTCATCACCATCATGCTTACTGCTATGTTGGCTGCCATCATGTTCCTCTTCATGACTACTATGCTCACCATCAATTTGTTCATGCTCATCATCATTTCCTTCTTCCCTAATGTCATGCTTAGAGTCTTCACTTTTCCTTTCTTCATCACTAGTTTTCTTCTTGTCACTTTTCCCTTCTTCATTACTTGTTTGCCTCTTGTCACTTTGCCCTTCTTCATTACTAGTTTGCCTCTTCTCTTCTTCACTCTAAATCATAGGGGATTTTGGTCTTTTAGGAGTTGATTTACAAGAAGAAGGAGAAACATGATGAGTGGATGGTGAGGAAGGCGCATGAGATGAAGAGGCAATGGAAAAATCGGGATGGGAGATGAAAAAGTCCCACGAAACTCCCTTCTTCTCAAGTTGATGGAGGATGATGATCTTGATAAGGGAATGATGAAATAAACAAGCTTTTTTTTGAGTGGAGGGCTTCTTTTGGACAGTAGAGGCCATCTTGTCAATGCTTCTGTAGAGGAATAAAGGTAGGTTCAGCAACTGAGTTCTTGTGAAATGCATAAGAAGCTTGATGTGATAGGCATAAATCTAGGAAAACCTCCCTTCACATGTGAAATAATTCGTGATGAATTTCATGAGGAGAGCATAGCTTGGAAAGCATCCTGATGATCTGATTTTAGAAAGGGTTTGTAGTGATTCAGATCTATGTATGTTTATTTGAACCACTCTTCTCCTATATAGGGGATCTTAGGAGCTTTGGAGATAGCCCTAGGAGAGAGTTTGAAATCCAGACCTGCTAGATGGACATGCTTTCCTTGCAGCCTCAAAGCAAACAAATGTGTTAAAGGAGGTTGATTTTTTACTTCTTGGACCTTTTGGAAAAAATCCAAGCACCCTACTTCATGAAAACTGAAGAGTACTGAAGGAGATTCATTCACCTCTTGAGTTGTAATAGGCTCATACCTATTGTGATACCCACTTCTGTTGTCCTTCATTGGAGGCATTTTTTCTTCTGATACCCTTTACTGATTTACCAAGACAAACTATTCAAATGATCACTAAAATAGGTCCTCAACCAAAAACACCTTTTCCTCTTTCCAAGACTAAGTTTGTCCTTAGTTGGCAAACAAGTTTTTGTTAAGTGAAAACAAACTCCCTTCTTATGAACTTTGTTGTGATCAAAGGTCTTTAATGAGATCTATTTTTGGTTTTTAAAGACAGGTCCTCTTTTTTTTTTGACACAAAAACTCTTTTCCCCTTAATTACTACCTTTCTCTGTTTTTAATCAAAGAGGGCACCCCTGAAAAACACTATGTTTCTCCCTTGAGTAACCATTGTTTCTCTTTGATGATCATTGTTTTATTAAGGCTAGCAAAACAATCCTTTTTGGATGAAGATCATTTTGTTTTACCAAAACAATAGTCTCCCTATCACTGATTAAAAGGCCTTCTAAACAAACTCTGTCCTTCTTTATAGACTATGTAATCTTTAGCCGGAAAAAAAGCCTTTCTTGATGGAAATAAGACTACTTATTTGACTGTGTTCCATTTCACAAATGTGCAAACAGATTTTTTTTTACTTATGAAGACAGACTTCCTCTCCCTTTATCATAACAAATGCTTGGTTCTATGTAGGACTGATTTTTCTTTTGAACAGTCAATCTATTGTTCTTCTAAGCAAAAGGTGCTCTTGAAATCACTGTTTTTTTTTCCTAGGCTAGCAAACAAGATAGGCTTAAGAGAAAAATGTGTTCTTTTTCCCTAGACTAATTAAAACAAGAAAACCCCTTCAAACTGTCAACAAGCCCCTTCTTTAAACACTATTTTCCTTTAAACCAAAATTGGGCCAAGAGCTGCAAATACCTTTGAAAAACGTGTTTTACTGTGTTTGGAGGCGAGCTTGTTGTGTAAAATTCGATCTTGGCATATTTGAGAACTCTTTTGAGTATGGGCCTAGGCTGGCAGAACCCTCGTTCAGAGATGGTTGATGGGCGTCGGGCAAGCCTGAACGGGAATGCATTCAGAGATGGTTGATATCGGCCCTGGGCAAGCCTGAACGGGAACGCGTTCAAAGATGGTTGATATCAGCCCTGGGCAAGCCTGAACGGGAACACGTTCAGAGATGGTTAATATCGGCCCTGGGCAAGCCTAAATGGGGACGCGTTCAGAGATGGTTGATATCAGCCCTGGGCGCCCGTTGAACGCTGGGCAGGCCTGAATGGGAAAGAAAAACCTGCATTCAGAGATGGTTGATGTCAGCCCAGGGTGCATGTTGAACGCTGGGCACGGGCATGCCGCACAACCGCACAAGCGCATTGCGCCCTTAACAATATTTTTCAGTAAGCACCTACAGGCGCACCACGCAAATGTACAGGCGCGTCGCGCGTTCAAACCAGTTGCAAATGCCTTCAAAAAATGCTTTTTTGCTCCGTGACTGGTTTGCCAAATGATGAATGATAGTCATGAATTTTAATCAAGCTCTTTTATACTCGATGAGGATTTTTAAAATTCCTTCCCTACTTTGTTATTTTAAAATATGAAATCACCTTTTAAAGCCTTTGTAACCCTTCTTTTAAAAAATGACTTTGTGCACAATGGTGAGGGGTTGCCTTTTTCATAAAGGAGGTCCTTTATATCAGTTGTGTTTTTCTCTGTTGTTTGTCTACAAGAAGGTCACCATAAAAACACTATTGTAGCCATCTTAACACCATAATGCCAATTCACTGTTTTATGAAGTGATGGGGTCTTTTAAATATGCATACCCTCTGTCCCTTTGAATAGATCATTTTTTAGGGGTATTTGTGTTCTTTCCACTTGTCATTTTGAATTATCTCTTTTCAAACAGTCCCTTTGTTCTTCATTAGGACTTTTCCAGTGATACCTGCCTTCCTCAGTATTATGTCACTTTGAAACCATGGACAAGAAACATGTGATTTTGTTTATGAAAGGGTTCCTTGTCTATCTTTTAAGAAGGTTTTCTCCACAACTATGACCTTGTATACCATTTGAAAGATGGCTTATAAATACATCACTGCTGCAGCTCCTTGAAAACACATATGCAACTCTATTTGTTTTATGGAGTGAAAGAAGGTATTATCACATGATTTGATCTTCTGCTTTATTTACCAAAGATGGTCACCTTTAATCCTTATGAATGAGAAAATTCATAGTAGTTGTAACCCAAGTATCAGCCCTCTGTTTATCTTGAGGAAGCAGTTAGATAGACTAGGATGGACCAGTCTAAATGAAAGATATCCTTCTTATATAAAATATCTGTGTGTATTGTCTGCTTTATATCAGTTTGCAAGGGTCAATTTAAACCTATCTTGGTTTACTACCTTACCATTTAGATGAGGTTGTTCTTAGTCAAAAACTCCATCCTCGGATTACACTTTGAAGGAGGCTCTCATAAACATAAGAGTAGAGTTTTTTAGCACCATTATGTCACTGCTTTGCTGATAATGTAACACAGGCCTTCAACCTATAAACTTTCATTTTCTCCATCATTATTCCTCAACTAGTCTTTCCAAAATAAAACTTTCTTAAACATAATTTTAGTCCTGCTATGCATCCTCTTTTCATATTTGGAGGAGGTGGCGCACAATAGCTTCTAAAATCACTTAAAAAAATGTTGGCCCTCTGCTTGTTTATGAAGGAGGCCACAACAATGTTTTCCTAACCCTTTGCTTTTTGAAGGAGGTTCTGTCATTGTGCTTCTAACCATCTGCTTTTCATGAAGGAGGTTATCATCATACACATGAAATTTCATTATTTCAACACTGTGTCTTGCTCTATATGTTTGTCTGAAAAATGCCAATAGGAAACAAAGTGGAATTTGACATTCACTATTGATAAAATCACTTGGAAATCATGTCCCCTATCTTTATGAGGCCTTGTCTGAGGTGTATATATACTTTTGTAAAATATCACTGTGAACACAAAACCAGAAGAAATGTGATTTGTTCCTAGAGAGTGTCTGCTGCTAGATATTATTGAACTGTCTTTTCCCTTGACTGTGTTTTCAGGGTACCTTGAAATTGCCTTTGACTGATGTTCACATCCCAGGTTCAAGGTAGCATAAGAAGCAGATGTCTTCTTATGCCCTACATGATGATGCTCTTCGGAATATTATGCAGTACTGCTGATCAGCATTACTCAGTCCTTGTTATTCATTTTGACTTGGAGGATGATCTCTATTCTTCAGGCAGTTTTTGGATTTACAACCATACATATCAGTTGTTGTTTACTTACTGCACTTCATTTGCTTCATTGATGGAAAAACCCTTCAACATGAGAGACCTGTTTAAACTTGTCCCTTTGCTTTTTTTGCACACTGATCATCATTACAATTACACCCCTGCAGAGATGTAAAAATAGATGTTTTGGAACCTTGGAGATCTCATTTGGTGTTTCATGGAGATTTTGCCCGATCTAAGTATACTTCTTTCAGACAGTGAACATCGTCATCTTTTCCTAATTTGGATCTTTGTTGAACCTCTTCTGAAATGAGACAAAGTGACCTCTTAGTGGTGTGCGACTTATGGATAGACCAAGGCTTTCTTTGCAAAAGAGGTAAAGATTTAAGGCTGACTGGTACTGGACACAGGCTTTTGGCTTAGAATGTCTTAGCCAAGGAAAAACTCCCTAAACACCACTATCTAACATAGGGAAAACTTTCACATATTCTGAGTGTTTTCTTTAGCATGATCAGATTTTAAAATGACAAGATGACCAGGGATAGAGTTGCAAACACTTTTTCAACCTTTGGATAGTGAATGGCATGAGAAACCAGGCTAAATGACAGCAGATAAACTAAGCTAAGACAGCTCTAGACAGGGATATTTTGTTGAAACAAGATAGGACTTGAAAACTGGAGATTGTTCTCATCATAGACTGACAGGAAGGGGTAGGAGGACAAAAATTTGTTTGGGGTGTTTTCTAGGTGACAAATTGACATTTTGAGATTAGCTTCTAGAAAACTTAGCTAAGGAATCTAGTCATCAAAATCAGGTGAAAAATATGATGGCTAATGTTGGTCGCTTTAATTGCTTTCACAATTCAAGCTCCACATAAATTGTCAACCCGAGGAAGTCTTTTTATTTCAAAGATAATCACGCACTGGATATGCTCAATTTCAAAAGCAGAAACAATGTTGTAGTAAAAAGCCACAAAATTATTAATCTCACAAATCTACTGGTTCACACTCTGTTTAATCAAAGCTGAAGTCAATTAAGTTATAGCAGGAATGATTTCTATGTTGTAATTAAAGTCCAAACAAAGGAAAACCAATCTGCAAAGAAAGAAATCAATCAACCATAGCAGGAACAGGACCCTATTCCTTAGTTAGGAACTTCAGCACCTGATGCCTGACACTTAATCACACTGTATGAAAGGTAACTTCAAGAGACAAGACCCTATTCCTATGAACAGGAACCTTCAGCACTTGTTCTCTTGTTTCTAATCACACTGCAGGAAAAAGGAAAGCAATGAGTGAGAGCAAGACCCTATTCCTTTATGCAGGAACCTTCAGTACCTGCCTCCCAACACCATACATTCATACAATCAATAGAAATGGATTTCTCAACTTCCAAGAGTGAATGCATTCAACATATGCAGCGCTAAAGAAACAGAGTATTACTAAGCTATGTAACTAGTGTCCAACAATAGAATTAAAGTGAAGCGCAAACAACATAAAGAAATAAACAAATTACAGGAATCAAGGGTGAATCTTGTGAGGAAGGCGGGCCCTTTCCCTCTCACAATATTCCCCGGGGGAAATAATTAAATTGGAACGCTCAAAGGAAGAATTTATTCATCTGTCAAAGTAACTGTGATATTACAGATGGAGACTAGCTCCAGTTCTCACACAATACTCTCTTGTAGCTTTACAACGATTGACCCCCTACTAATGATGATGTCTCCTCTTTTTAAAGAGGAGACATCTTTTACAATTTACATGAGAGCGAATCTACATTATCTCAAATCTGTTTTCTTTCCCAAAACAGCACTATTCTGTTATTCCAAGAAAAGATGCTGTTACAACCGAGACAACAAGAATGCTATCTTCAGGATAATCCAGGTAACCGTGTCTTCATGCTGTTGCTGCTGTTTCCACAAAAAGTTCTTCCAGAATTGCAAATTACGCATGACGGAATTTGCGTGCTTGACGGCTGTTTCAGCAACTGAGTCAGCTGTTTCAGCAACGGCCGCTTGTTCCTAGCAACGCATATAACTATCTGCGATCTTTTGACTTGTGTTAGCAACGATACACTTCAATTAATGATAAAATATAAGAGTATTATGGAATTAAATGTAAAACAGATTAAACGTATAATAAAGAAGAGGATTGTATATACCTTGGGATAAAGTAGATGAGAAATGATAATGGAATCCTTTCTAATCATGGTTTAAAAAGTAAAATGGTGTCAAAGTATATAGCAAAAATGATACATAGTGGAGTCCTAACATCCCCCCAGCTAAAAATGTTGCATGTCCTCAGGCAACCCCTAGTCTGAATCAGAGTCTGAGTACTGGGACTGAGCATGCAAATTACTCAAGCAATAGCTGGAGAAGGTGGCATCTGTAGGAGCTCTGAATCCACTGTTGTCCTGCAAGTTTTGCCATGCCGAGGCTTCATCTCTGTCAGTCAACTGGTAATGACACTGATATTTCTCTGAAGGCAGCCATAAAATTGGAAAATGGAAATGATACCCAATCCAGTTTACTCCAGAACGTTGAATACAACCAATGTAATTAGAAACCCTGGATAATGCAGCTTGAAGATTATGAGGGTTAAAAGGGTGATAATCCTGTCTTTCTTTACATGATTGCTGCCAAAACATAACATTGGCCTTCAATGCAGCAGTACCCTTTACTCTAATCTGCTGTTGACACTTAGAAAGTGTTGAAGCCTGTAACTGCTGTATATACCTCTGCATTCCTGGCTTCTGTAAGAATTTATGATATTGTGCTATGAACATGGCTGGTCTTAAAGGTTCTGGTCTGATCCACAGGAGTCTATTCTCCTCATTATGACTGCTGGCAGTGAACGCAGTTTGCCAAGTGAGTTGGTTAGACAAAAATGAAACAAATGCCCTTATTTGTATATCTCCTGCAATTGGAATAAGATTAACTCTTCTATTGTCGGGAATGGCCTCATTATGAAGGTAGAGTTTGCATAGCAAATGATGATCACTCTCGGAGGCTTCATTAAAAGTCTCAACAAATTTCTCTGAAGTAATTAACTCATATGGTCTGCCATCTTTTATTGCTTTTAATTGAAAATAAACTAATCGTTCAGAAAGAAAGAGAGAGTAGTTTACAGAGGGTTTGCGCGTAGCCATCGACTTCTGGACTAATGAAAACATCAAGGCCATCTTTTCCTTAGATTCCTTGACTTCCTTTTTGGAGTCCTTGAGCTGTTGCATCATTTGATCCCAACTATCCCAGTTGGCATATACATGGTTCTGCCATTGTAACTTATGCTGGCGTAATATTATATCTTGTTCTTCAGTATATTGCTTCTTCCATTTGTTCATCTGTTCCAATTGATTCCATGGCAAGGTCTGTGTCTTGGCATCAGAAGTACTGGGTTGGGACGTTGTTTGAATGGCTACACTGACTAACTTAGAACGAGATATCTGTGGTGATGCTTCTGTCTGAGTAGCTGCATTAACTGATAAAGGACGAGACATCTGTGGTTTGATTTCTTTTTCTTCCTTTATAGAGAGCCCTACTGGTTCTTGTGGAACAGTAGGGCATCCCTCTTTTATTCCAGCTGATGTAGATGCCTCTGATAATTGAATTTTAACTAGTTTGTAGCCTGCATCCTGGTAAATGTTGCCACACTCATGGCACATGTAGTCCTTGCATGGCTCCTTATTTTTCATTGAGGCTGTGTGTGCTAACATATAGAGGTTCAGTTCTTTATCAAAAGCCTCTCGAGCCATGGTTAGTTCATTCTTGTAGGCTTCCAATTCAGACTTCAAAAATTCATTCTCCTGCGGTAAAGATGTCATAGTATGTAAACCTTGTGCGCTGGTTGACTCTGTTGGGGTAGTCTGTTGATGCACAGTCGTAGCTAGTTCTTGTGGGACAGCTACTGCTGATCTCCCACTATCATCCTGCTTGGTGTATTTTTGTACCACAGTGGCTGGTTCTTGTGTTTCAGCCACTGGGTAAGTGACTGGTTCTTGTGTGACAGTCACTTCTTGAGCCATAAACAATGTCGTATTATCCCGGGGCACTGGTTCTTGTGTGGCAGTGCCACCGGACGAGACGGGTTGGGAGATTTGAAATGGGGATGAAGATTGGAGTTTTAACAGAATAATGGCAGGGTCAGGGGAAATGGAGGTGAGTCCTGTCTCAACAGTCATCTTCATTTTTCTTTTTGGTAGGAAGGCAGAAAAGTCACTGCCTTTCCTTTTCTTTGAGGGGGAGGGTTCTTCTCTGGGGGAAGGGCTTTCAGAAGAAGTGAGGATTTGAAATCTAGCCCTTGTCCGTCGTCTGGAGACTGAGACTGTTGGGGTTCTTTTCTTTTTAAAGGTGGGTGGGGAAGGGGGTGTTAGAGAGTCGTCACTAGGGATAGAAATAGTGGGGATAGTTGACTCTACTAAGTGGGGCGAGCTCGGGGTTGGGTCAACTGGGGAATATGGAATATCGTCCTGCTGTCCTTCATAAGGAATTTCAGGAGTATCATGAGAACTTTCGGGTTGTTGGGACGTTTGAGCCTGCTGAGGAATTTCAGGCGGCTGGGGAACAGGGAGTGGGACATGCAGAGGGGGATTTTGCTGAGCAAAACCCCTCTGTATCAATAACTGGCATAAACGGTGGTGGGTGAGGGATAATATTGGGAATTTAGACCGTCTACAATAATAAGACATGTTTCTAATACAACCAAGCAAATAATAGGGGATATTAATCAGTCGTCCATTTCTCAAATGATTCATCAAGACAAAATCGTGATTGTACACTACCTGGTAACGCCCTTCACACATTAAGTAGTGTTTGATGAATTCTGCCACCGATGGCCATGGTTGAGGAAGTGAGTGCAGACTAACCCCGCGGCCTTTGAGTTCCACTGGCTCATCTGGACGAAGAAAATCTTGCTGCGCATTGAGAATAACCTGCTTTCTGCTGAACCAACGAGTACCAATAGCTGGTAATCCTGATACCTGAACTATGTCCTCCTCTGTTACTGAAATGCGAACCCCTTGAACCACTGAAAAATCACCTTGAAGGTTTTGTGCAAACTCTAAGACTTGTTCCTGGTCAAATTCACCCAATCTTTCAAAATATACTGTCCATCCCGCTTGTTGGAAAATCTGCTAGGCTTCGGGAAACAATTGAAGAAGATTTATGGAGCCGGGCTCATGTCTAATGGCCGACCCTCCCATGGCTGTAGATTTGAGTTATACGCAGAGGCACAGAACACAGTAAACACAGACCCTGATCGCGCTAGTTGTTGCAACAGAGGCTGCAAGGTCCAAATGACGGCGGAAATGGATATGACAAGGGACAGAGGCTTGGTAAATGCGAAATGATTGTTCAATTTTTGAAATTCCCCCCCCTACGTATGGTGTAATGATGATTGGGCGTGTGAAGATCTGTAATCATTATGAATGAAATCCTCTCTTTAATATAATTTAACTGAATTACATTAAAACCTCATACCTTACATTTTTTTACCTTTGGTTTAATAATTCGAAGTGTCGATTGCTTCAAAATGGCTTAATGTACATGGAAGAATCTGTAGATTTCTTTGAAATTTAGAACAGGAGTGTAACTGGATCTGGTCAGTGCTGACTAATTTTTCACCAGAAGGATCTGAAGTATAATCGTGGAGAACCAAAAGCTTATATGACAGTGAAAAGAAATGATGTTTTAATGATAACAGGTTGCTGAAACAGGTGTTTCAGCAATGGAAAAAATGAACGGTACGTTGCTGAAACAGGTGTTTCAGCAACGGGAAAAATCAGAGAAATGGGATAAATGACTTGGTTCTGTAAACAGTAGGGAAAATATTTGATGGGGAATAATTTCAGCAGTAAGGGATGGGAAATACTGACTGAAGGAAGATATTTCAGGGATGGTAGGGGTGGGAAAAATGGAGAAATGGGAATAATGTAGGAATAGGTATGAAGGGATATTGCTAGGAAATGGGGTAAAATGATGGGAACAAGCTTCTGTGATTGAGGCTTCAAATCTTCTTATGATGAATCTGTCCTCCTTGATGAGCTTTTCCAGAATCTGCAAAATTCCATTGTAATATGCCAATCCTTGACAGGGATTATTAGTGCTAAATCTAATCTAATACTAAAAATATAGTGCAGAAAATTAAATGCTGTGAGGAGCAGAAGACTCCCCTAGAAAAAGATAATGAATATCAGTCATGCAAGCAGTCTTGAAATCCTCTTTAGAGACAGGGCGCTGATATAGACGGAGCCTATGACCATTGACTAGTAGAGGTGTTTTAGAATCATCAATTGTTAAAAGTCTTACCGTTCCATTTGGGAAAACAACATCTACCTCATATGGTCCAAGCCAACGTGTACGTAGCTTACCCTAAAAATTTTCAAACCGAGAGTCATACAACAAGGCCCAATTACCTTTTTGGAACTGCTTGTGTTTGATCATTTTGTCATGCCACTTCATCCTTTGTTGTTGTATCATGGTTGTTTGATGGATGGCATCTAATCTCTTTTCATCCAACTCCAGAAGCTGCTGCAACCTAGCTGTCTGCACATCAGTCAAATCAAGATTAACAGCTAAAGCAGTTCTTAAAGTTTTAATCTCGAATTCCATAGGAAAAACAACATTTTTACCATAAACCAATTCATAGGGAGAAAAACCTGTAGTGTTTCTCCAAGTAGTTCTGTAAGCCCATAATGCCTCAGGGAGCCTTTGGGACCAATCCTTCCGGTTGTCCTTCACTGTTTTAGTTAGAATGGCTTCTAAAACTTTATTTGTGCTTTCCACCTGCCCATTAGCCTGGGGGTGGTATGGTGTAGTCATTCTATGTTGAATATGATATTTGTGAAGGGTAGATTTAAAACCATGAGAATTAAATGGAGGTCCTCCATTAGTAACTAGCTCTCTAGGAATTCCAAATCTAGTAAAGATTTCTTCAAATAAGAAAGCTAGGATAGCCTCTTCATTGGCTCTAATAAGTGCTTTGGCCTCCACCCATTTAGTCATATAGTCTGTACAGAATAATATATAAGTTCTTTGATTGGATGGAGGGTTAATGGGTCCTATGAAATCCAAGGCCCATCTTTCAAATGGTTCAGAAACTACCTGGGGGTTTAATGGCATTTGGTCTCTATGATTGGGTTGACCCATTCTTTGGCAGCTGTCACAAGCCCTTACATACTTCTTTGCATCCTTGAATAATGAGGGCCAATAGTAACCCATCCTCAGAATTTTGTGTGATGTTCTCTTATCAGCAAAATGCCCTCCACAGGGGCCATCATGACAAGCTTTCAATATGTCATACACTTCATCTTCTCTAATGCATCTTCGGATCTCCTGATCAAGCCCAGTGTAGAAAAGACACCCGCTTATCCAGCTGTACCTGGCACTTTGTTGAACAATTCTTCTCTTTTCTCTGTATGACAGGTGTGATGGTAATTTTCCTGCAACCAAATAGTTAGCAATATCTGCATACCATGGAGAGTGAGCAGAAACTGCAAACAAATACTCATCAGGAAAAGAATCATCTACCGGAATATCATTGTCAGTTTTTAACCGTGAAAGGAAATCAGCCACCACATTTTCTTTACCAGGCCGATCTACAATTGTGATATCAAATTCCTGCAGTAATAATAGCCATCTGGTAACTCTAGCATTTGTGACAGATTTGTTCATTAAATACTTAATAGCTGAGTGGTCAGTGTGCACAAAAGTAGAATAACCAGTGATATAGTGTCGAAATTTATTAATGGCATAAATTACTGCAAGAAATTCCTTTTCGGTAACTGTGTAATTAAGCTCAGCAGGGGTCATATTTTTACTAATAAAGTAGATAGCATAAGGAAGATGATTTTCCTCTTGTCCCAAGATAGCTCCAATTGCAGTGTCTGAAGCATCAGAAGATATATGAAAAGGGAGGGCCCAATCAGGCCCCCTCAAAATAGGAGCAGTAGATAACTGATGCTTGAGTTCTTCAAAAGCTTTCTGACAAGAATTAGTCCACTTAAATTCAACATTTTTCATAAGCAACACAAATAATGGAGAAGCTATTTTAGAGAAATCTTTAATAAATCTTCTGTAGTATCCAGCATGTCCTAGAAAACTTCTCACATCAGTTTGAGTTTTAGGAACAGAAAGATTCTGAATGACCAATATTTTAGATGGATCTACCTGAATACCTTGAGATGAAATAAAATGTCCAAGCACTATTCCTTCACTCATCATCATATGGCATTTTTCAGTACTTAGGGAGAGGTGAGCTTGTATGCATCTTTTAAGTACTTTCTCAAGGTTCTGTA
Organism: Pinus albicaulis; assembly: GCA_034641835.2. NCBI lineage: Eukaryota > Viridiplantae > Streptophyta > Pinopsida > Pinales > Pinaceae > Pinus > Pinus albicaulis. Next base: position 26,373,385 of record CM076569.1, on the reverse strand, counting down.
ATGCATCTTCAAAAGACACACCATAAGGAGTAAAATCATCCATAAATATTTCCATAGAATCATTCAGCATATCAGAAAAAATTCCTATAACAGCTCTTTGAAAAGTTGCTGGTGCATTACATAGCCCAAATGGAAGAACTCTATAGGCAAAATTTCCCCAGGGGCTGGTGAAAGTGGTCTTGTCTTGGTATTGGGGTGCAATTCTTATCTGATTATACCCACTAAATCCATCTAGAAAAGAAAAGAATTTCTTCCCTGCCAGACTATCCAACACCTGATCAATGAAGGGTAAAGGAAAGTGATCTTTTTGAGTAGCTTTGTTTAAGGCTCTGTAGTCAACACATACTCTCCATTTCCCGTTTTTCTTAGGAACAATTACTAATGGGGAAACCCATTCACTGTCAGATATAGGGTATATAAATCCTGCATTAAGCAATTTTTGAAGTTCTTCTTTAACAATTTCTCGTAAATTAGAATTCATTCGTCTTTGGGGTTGACAAACAGGTCGGCATCCCTCTTTAATGTAAATTCGATGAGTACATAATTCAGAAGAAATACCTTTCATATCCGTGTAATCCCATGCAAATGCCTCCTTATATTCATGCAATAACTTCATTAATTGTTGTGTTTCAGCATCTGTTAAATCAGGATTTATGTTTAATGTCTTGCCAGGTTCAATTTCAACTGTTATGCTTTTAGATGAGATGGTGGTTAAAGTCTGAGATGAGTCTTCAGATTCAATCTTTTCTTGTGTATCAGTTTCAAAAATTGCAGTTAATTGATTGTGTGTTTCAGCAATGACAGAAGAAGGTTCACAAATAAAATTATTAATTATCTCATCCTTTGTATTGTCTTTAAGAGTTAAAGCTTGTCCAATAGTTAGAATAGGCTGAACAGCATTATCATCATAATCCATCCATATAGAACCTTCATTATTAATTATTGGTGTAGCATGAGGATAAAGAGTAAGCTGTTTTGTTTCATAACCATTAGAAATTGTCATTGAACCAGATCTGCAACTGATAAAAGCATCAGCTGTGGCCAACCATGGCCTTCCTAGAATTAAGGGGTGTCCCCCCAGCTTTGTTTTCGTCTGCAATACAACAAAATCAGCTGGGTATTTCCAGGATTCAACTGAAATAAGTAGATCCTCAACAACTCCTTCAGGTTTAATTGTAGAACGATCAACCAACTCTAGAATGGTGGGTGTATCTCTGATTGTGTTATTCAGCTGTAACAATTGTGAAGTTTCAAGAGTCATTATGTTAATTGCAGCACCTAAATCTACCATAACTTGGGGAATCATTGTTTTACCAATCTGAACTGTTACTGTAGGATGGCCGGGATCACCATATTTCACAGGAGGGGCTTTTCCGGACATTAATGCAGACAAGTCCCCCATCACATGCACTGTAAGGGGGTCCTTAGTTTTCCTACCAGGTTTCTTAACACAAATATCCCTTAATGTTCTGGCATAAATTGGTACATCTCTTAATGCTTGTAAAAGTGGAATTTTAACATACAAATTTTGCGATTCCCCTAAAAGATTAAAAGCAGGTGTTTCAGCTGTTCTGGTTAAAACCAAACGCTCGGGGAATGGTGGTTCTGTTTTTTCCACATTTTTGTTAGGAGGTGGTTGTGCTTTCTTATGTTTCTCAGTTTCCTCTTTATCAGAATCAGAAGAAGTTACGTCATCAATAATAGGCTCTACTATTTTTCCAAATCTCAAATGAATATCGTTACATTGCATAGTAGGAAATATAGACTGATTCTGAATATCAATAACTTGCACAACTTTATTATTGGGGTTAGGATTTGGTTGCACGGGTAGCTGGGGTCTCATTTGGTTATTTGGCGGAGCATTTGATGGCAGAGGGAGTGGTTGTTGGAATTGAGGCAATTGATTTGGATACGGGAGTGGTTGACTTCTCCAATTTGAATTCCAAGGGTTAAAAGAAGATGGTTGCTGTGAGGGCCAAGGAGTCCACATTGAAGGATCAACAAAGGGTGGGTTTGATTGCTGCATGGGTGGGAAATTCATTTGGTTGAAGGGTGGGTATTGCATTTGATTGAAGGGAGGGTAATTTGTTTGACCAAAAGCAGAATAATTGTTCCAATGATTAAATGGCATACTAGAGTTCATACCTTGTCCTTTTGGTTGCCATTGTCTTCTTTGAGTTAGCAGGTAAACTGCTTCAGCTTCTTCTTCCATTGGCTGCAATGCTGCCTTTATTCCTGGTAGAGATGGACATTGTTTTGTCTCATGATCTTTCTCACAAAGGGTACAAATTGGTATTTTATCCATTGGGCATTCCCTTAGTGGATGTTTGTCTCTACACTTCGGGCAAAAGACAGCCAGAGTTGCTTCCGCTTTAGCCTGCTTCTTCTTAACCTGCAAAGTGTCAATTTGTGAAGCAAAGGAGCTTAACATCTCAGTTTTAAATTCCTCAAGTAAATTACCTATTTCAGCTCTTGTTGCTCCTCCATTGGCTGATTTCTGCACTCTTGAATAGGTGGAATCTCTTGTTCTGTTTCTTGCAGCTCCCCTAGAACACCTCTTAGCAAGTTCACAAATCTCATCATATGATTCCTTAGATATATCTCTCTTGGCAAGCATGTTTAACATATCTAAACAATCATCCCTTAAACCTTTAAGTAATATTGTTTTGCGAATTTCCTTACTTATATTCGGATGATCAGATCTCTATATGTTGTACTGCAGCCTTTCTATATAGTCCTCCGGACTCTCATCCGTCTTTTGTGTCATATTGAATAGTTCATCCTTCTTTTCTCTCGTCCGGCAGTAGTCTTGATATTTAAGCATAAATTTCTGTTTCATCTGCTCCCATGTTGTGATCACCTGACTTCCAAGGCTCATGAACCATCTTAAAGCATTCCCTTTTAAGGTGGCTGGAAACAGTTTCAACTTTTGAGCATTAGTAACATAATCATAATTTCTGCATAATATATCAAATTCAAAAAGAAATTCATCCGGATCCTCAGAGGATAAACCATGAAAGTTAGGTAAAGCAGACAATGGAATATTTTTCATAGGAGTTATCCCTGCAGGAAGATCACTGATAGGAAATCCCAAGGTAGAGAGGGAATTTTCATTCCTGCCTTCTTCTTCAGGATCTACACGTCCTCCACCAAAGAAACCATCATTGTTTCCTTCCATTGTTGGCTCTCCTACTGGACTTTCTCGATCGTCAAGATCTTCTATTGGCTCTTCGATGTTTTCTATCGGTCATCCAACGCTTTCTATTATTTCCTCAATGTACGCTGCTGGTTTACTAACACTTTCCTCTGACTCTCCAGCCCTGACTGCTGGTTCTTCTATATTTTCAGGACCCACAACTTCCTCTGTTCTGTAATCTGATTGAGGGGAGTGCTGAAATTTTGATCTTCGAGAACTTAATCTTTGTGATGATTCAGCTTTTGATACAATATCGTCAATAAAAGTCTTTCTTCCTCCCCTTCCTTTGCCTTTGCCACCTGTGGGGTTAGTTTTCTTCTGGTTTCCGCGTCCTCTCATACAATCTGCACATTTAAAAAGAAAAGATTAATGCTTTTGAAATCTATAATTACCTTCACCGGCAACGGCGCCAAAATGTTGGTCGCTTTAATTGCTTTCACAATTCAAGCTCCACATAAATTGTCAACCCGAGGAAGTCTTTTTATTTCAAAGATAATCACGCACTGGATATGCTCAATTTCAAAAGCAGAAACAATGTTGTAGTAAAAAGCCACACAATTATTAATCTCACAAATCTACTGGTTCACACTCTGTTTAATCAAAGCTGAAGCTACTTAAGTTATAGCAGAAATAATTTCTATGTTGCAGTTACAATCCAAACAAAGGAAAACCAATCTGCAAAGAAAGAAATCAATCAACCATAGCAGGAACAAGACCCTATTCCTTGGTTAGGAACTTCAGCACCTGATGCCTGACACTTAATCACACTGTATGAAAGGTAACTTCAAGAGACAAGACCCTATTCCTATGAACAGGAACCTTCAGCACTTGTTCTCTTGTTTCTAATCACACTGCAGGAAAAGGAAAGCAATGAATGAGAGCAGGACCCTATTCCTTTATGCAGGAATCTTCAGCCCCTGCCTCCCAACATCATACATTCATACAATCAATAGAAATGGATTTCTCAACTTCCAAGAGTGAATGCATTCAATACATGCAGCGCTAAAGAAACAGAGTATTACTAAACTGTGTAACTAGTGTCCAACAACAGAATTAAAGTGAAGTGCAAACAACATAAAGAATTAAACAAATTACAGGAAAAAAAGGGGTGAATCTTGTGAGGAAGGCGGGCCCTTTCCCTCTCACAAGATTCCCCTGGGGAAAGAATTAAATCGGAACGCTCAAAGGAAGAATTTATTCATCTGTCAAAATAATTGATACATTACAAATGGAGACTAGCTCCAGTTCTCACACAATACTCTCCTGTAGCTTTACAACCATTGACTCTCTACTAATGATGATGTCTCCTCTTTTTAAAGAGGAGACATCTTTTACAATTTACATGAGAGCGAATCTACGTTATCTCAAATCTGTTCTCTTTCCCAAAACAGGACTATTCTGTTCTTCCAAGAAAAGATGATGTTACAACAGAGACAACAAGAATGCTATCTTCAGGATGATCCAAGTAACCGTGTCTTCATGCTGCTGCTGCTGTTTCCACAAAAAGTTCTTCCAGAATCGCAAATTACGCATGACGGAATTTGCGTGCTTGACGGCTGTTTCAGCAACTGAGTCAGCTGTTTCAGCAACGGCCGCTTGTTCCTAGCAACGCATATAACTATCTGCGATCTTTGGACTTGTGTTAGCAATGATACACTTCAATTAATGATAAAATATAAGAGTATTATGGAATTAAATGTAAAACAGATTAAACGTATAATAAAGAAGAGGATTGTATATACCTTGGGATAAAGTAGATGAGAAATGATAATGGAATCCTTTCTAATCATGGTTTAAAAAGTAAAATGGTG